>VWZP01001440.1:2684739-3002613 GCA_013396995.1 Dicaeum eximium | reverse complement strand
TTTTTTTTTTTTTTGATACTGAAAGAATCATTCCCTTTATAAAGACAGTTTTAGTTTTAAAGAGGACAATTTCAGACTGAGGTGGCCAGATTGGAGTTATTGTCAGACCCCCTAACAAATGAATGTTTCATCTTGCTGACATTACTAGGCTCAGAAATCTTCATCAGGAGTATATTTTTCACTGCCTATCATGGATCAAAACTCTTCTGTTCATGAAGATGATGTGTGACAAACTGATTGCTTCAAAATTGCGGGCTGAAATAATAGTAAACTGTATTGTAAATACATTTAGGAGTTTAAAGAAAAACTCAGTTTTGGTTGAGTGTATTCATAGCAGCTGAAACTCTGCAAAGAGCTGCACTCTGTTCCAGCAGCTGCTTGGGCTGTCCTCTCCAAAATCAGCCATACCCAGTCAGTGTAACCGGGCCTGGAGTGCCCCTGGTATGGGACAGAGATACAAAGAAACTTTTTCCCCAAGTATTCAATAGTACTGCACTGCTTTGGGATGTCCAACACTTTCAGCCTTGCTCTAAGGAATTTTTTTTTGAGTCATATGATTTTAGAATAAAATTTGGCATGATTTAAAATATCTCACTATGAAAAAAATTCCCTTAAATAAAAAAACCCCACATTTTCCATAATTTTTGGTGTTTTCCCATTCCAACATATTGAACATACAACATCAAGAGTGTCAAAATTTATAAAATGATCCTGTTTTTTCCCTTGGTTTTATTCTACCTTTTTCCTTAGGTCAGGATTGTTATGATAAGATTCTGTGGGCAGCCTGATGTACCATTTAGAAACCTTGTCAGAAGCTCTGCTATGGCAAGCTAGATAATACATGACAAGATCAATCCATGTAAAACAATTCTGCAAGTTGTTAGACTGCAAATCAGTGCATGAGGGACAGGAGTCCTTCTAAAGAAATTTTGCCCCATGGGGAAGATCTGTGAAAGCCTCCTGATGTGAATGAAGCATTCTGTTTGTTCCTCTGTGAAGGGGATATCTAATTAGTGTGCTGCCATGAAGAGTATCAGAGGTTACACTCCCTCCTCAGGGAGATCCTCTATGATTAAATACAAGCTCTCATTTAGGTTGCTTCTGTCAAGGAGTCAGGAAGGCAAAAGGAAAAAGTTCATTCACCCACAGCATTTGCATGTTAATTGTCAAGCTTCTTCGCTGTTCAGATGTGAGGTAAGCCCCCGACCTGCTGATATGTGGGCAAGGAATGTGAAGTCTTTGAGCTGAATTATTTCCTTTTTTTTTAAGGTAATATGAGACCATTGTGGTATTATTGACCATGGGAGCACTGCTGCAGAGTGGCAGGGAGGAGGAATATGGACTCTCAGGCAGGACATGAGCCAACAAGCCATCAAATCAGCAAAATTAGCTTCTGCTTATTTTTCCACTTGCTGACAATGTCTTTGGGCATCTAGGAGATAAAATATCATTAAAAAAGCTGAAAGAAATAGATCTCCTCAACATGTAATCAAATCCCTTCTCTACTGCAAATATTTCTTAAGCCTGACTTGGAGCTTTTCAGGTCTGTAGCTGACTTAGAGAGTGTGTACACCCACACTCCGTTTAGTCACTAGAGTCTATGTGAGAAGCTAAAACTCATTCGCTGACTGAAAATCTGCTGCAAAACAGAAAACAACAGAAAATTCATCAAACATCTCCCATAAGGACACAAATTGCTTAAAGGTGACTTTCCAGTCATTTTGGAAACACTAAGAAAGTTGCTCTTTCTTCTCCATGCATAAAAAAGTGCCCAAACTCATTGATCTGAGTGCAAGAAGCAAACCCATTTCTCTTCCCGCTTGCTTTTACTTTAAAATATTAAGCATGCAAGAAAATATCTTCTTTCAGACACTTGGAATATTATCTGGCCTGTGACACTTCAAGTTAGTGTTTGATAGAATTAAATCTTTCAAGGTAACCCTGCTATGGGAAGGTTTTGTACCATTAGAGAGACAGTTTATACAAACCAACAAAACCTCTAGTGTCCAGCTGAGTGCCTCAAGGCACCTGGACAATTTTACAATATGTGCAGATTTTTCCAGAGCAGGGCATGATGATTACCTCTGCTTAGCCTGCTGCATTGTCAGGTGGTTCTAGTGTGCCCCTTTCCACACTAAAGGAAGGTGACTGCCAGATTTGGTAGATTAACATGAGGATTGTCAGTGGTTTTCTGACCAGAGTTGTTTTGGGGACATGGGCGGTTTTTACTGGGATTTCTGACTGAGAGAGATGGGGAAAGGAAGGGGCAAACTGGGATACAAAGTCCTAGGTACAGTAATTATTAATCTGAAATCTGACTTTGGGAGGCGTGTAGAAGATGTGTTGCACACACCACCACACACACCAGGCCATAAAACATTTCCTAAGGTTTGAGTTTGAGACTGAAAGAAAAGCATTGCAAGAATTCTGAGTAAATGGTGGTGAAGAATAAGTGAGATCACAAGTTTTGGTAGTTTCTACAGCTTCTTGTGCAGTAATGGATTAGCAGAGTGAAACTGCGATAGATTCAACAAAACAAGTGTAATTTCACACTGCAGAACAAAGGACAGAAAAGGCCCAGGGTTTCTCACTAATATTAGTTTTCTGTAAGCCTCCCCCTTAGAGTTTTGAAAGAATGGGAACATGAAGAACTTATGGCTCTGACTCAACTTCAATGTGTAGAAAAGTTCCAAGACTTTCACATTCTCGGTGGTATATTTTGTTTGTTTTTTCCACTTCATTTTTTCTCCTTTAAAAAAAAACCCTAACAGCATTTGGTTAGCTATTTAGTTTTACAGTATATCTATTCATAAATAAAAGTATATGAAAATAAAAGAACAGAATAAGAACATCTGGATTTTTTCACTTGCACTACAGAAGAGTTTGATTAAGATGCTTCTCTAAGGGAAAAAGGATCAATTCTCAATTATTTTCTGCAGAACATCATCTGTGTCTCCATGGGATGTTTATTTTACATAGGGACTTCAAGGCACATCACCATATAGTAACTAATTAACATGTAAAGAGCTGATATTTAAAGGGGGAATAGAAACTTGTACTCACAAAGCTTGGTGGGAGATTCTGTCCATGTAGGAATCTCATAACATCAAAAATCAAAATAAAATCAAATAAATGTAACACAAAACAATGCAAAAAGGAACCAAGGACAGGTAGTGTGGGGACAATACAGAGAAAGTGTCCAAGCAGCCAGGGGTCAGATCCTGAAGGAATCCCAGAGGTTCCACCACCATTGCTCGTGGACTCAGCCCTGGGCAGCACCAGCTCTGTTGGACATGGGGGAAGCTTCTGGCAGCTTCTCACAAAATCCACCCCTGCAGCCCCTGGCTGCCAAAACCTGGCCACACAAACCCAGTACAAATCCACTGGCTTTGTTTTATAAAGCAGACCATTGCTATAAACTGAATAATAACAGCAAAGCCAAACACTGGTTTCCCACATTTCTCTTTTTCCAGTTAGGCTAAGAGAGCTCACTGAGATTGTTGAGCTCTTTTAGTAACTTGTTCAGCTTTTAGCAATGTCCAACACAGGTCATGGGAATATGTCTCTACAGTTTCCCACTGTAAAGAAAGGTCTGCTCTGGTGAAGTTGCCCATGTGCCATTTGAGCAACCTCACTGTGGTATCATCACTGTTACTAAAATTGTGAGGTCTCAAGTGAAATAAAACATATCACGGCATTTAGGATTAAAAAAAAAAAAAAACCAAGAAAGCCCAAAAAACCCAAAACAATGACAAAAAACTAAAGGTCTACCAGAAAAAAAATCAGCAATTTTTAGACATGCGCAGATGTGTGAAATGAAAATTTGAAAATTAAATTAGACAGCCAAGTGCAAAGCTTATGTTGAGAAAACAGAGACCTTAAGACTTAAAGAGCATATATATAGACAGTTGAGGTTGAGTTGTGTGTCCCTCTAGGCTTCAGTGCAAATTGAATAGACATTGATGGATTTGTTTTCCTTTCAGATTAAATTGAACTTTTGATTTGGAAGTAGTTTACCTGCTCCTGTACTTGAAAGCTACATTTTTTTCTTAACTAATTTTCTCTTGTTAAGGCACTTTAGCTTTATAGTGGTTTATAGTGGTTTACAAATTGACACTGTAATCATCTGGAAGGAGCAGGGAAAGAAAATCATATAAATTATAATTTTCTGTATTGCTTTACCCTCACAGTGGCCTGTTCTGTTTTTAAGAAGCCCATTTTGTGCTGTTATGCTTTTAAATACACTTGAACTGATTTCTGAGGTCAGATATCACAGCTTTGCACAAAGTACAAACATTTCTGACCATTTTTAAGGCGCTGCTGCAGTACATAATAATGTAAACAACAAATAATTGTTCTAGTCTCAAAAGGTGTTTGTATTCACTATCAGCTTAGACCTTCTGGCTGTGCAAACTATAAAGTACAGCCTTTATACTTTTTGCTCTCCTAGCCCTTGCAGAGGTCTCAGACCTGTTCTTACATCTGTTCTGCCTAATCTGGGGCTTGGGCATCTCTCCATCCCAGCTCTGGATCACCTCACTCAGCATGAGTCAGGGAAACATGCAGCTCTGCCCTGAACCTTACATCAGACTCAGGATCATGTCCTGTCTGTGGGAATGTGCTGTCATGCCCTGTGGTTGGGCTCACTGCTGTCACCTCTTCTGTGACAGCATCATGTGATTAAATTGGCAGGCAGGAGTGGATTTTTCCAAGTGATTTCAGTGTGGCTTACCCAAAGGGCAGAGGGGTCTCCAAATGCTTCCAGTGCCACCTCTGGGCGTGGAGAGCAGTTTCTGGAGGTGGATGGCCTTCTGTCTAAGCTGATACTGCCTGGTTTAGGCTGGCCAGCAGAAAACAACACGGCATCCTAGGAAACACATTTTGAAAAGAGAAAATTTTGTGCTTTTTTTTGTCATTATTATCTTGAGAAGATTGACATCAAGGAATTTCAGCCAGGACTGAGATGCTGTTTAGACACATAGTGAGCTATATTGCCTTCTAGAAAAACCAAACTGAACAACCCAAGCCAAATAAAAAACTGTCTTCCAATCTAAATTCAAAAGCAGAGAAAGAATTATTGTATCCTACTGGCATACAGAGAAACTAAGACACAGAGCTTGTTTGGCCTAGCTGTAATCATACACTGGGTCTGAGAACTGAAGCTCAGATTTTCCAACCCCATTTTAGTTGTCATACCACAAATACTAAGCATCAGTATTATCAAACTAAATATTAAGACCCTGCTTGTTCAGGCTACTCTGTCACTGAATTCTACAGGAATATTCACATACAGGAAACTGAGGCCCAAACACCCCTCCAACAAAATAACAACTAAAGCTCTGCTGAGTAGTTTTGTGACTGACTGTGGGAGAATATGGTCCTAACTTACAGGTGATTGGACCATGTATAGACTGGTTGGACCAACACTCAGGAGCGCTATGAACTGTAATTGTATCTTAACCTTTCAGGAAGGCCCCCAGATTGCCTTTGTTTTGCACAGAGATTTTCTTTGCTGTGTGGAATTTAGAACATCTGTCTGTTCCAGGGAAATATCAGTCAGTGGGTTTTCTGCTTCATGCACAGATTAATCTCTTAACATCAAAAATTAATGACTTATGTTCCATGTAAAGGGAAAAAAATTCTTTGTTTACCACAGCATCCTGCCCCCATCCCTCCTATGTCTTTCTTTTCAGGTGTTTCCTCAGGATATAGAGAAGTGAAGGTGGAGAGAGAATCCTGAGGTAAGCCACTATGGACTTTTGAAGTATTAAAAATAATCTTAAGAAAGAAAATGAGATAGGAGCTATGGGTGTATAAGAATTGGTTACTATTTCTTGTCTGTCTGCTAAGGACTATCAAAAACAGAGGCAGAAACTTTTCATTCCCTTTGTTGTGTTACTAAGCACCTTAAAAGGTTACAGATTGTGCCCACAAAATTCAGGGTTCTGCTGGAAATCTCCCTTTGCTTATTTCATTTTTCATATACACAGAAATAAAGAAGACAGGAGCTTAAACTGTTTCTTCAAATATGAATTACAAAGTAAATGATTTCCTGCTGCATCAGATGCCCAGGAGCCAGACGTTCAGTCAAGGTGAAATAGGTGCCTGTGCTGTCTGCACTCGAGCTCTGATGGTTAAGACAAACCAAGCATCTTTCACTGTGCATGACATTCTCTCACAGAAAAGAAAGTCTCCTTGTACAGATGAAGAGGCAACTAGAGCTTGAGAGATACGTGAGACAGAATCCTTAAGGATGATTGGATTACCACGGTTTTTTCAGACTGAGAGCTGCTGCAGAAGCATCTATCTCCAGCAGCAGGATTTAGGCAGATATTCGTTCCCAAATCCAGCCTTGCTACTCAAGCCACCAAATAATTTTCAGCTGGTAGCAATTTTTTGGATCTAACTAAAGGTCAGAAGGTGGCTATAAGAGTCTAAGTTAGACTTTACAAATAATTCAACATCTACACTGGAGTGTGGAAATTATTACAGTCAAAGCCACACAAGCAGAGATGAGAAGCCTTAGTGGTATTTTGCTGCATTTGCAGGACAAAATTTATAGCTTAAGTTGGTATCCTTATCAGAAGGAGTTTAGTTTTACATCCAAAGCATTAGACTGAAAAGTATGTATCAACTTTTGGTCTTCCATGGAATAGAAGTCTTATTTTCCTCTGTTCAAAAGAAACATGAGGTATGGAAGAGTGGTGGCCTTTAAGTCTCTTTCTGATGTTTAAACTTTAAATTATATTTTACCCCTTGAATAGTCCAGCCAAAGAAAAATATTTATGTAGAAAACTCTCGTAGAATATCAGGGTTCTGCAGTTTATCCCATTCTCAGATCTATCAACCCCACCCTGGGCTCTTCATCTTTGAGGTACAAACAAATATCCAGAAAGATTTCCCTGCCTAAAAAAAAAGCAGGTGGGAAAACTCAGATGAACATTTTTCTAGAAGAAAATTTAGTACATCTTCATCTGAGCTGGATAGGAACTAAATGATGGAGAATGTGAAAATTTACCTTCAGTTTTCAGTATCTGTTTTAGTTCAGTTTTAATTTTGTTTGAGATATGATTTAAGGTTTCAATAGCAACTCTTCCCAGACAGCTAACTCACCTCTACTTGTTCCCCTGTTCTAATATGAAAGAAATTTGTTTACTGGAAGAATCACTGAGTGCCAGGCTGTGTTTCCCATGACTGCCCCCTCAGTTTATGCAGTGCTCTTAACTTCTGCCATAAGTTTTTGCACAATGTCCTTTCTTCTTTCCTTGTGCCTTCTCCTTCCAGTAGCTCTGAGGAAGGATGCACAAACAGTGAGTGTAAAAGCACCAACAGTGACTCAGATTTTTCCCTGAGTGGGCTGCAATGCTGTACAAATTATTAGAGTTGTATCAGGAATTAAAGTGGCCATTTATGTGAGCAGGGGAATTGGGAAGTGTTGACTGCATATGCAGGCCCTTCAAAATGTACTCTTGTGATCCAAATTCAGGAGTGTGAAGAGTGAAGCAAACTTTTAAAATTTCTGTTTGAGAGGCTGTCATGTAGGATCATGATATTGTACAATATGATGCATCATATCCTATAATATAAAAGAGGAAGATAAACCTATTTATTTAAAACCTGTGACAATGTCCAGTGTTGTTGTTGACTGAATTCCAATTACCTGGGAAGCATTCAGCACACCACATTTCAACATGTCATCTCTTCTAAGTGGAACCAATTGCCTTATAACAGTCATGAAACTTCAGGCCCCCACACTTCAGTAAAAATGTAATCATAAAAATTTAAAATGCATATATTCATTTTCCCCCTTCTGCAACAATGTCAGGCAAACACACCTCATTGGGATTCACCACAGGCACAATTATCAATGCTCTGTCTGCAGAATTGTTAATGGAAAAATTGCATACACAGACTCTTGTTAAACTGTGCATCTGATTTCCCTGTTTGTGAAGCACAGAGATATTAATTATTACTGCTGTCACTCTTCTGTTAAGAAATGGCAAAAGTTTTCTTTAGGCGTTTCTCAGCCTTTCCTAAGCACACAGTAGCTTGATCTGAGGCAAACACCAAAACATCAGTGGCATGGCTGCATCAAATGGCAGCTAAATGGAAAATCCACAGAAAATTCTAGTGCCACATTGTTTGTTTTTAGTTAGGACTGAAAGTGCTCCAGAAACTCTCAGTTTACACCTCTCTGGACTTCACTGTTCTCTAACACTTTGATAGTTAACATTAGTTGTATATAAATAGGAACAAGAGATAGGCCAGAAAAAAAACCCACCCAAACTAAAACAAAACAAGCTTTTCCTTAACATTTTGTTTTGCCTCTGCAGAGTAGCCTGTAAAGTGTGAAGTCAGGCTTCAGACAACAAGGATCTGTGAAGCAGATCAGCAAACCCCAGCACTTCCATTACAGGAGGTACTGCTGATACATCCAACCGTACCATTTAACACTTAAGTTTCCAGTGCTGTATTTATGAATGCATATGCTTTTTTTGGTAGATTGGCTTATTAAGCTCTTTAAGATAAGCAAGGCTAATGTTTTTCATTCTTTGTAGATGAGTTTTCATGGTAACTCTAACTGTCATTCTGGGGACCTCTTTTAACTCCACAGTGCTTCTTTTGATCTGGAATGTTATACATAGTAGTACTCTTGATTTATCCCATTGCATTCTATTTTTCATATTATATTCAATCCACTAAAGCACAGGTAGATCTTCACTAGGATGTCACTACTGGACCATCCCCAATACCACAGACTGGCTTGTAGCAACAGCAATGATTAATTAAAAAGAGTTTTAAAACCCCAACAACAAAAGCACTGAAAAAAAAATTATTTATTAAGTTAAAGGTATTATAAAACACAGTATTATGAAGCTATGATGTTAAACCCACAAAATTATAAGGGGCTGTTTTTCAATTACAATAGCACCCTGTGTAGATCAAGGTCCCATTGTTTTGCTGACACAGGTTGTTCTATGTATGTACTTATTTCCTGACTCAATGCTGGCTACTATTTAAACAGCTGAGACAAATGCAGTAGTTTTGATGCTCAGCAACTCCACTATTTTCATTACTTTTACAGGCAGAGAAAAGGATTTGTGTGCAAAGACCCATATCTTGCAATCACTAATGCAGTTAATTAAAAATGGGTGAACAATCAGATTGATTACAATATGATTGTTTACATGCTTAAGAATAACTAAGCTTGAATGGATGTGGTTAGGGGGTTGAGACATTGCTGCACAATTTTAGGAGAATAGGAATGGGGCTGTAGGCAGCCTTGATGAGTTACAGCTGTGTCCTTGAAGACAGCTAAATGACTTTGAGGGAGAAGAAGGGTGGAATGTAGATGTGTGTTGACATATACAACAAGAAACAGAGAAATTTATGACCAATTACAAAAGAGTAGAAGGCATGTGCACACAGTTTGTTAGCCAATTGCAGTGCAGAAAGGAGCACGTGTTATGCGTGTGATACAGAGAAAAATGAAAAGTTGTACTGTGGAATAATAAATTGCTGATGCTTGCCACCATCTTCAGTGTCAGTCCTTTGTCCACTGTCACACAATCAAAAAGGTATTCATTGTGGGAGAAAAATATGTGAATTGCATAATTAACTGCTTAAGTTACTGTCTTGGCAGAGTATGGATGCACAATTATGTCTTCAGTGGTCACTCTGTGAGAAAAGATAAGATGGGTGAGAAAAAAGCAGAAGAAATACAAGTAGCAGTGATGTGAAGCTACTGCATTTTACTGCATTGCATATTTGTAGAGGTGGTCATAAAGGAAAGTCAAACATAGCAGAGTTGCAAGTCTTTGGGAAATCTGGAGAGATCTTCAATCAGATCACACCTTGAAAACTGAGCTAAAACATTAGTTTATAAAATCTTCATATGTGCCCTAAGCAACAGATTGATGAAAGGTTTTTGCTGCAGAATTAGTAGATGTTCTTAAAACACTCCTTATGCTACCTTGGAAATGTGTTTTTTGTGGATAGGAAATCTGCTTGCAGTTTATTTGCTGCTTGGAAAAAGTGACGAAGCAGAACAGATGTTTTTACTTTTTGGTGCTTGTGTGGAATAATTCCAGAGAAATTTGGAAAGCAGTGATGGAATTTTAAGAGACTTCAAATGTTGCAAAAATTTATCTTTCCTGATGCACAATGCTTAGAAAGAAAGAGGTTTCCAGGTGAATTAAAGCAAAGAACCGTTCACAGTTTCCAGAGCAGAAAGAGGTGAATTGTTTGAGTCTCCCAATAGGAATTTGTAATTAGAAGAGGCAAAGCCTGTGCTGAAGACAACACCACCTCTGGAGAGGAGGTGGATGTGTTGCTGACATGCAGAAGTAAGAAGGCCAAGAAGGAATTTTGTGTTTACTGTGGGGTTAGTGAGAAGTTAGAAAATGTGTGTGTGCCCCCACAAAGTAAAATGTTGTGGACAGAGCAAATTCATAGACCCGCAGGTGTGTTAATTTAATAGGCTTGGTACTGTCCAGTGTTGTGTCATCAAAGTATTTTCTGAGGGACCCTGCTACAGGAATACTCAAATTACCAAAAATCCACTTAAAAACTCAGCCTGTAATGAAGCCAGTTGTACAGTATCATTAGAGCTTCCCTTCCCACACTCCTTTTTTATTTTTTTGTCACACAGTATCTTAGTAAAGAAAAACACAAAACCCTAACACAAATACACAAACCCACAAACCATCCCCTTAAGTCTCTAAAGAACTTTAAAACACTGCTAGAACATCAGAGAGCAGGACTGACCAGAAAATTTGCATTGATTTCTAGCAAATGTTGCTGACTTGAGTGGCTTAGATGGGGAGGCAGTTTGATTTTGTTGAGTTTTGCCCAGTACCACTTAATAAGAAGAGAGATTAAAATATCCAGACATTGAGTTTTTTCTGTGCAGTGTGTTCTGTGATTCTGTGCTTTATTATGTGTGTGTGCTGAGTATTTATGGTATTTGATTATGCCAGTGATTTTATAATTTTCAAAATAGAGAGAACAGAAAATGAGGAAACAATACATCCAATCCTGTAACATTTTTGTGCTTAATTCATTCCTTTCTTTCTTTCCACCACGTTTCTGACAGAAAGGGGTAAATATATTGCCTTTGTAATTGCTCTGTTCTACAACAAAACTGCTGAGCAACCTCTGACTGCAGAGTCCTACAAGTTTCCTTGGAGGCCCAGGTGAGTTCGGGGCTCTGCTGTGCTGAGTGACCTCCAGAGCCTGCGAGGAGCGGGCAGGAGATGCTCTCTGCTGTCAGCCTTGATGCTGCAGCAGTGCCAAGGGTAAGGGCACTGGGCAGGGAGATGCCTGCTGCCTGCAGCCAGAAATAGAGCCCAATGTGGCCACTGAGTGCTGTTCAAAAGCCTGTTCTTCCTCCCTGCTCTACCTGTTGCTGCACACAACTGCTGAGCGGCATCAAATGCTTCTTCTGCCAACTTCAGTTGTTGGTCAGGGAATCCTGCCAGTGCCTCTGCCTCAGACCACTCTGTACTCTGGCTTTTAAAATTCACTGCATGCCTTCTGGTTTTTTTTATTGCAACTAAAATTCCTGCTGGTTTATGATGCCAGGCTCTAATAAAGATAGGCTTTGCATTGTGTACTTATAATGCTGAATTAGTCATAGTGGCAGCTTTGAGGGCACATTTATTTCTAGAACCTCTTGTTTAATTTATGATTCTATCTTGTCTTTCACAACTCACATTTTTCTCTGTAACACTTCCAATTCCACAGGTTTACCCATCCAAGGAATTTCCCTGACAACAAAAATATGAACCCTTGTTCACTCATAAGGATGCACGCTGATATTGATTCACCCTTACTTTTAGAGCACTGGTTTCTATGTAAGATATGCAGCAGGTGGTTCTCAAATTCTTCTCTTCCCTTCTCTAGTACAGATGAACACTGCCAGTATTGATTCTGTGCAGAATTTATCTTAGTGCACTTCTTGTCCTCTCAATCATTATTGTACAGGTACTTTTTCCTCCAGCTTATGTTTTACTAGTTGCAGTGATTGTTCATAGACTGACTAACAAGGCAAAAAATGGAACTTGTTTTTACTGTTGAGCAAGAATCCAGACCTGCCTTCTAAACTCTGGCTTTGAGCTGCTACAGGATGACTTCTTCAGCTGTCCTTCCTATTATGGTGCATTGTACTCATCACATAAAAAACTGTACTGGAAACTGCCTGGAATAGCTAAAAGTAGGTTATACAGCACTTTATAAGTTCCTCTGCTGTGGAGAAAGATGCTGCTCACCAGAGGGGATTTTAACAGGTTCTGTTACTGGAATTTGGGTTGTGGAGGGTGACTACTCCTGTGGATGTGCTTCTAGACATCAGTGCTGTTGACCATTGTTTCAGAAGTATCATAAGAAATTTCTCAGTTTCTCAATTCCACATTATTTTTTTTCCATCCCTCTTTTCTAAAAGATAGGTTCTAAGTTTCCCTGCAGTTTCTGTGGGTGGCTCTGGTGCTCTGTCCTTCCAGTCAGTACTCATCATGTTGTCAGCTCTTCCATGGTGTACTGTAAAGTTTCAAGTACTGAAGTTAAATGTACATATTTTCTTGGTTATCCTACTTTAGACAGACTCAATCATGAGTTTAGGTTGCTTTGCCTAGTGGAAAGATCCCAGATACTTATAGGAACAAAAAAGAAATAGCATTTAACTTTAGAGAAAGAGAAAGCTTAATTCCATTAATTGCTCCCACTATGACAAAATTCCAGCATAACAAGGGGATCAACCCCAGTATTTTCCAATGCTTTAGTTTTGATATATCTGTGTACTGTAAAATAAAACATTACTATTATTAGAAATGCATTCTAGTATTCCCCATGTGCCAATCTTAGCCACCATCCACTTCTAATCTATATATCTGGGGGTTAGCATGTGGACAGTCCCTCCTGGAAGTTTCTGATTGCTGAATGCATACGGAGGTGCCTTGATTGGAGTAGTGCAGGACAGACACATATATCTGCCAGGGGACAACCAGGGGGAGCATTCTGCTTATGCAAACAGTGAAGAAATGTTACAGCAAAGAGAAGAAGATGGCTTCCCAGGACGCAGCAGCCCTGTGCCCGTGCTGTCATTGTAATTTCAGCCTGGCTGCCTTGCGCAGAGGATCCCTGGCTCTGTCACTCAGAGCGGGGCACGCTTTAACAAGCTTCATGGGTAGGGTTAGAGCAGTGCCTCGTGTTCTGACAGCACTTTAAGTGGAGTGCACTTGTTCACTTGTTCTAGGCACAAGAAACCTCTGGGAACTTTTGGACCCAGTTTTGCTCTATTCAAAATCAGTTGCAGATTTGTCATTGACTTTAATAGGCATCGGATCAGTCCTTTAGTGCTGCATAAGTGGCAGACAGAGGAGAAATTGAGACTAAACGAGCTAAAGCTGTATTGTCTTTGTTTATTTTTCTTTGCCAATGAATAGGTGCTGATGAGTTTAACTCGGTCTCATTACACAAAAGAGAACTCTTAAAATAATGTTACATTATGGTATTTTTTACGTATGCTAAAACTGCAGTCTTATTATTCTGAAAAGTGGCAAATCTGTTTGCAAAGCTCATTGTAGTTTCAAAGTGCAGTTTAATATCATGGTTTATGTACCAGCCCTTAGGATCATGACTTTCCAAGTGGAACTGAGGTAGAATTCAGACATTCAGAGATAAAATTGGTATACAGACAAAAGTCTTGCTTAGATAATAACTTTTCTTCCATGGAAAACTGCAGAAGACTGTACATCCCAAGACCCATCTCAAAGAAACACTTGGCTGGCCATCCGTGTGTCCAAGTGTGTCTCTGTGCTATCCATGCTACTCATGCACATCCCTTTGGTGTGGAAGGTATTCTCAGACCATGGTCTCGCATTTTGGGCTGGGATCCATCAAAAAGAAAAAAAAAAGTATGCCAGATTGTTTTGTTTAGATTTAGCTGTTTAGGGTGAAAAAATTGTCTGATCCTCTTGCTTAAAGAGTTTCTTTGTGGATAAACGAACATGCTGAGCCAGAAAATGTTCTTCCCAAAGCCTTTAATTGTTGGGAGCCTTTAACCTCTTTAATATTCAAATTGATAATTATTCAGATCAGTTAGTAGTAAGCTAAATTAAGCAAAATCTCCCTAGTCATGACAGTTTTGCCTGTGATCAAAGGATGACTGTTTACAGAAGAGTGTGAACTGGTAATTGCCCTTCTTACTGGGCAGTCCTAATTCTTCACTGTGTGAAGACATTGGCACAATATTGGCTCAGCATCGATGCACAAAAGTGTTGTAAGTTACTCGAGGGCCAGATACCCTGAAGGGAGGCACTGAGTAATGACCAGTACACACTGGTAAATGACCATGTGTCTATCTGATCTTAACAGGACAAAACTAATGCTCCTTAACTGTCCTTATTGCACATGTGGTAATTTGCTTTTGGGTCAGCCTAGATAATTTTAAAACACCATCAATGAATGTACCACAGGCACTAAGAAAGCTCAGCCCTCCTCTTTTGTCTGACTTTGATTTGACATGAAACTCACATTAACTGGAGAGTCCACTCTGTCTCAATGGCAGAGAGGAAGCTCTATTTTTCCTTATTTTCTGTTTATGTCTTATAAAAACATGGAGGAAAGTTTATTTTGCATTTCTCTGGAAGAAATGCCAATTACTGTTGTTCTTCTAAGCTTTGTACTCTAAGATGGTACATGCTACACTGGCATTCCCACAAGGGGGAAAAAAGCATTACATTTACAGCGAAAAGTAAAATGCAGAGAGTAAGCACATGTATCCAACTGCCCTAAAGCTTAACAGGATTATTTGTAACAATGATAGCTGTGGAGCAACCTCTCATATAAAAAGAAAAGGATAAAAAATAAATTTTTCATTTTATTGGAATTATTTCTTGCATAGGAACTGAAGTACCAGAGTGATGAAATTTGGCTTTTTGCCATTTCAGGGTGACAATAATTTCTAGTCCAGCAAATGTGACTTTTGCAACAAAAAGAGTCTGTAATCTGGAAGGTAAGGGAGCCCCACTGGCTAGAACATAAAACAAAAAACATTATCCAGCTGCAAAAATCACTGGAAATAAGCTCTGGAAAGCATCTTAACTTGATGTCCCTGGACATATGCACTGAGTTTGACCCACTGAGTTTGAGGAATGTGGAGAGGAATATGCCAGAGCAGGAAAAGTAGCCACTGTAGTGGTGTACACTGCCAGAGGACTGCTGGGATGTGCTGGCCATGAAGGGACATGACAGAGGTTACACCTGTCCAGGTACCACTGGATTCCTCCCAATGGATCTGAGCTCTGAGCAGTGAAAAACAGGAGTCACTAAACGCTGACAGCAAGAAACACTGCAACTCCTTTAGGTGGGGTGGCTTTATGTGACAGACTGAAAGGCAGATTAATCCAGACAGTCTACTACAGATGAAGAGCAGGGAAAGTTCTCAAACCTTGGTGCTTTCAGCAGGAGGCAGAATCCTGGGCTCTGGCTGTTATCCCCATGTGCTGGCTGTGCTCTCAGGAGCTGCTCCTCACTCTGTGCTGCAGTGCTGGCCTCTGCTCCCCGCAGGATTCCCCAGCTCCTTCGGCTGCTGCTACCTGAGCCTGTGCCTCCAGCCCTGTCTCTGCACCACCTGCTCTGGGAGGCCTCTTCTGCTCTGCCTGCAAGGTGGGGTTTACCCCGGGCTCTGCATTCCTCAAGGCTGGCAGGAGGTGTGGAAATAGATTGTTCATTCTGCACAAACACTGCTCTTTATCTCTGGTTAATGGAGCGCAAAAACACAAAAAGCACTACCCAGTCAGAAAAGATCTGAAGGCTCTGCTTCTGGACATAGACCTTTCTACCTTGCAGACATCATATTTTTCTTTGAACTAAAAGGTACTGGTCACTATCAAAAGTGGTACACTTGACCAGTGAGATTACATTTCTCACTGTAGCAGCATTTCCCAGGAGTGACATAACCTTTGTTTAACAGAAGGAACTTGGATGCTGGAGCAGCAGCATTTCAATAGGGCAGAATAATTTAGCTTATAAAAATGCAATTTTTTGCTAATAAGAAAATTAATTTGATTTTTTTTTGTGTTAAGCATCTGGAACACTTGTAATACCAGTGTAGAGATTTGGTCTGGAAAATTAGAGTATAGATAACAAGATGACTGAGGTTGTTGCTGATGTGAGAGGAAAGGTAAACAGCAGGAAAAGCGTGGGTAGATAAGGAAAGGCTTAGAATATTTAAAGACTAATAGATGAAAATGACAGTTCAGTGTAGATAAATGATGAATAATGAGTCACAACAAAGCATTGCCACATTCCTAGGTGCTTCATACACTCGGAGAAATATAAAGTAAGGGAACAGATCATGCTGTAAATTAGCATAACTGCACTGAAACCTGTGGAGCTTTGCTGATTTAAACCTCTGAAGGACTGGACCCTTCGAGGGTGAGCATTGATGATGAATGGTGAGAAACAAAGGAATAAATAATAGTTTCCTTAGAAGCTCTCAATGGGGCAGTTGCCTTACTTGCTTTTTTTTTTAATATCTAATTTCCTTCATTTGTTAAGGCAATACAAACCATAATAGACATTCTGTACATTACTTTAAAAATTCACAATATACAGAGGCCATCTAAAGCACTTCAGTCTAATAAAGGAGAAGTCTTTTCAAGTTTATAAAGAGCTCTTAAACTCTAAACTGTGAAATAGATTTACTTGACAGTGTTACTAGCTACTGAAAGCTGCAGCTTGAAGGCCCTTGACATCTCTGCACAGATCTGCCACATTTATTTTCGCATTTAATGTTTTAATCAATACTTGGATTCTTTAATTTAAGTTATAACTACTTTGGGAATTTACAGATAAAAAGATATGTATGCCTTTTCTGTACTTTTAAATGTGCTAGAAAGTAAATTCCTGCACCTGGAAATAGGAAAATGTTTACAAAGCTGGAATGAACAACATTAAAACTCTGCTGGTAAAGACCAAGAATTTTGAAAGTTTCAGTAAATAATGAAGTTTCAGCTTGTGTCTTATGGATGTGATGTATCCAAACAGTGCAGCACAGTATTTCTCTTTGCTTGTTCACAACTTCATTAACCTCATTGTTTGGTTAGATTTAGCTTTTTTGGAGCTAAGCAGACTTCTACAAAGAAATTTTTTAAGCTCACAGCATCAACGTAAATGAAGAAGCTAAAAATTTATATAATGGTCTTACCCTGAACAGATCTCAGAGAAACTTATTCCAGCCCTGACTTTCCTAATCCCTCTTCTGCTTTTGAGTCCATCACTTATACCCTGGATGTGACAGTTCTTGATTGCTGTTTCTGCTGATTTCACTCTCCTTTTACCCTGGTTGCATCTTCAATGTCTCATCCATATGTTCTCCTGTTTTCCTCTTCTGGTCTTGAGGCCAGTTGCAAAAAGCAATCTCAGGTCTCCTGTCAGACTTTTCTAGTAAGGTCATCTGCTAACATGGTATAAATTGCAATTTTTCTATCAATGTCTGCTATTACTAATCTGTTGGTGGGGGAAATTGTTCCTATTATGTTTCACTCCAAAACTGAAAAGCATTGCTGTATCCAACACCTTGACTGTGTCCTAATGGACTCCAAGGAGTGTGTTCTGTTCTTGCTAATACAGAATAACTTCCTACCATTCCCATGCATATGAATGCAGGAGAGCACATGTGAGAAACTGCAGAAACTGTCTCAGCTTCTCTTGTGAAGGGCATTTCCACAGGGGGTGCCCTTAATGCAAGTCTTAACCTTCACCTATTGTGTATCAGCCCAATCCTCAACATGATATAGAAAACTTACACCTCAAAGTGAATGTTGTTTACTTAAGGATGTGACATGGATTGATAACATTGAGAAAGGTAAAGCCAGAAAAAAAAATATTGTTCTCATTCCCAAAATTTTAAGTATCCTGACAAAGCTATTTTCTATGAGTTGAACATTCATCTCTGCTGCGTTCATTACTAAACTACATAAATATGAAGTAAATATTGAACAAGAAGTGAGATTGGGATGAAGAAAATAAATGCCAAGAAGAAAACTTCTGTAGCACGTTTTGCACTGCCCTTATAAATTGGAATTGACTTCACTGCAGGACGTGTATTTGACTGAGATAGGACATTCTAACTCAGCTGGTGTCATATAAATGCATTGCTATGGATTCTGGATTGGAGTAATCTAATTAACTGCAACAATTTAAACACAACTCACACAGGTGAGATAACATCCAGTCTATTATCTGCTTTATTCTTCGTTTGAGGTAGATTTGACCTCCTTCTTTCCCCAGACTTGCTGGCATTTCTTTTTCCTTTCTAAAATCGTTTTGCATAGTCCTTGGCTGTGGCAAGGAGAGATTAATGGCTGTTGCTCATCCTTCTGTCATTACATGAGGGATTGTCATGTGTGCCGATTGATTTCACACGCTGGTCTGTCCTGTAAAAAAAAATATTTGTCAATAAAACGGAGGAAAGGAAAATCCTTTGGCACTGATATTATGAGTTGATTTATCTCCACCACCATGAAGCTGGCTGGAAAGGATATAAGGCAAAGCAATCTGTTCTCATGATAAACCTGACTTGCATTTAGGATAAATACTACCCTACTTATCTACTGAAGGCAGTGCACATTATAGTGAGACATGGAAGCTGAATAGGATAAACTTATTATTATGATCCCATTTATTTTCAAATTTATTTCCAAGTTCCTCTCTTATTTGAAAAAATCAACATGTAAACTTGAATAGGAGGCTTTTCTCACACTTTCTGTTCTGTTGGCTTGTTGTATCTTCATCTCAACATTGCATCACTGAAGTAACTTTCTTTGCTTCTTGCTAAGTTATTGTTTCTCTACTGTAAGCAATATTGTGTCTTGTGAGGTGTCAGGCAATAAAGTACTATGAGCCTGGTGTACCAGCAGTATAGGTTGTGTAAAATTATAAATCCTGAACATTCTTTATTTTACAGTCCAGATTTCACAGTTTCTTAGGAATGCCCATTTCTAACTTTTAAAACACCTATGAAGCTGAGGATACAAGCCACTTTCTATTAAAAACCAAAAGCAAACCAAAACCCCAAAGCAGGACACAAATAAAATGTCAGAACCCCTCAAAATTTTTAGTGGAAGCAGTACACATCCTTGATTGTTATGAAAGCTCTTTGTTTTTTTCTGTCTTTAGGTCTTCATCCTGCAGTACATGTAATTTGGGTAGAAAAAGAAGAAATCACATCTTGTTCATTAGAACATGGCACAAGTAATTGTTCAAGCATGAGAACCACTGATCTCCCCTGATGGAGTGACTAGATGTGAATTATTAACTTCAGCCTTCAGAAAACTTCAGAAAACTAAGTAACCAACTGAGTTGCCTTTATACTCAGTGGAGTAGTAGAAGAGATTCACATCATCCTAAGATTGTTCTTTGGAGAAGTAAATTATTGAAAGTCCACAAAACTGCTGGTTTTTAACAGCTGGAAAGTGTAATAGTACTAATAATGAACAGAAAAGGCAAAAGTTGTCTGTACTTGAGCAAAGACGAAGAGTTGTGTTTGCATTGCATCAGGGTGATAAGATATTTTGAAGTCTATTTGAAACTGAGGGGGATCTTAGACAACATCTAATTGAGAACGTCTAGACAAATTACACATAAGAGCCCTCAAAGAACTGGGGGGAGAGAGCTGTACTCCTACCTTGTGCTCCTCTGAGTACTATTTAATGAATTGTTGTCTTTACCAGCAATTACCAGGAAGGCAAGTTATCGGTAGCAGTGACAGCACTCTTCAAGAGATATGCACTCTTAAAACTTCACAAGACGTATTAAAAATTGAAAAGGAGCTTTTCCTTTACATCTGGTTGCATAAATCTATCATATCTATGATCTTTTTCCCACACTGCTATTGAGTAAAATTATAGACTTGTGGATAAGCAGACTCAGGAGATAAATGTTCAGTCTAAATCTGTTTGTGCCTCAGTTCCTCATTTTTAAGAAGTAAATATTAAGTTCCACTTTTCTTTTTGTGATCTTGGGATTTAAAAGCAAAGATTTCTGTGATATGAAAGGGCCCAGGACAATGGCTCTTTCACTTCTAACACGGACTATCAGACCACTACAAAATAAGAAGAATGAAATATGTTTTAGAATTCAGAAAAATTCTAAAAGATTCCTTTTCTTTTTCAAGGAGTAATTAAGTTCCTCATATTTACTTATAATTTCATCTTTCCCATAACCACCTCCTTCAGTTTCTCTAAATTCTTTTAAGCTAGGAAGGCTTTGTTAGTGTTACCGTATCAATGGAACACATGAAACTGCCACTTCACCAAATCCAGAACATTAGCAGTGAAATGGGATCAGAATAGAATGGAAGTTTTCTAAAAGACTGTTCAGAGCCCAGCTTTCCAATTCTTACTGCAAAGAAGGGTACAGTGCAAACTCTGAAAGATGTTTTGTTCTCGTATCAGTTCAGAAAGACTCTGGACATGCAGTGCATGTCACTGAAGTGCAGGCATCAGTCAGGGTGGTGGATTGGCCCAGGCAGTATTGAAACTAAGCCTATTAAAAAAAACAAAAAAGGGAATGTACTCAGCTGTAAGGACATTTAATTATAGCTCTTGCAGAAGGACTTTGAATTATTATAATTAGTAACACAACTATTTTGCAGAACCTTTTACTGGTCTGCCAGATCCTATGGTGTATCATATTTCTAATTTAAAAGCCAAACAAACAATTTTTATCCAGTTAAGGACACTTAAGTGATTAACCCCACAGCTGTACAACAGCCTTTGGATCTCAGGATGGAATTTCTTTGAAATAACCAGGCATTCCAGGCTAGGTACCTGAATGCTGCTTCTAGATCCATATGGCAAACATCTATAAAGCACGTACAGGACAAAAGTATCCTCATGCTAGTGTTAATCTTGAAAAAAGAATCTAAAGTTTCATTAGAAGAATTTCACACAGTAGCTCATATTCCACTGTGTTGTGCACAGACACTAAAAAAGCCAAAGGAGGTAGCAAACCGGGATTTTTCTGATCCTTCTGATCCATCCCATGCAAGCTGAAGCAGCCTAAGGACTGCTTGAAACCTTTGGCTTCTGTGCTGATTTGCTCAGGTGCTGCCAGTGCAGAGAGTGCTGTTCCCTGCATCAAGAAGTTTGTGCTGACTGCAGCTTGGGATTCCAGGTCTGTGTCCCACTGCTTGTGGAATATTGCATCCCATTCTGGAGCTCTCGGTACGGAAAAGACAGAGAGTGGTTGGAGCAAGGCCAGAGCAGGACTACAAAAATGAACCAAGGAATGGAACACTCTTCTGAGAGGAAAGGCTGAGAGAGTTGGGGTTGTTCAGCCTGGACTTATTGTGGCCCTTCAGTGCTTAAAGGAAGCTTATAAAGAAATGGGGACAGACTCGTCAGTAGGGCCTGCTGCAGAGGACAAAGGGTTAAAGATGAGTCAGACTAAATAGAAGGAAAAAAATAATTGTGACTAACAGGGTGAAACACTGGAACAAATTGCCCAGAGAAGTGGTGAATGCCACATTCCTGGAAACATTCAAAGTCAGGTTAGATGGATCTCTGAGCAACCTGACCTAGCTGAAGATGGCCCTGCTCATTGCAGGTGGGTTGGATTTAATGGCCTTTAAAGGTCCCTTCCCCCCCAGCAATTCTATGATTCTATGAATAGCAGAGCTGGTTTTGACCAATATCCACTGTGTATTAACTTTAATAAATCCCATTTCTCCTTCAGCCTAGTCTTTCCAACAATCTGCTTTCCTCTACCCACAAACATTCATCTTCCTTTCTTTTGTCAAACACACTTTTCAGTTTGCACTTAATTCAGTACCTGCCAAATAATAGATAATAGATTCAGGGGGATTTATATTAAAATAGTGCCTTCCATCTAGATGATTACCAAGACCTACATACTTTGAATTATAAATTATGAATCAGTTCCTAGTGCTGAGCTTGCCTGAGATCAGCCTGCTTGTTGATTTACCTCACTTGAGGTTCATTCTCTGTTTTATGGAATAATTCTCCCCTCCATTATAATGCAGGTAGCTATTGCCAGAACCCAATATGGCAGCAGCTTAAAAGTTTCTAATTTTAAATAAGGTTTCTCACTTATCTATCTATATATCTTATCTAAAGTACAAATTTATATACAAATTTTCTTAGATTTCAGGAAGGTTTTAGAAAATCAGTACTTAAAGAAATTTTAATTTTAGTTGTGAAATCTTGCAGAGACAAGAGTTAATGACACACATTTAGAGTTTTGGATATAACCCTCAGAAGAATAACTTTGATAATGACAACTTGCAAAATGCTGATCACTGGTCAATACTAACCAAATTTCAAAATCTGCAGCTTGTGATAGTTCCACCAAATTTACACTGTAATTATAAAGACACTCCTTCTAACCTGATAATAGAATTTCATAATTATAATTACAGATAACTTCACAATTTTCCAGTAATGCATACAAAATTTGCAAGTAAATCAATTAAAAATTTTGATGGTGACTTGGAAGGTGAATTCTCTCCCAGGTTTTTTGATGGATAAGCAGAAAATTTATCTCTTATTTAGGAAGACTTCAGGATTGTCTCTTCTGCATATAGATAGCATGACAAATATAAAGCAAATCTTCTAAGGTATGGAGATGAAATGTAATCACTTTTTGATTATTATACCCACAGAGAGCAGAATGATGTAGTTCATATCTTCATAAGACCAACCTCAGTTACCCAACAGAAAAATAATAAAAAGTTCTGAGGTATATGTTTTTTGTTTTTTTTTTTTAATTACCTTCTTACTGAAAAATTGTGTCTTTTCCCTTCAAGGCTGTGTTTAGTGCTGATGGTTCAGCTGAGCCAGATACAGGAGCTGATGAGCAATGGAGAAACACCTCTCAGTTCCATATGCAGTTAAGCACTGCTACTGGCAGAGAGAATTTGAGCTTTGAAAGCTGCTTAAAATAGAGCAAAATATCTGAATGGTCTTTTAGAGCTCCAGAAGGAGCTGCAGTGTCATGATTACTCTGAAGTGATCACCAAATCCATTGTGTTGTTATGGCTTAAGAAAAACTTGAGCTCTGTTAAAGTACAAAAAATTCATTTCTAGTAATTTCTGCATAATTTAAGTGATGAATTGGGATGCAAAGCACTTCAGCTTGTCATTCTTTTCCTACTCATACTAAGGTGCTTTATTGCAGAGGAGAAAAAATACTAAATATATTTGACTTGGCATCTTTATGGACTCCTTAATAAATGCATGAAAGGGTATTTATAAAGGCTGCTAATTGTGCACATGTTGCACTAACTAGTGGTGGTAAAATATGTTGTTTATATTTTATATGAACTCATTGTAAAACTGGGATCATTAGTGTGAAAGCAATGTGCTCAATTTATAAAACTTCTCTGTCAGTTCTAGGGAGGAGAGTTCAGAATGAGTTAGGCTGTGTCTTTGAAAAAAATGAGGTAAATTCATGTCCTGGTTTACTTTACTGTGGTAACTTGGGGCAATTTGCACAGAGATGTGGATCATGGGTCACAGGTTATGTATCTCATGGAGGAATGTCCACACATCATCCCTCTACAATACTGGATTATTTTGTTGCTTTCTTGTGAGGTAGTGGCCAGAGAGGATCTGCAGAATTCTGAATTGCATAAACATGCAGTAATTTATGATTTATGATTCCTTCTGGCCTGTTCCTGTAGTTCTCACTTGAACAGAAAAGTGGAAACAGCTTTTTCTGAATAACAGCTACAGAGCTGAGTGCTATGTTCATCTTACATTTAAACAAAAGTATGTGTTAATCTCATTCGGATATAAGAAACATGAAATGAGCCTATGCAATCAATTATACTTGAAAGGATGGATTTGCTGGTGCATACTGGTTGTTCAACAGCATTTCAATAATGCCATTAAAACCATATTTAAAGCTATTCAATGTCATTGGAATGGCACAAAGTGGGTAGAGCACATTAGTCAGTTTGTCATTAATCCAGCAAAAAGACATTACTGATGCTTTTCTTTTTTTTCCTACAGAGCTCTTTAAGTGATGTGATTTTCATAAGAAATGCTAGCAGCAAGACCATATCTTGTATGATTTTTTACAGCTTAATTCCTGAGAGATTTTCCCCTACAAAATATTTATGTGAACAATGGAGTCACGTAACAGTTAAAGAAAAAAGAATGAAATAAATCTATTCATTGTGACTGGAAGGAAAAACAAACAAATTTTATGAGTTCTGATCTCTAACCTTAACAGAGGTTATATTGTTCAAAATACACTTTTTATAAGCTTGTCTTCTCCAAAACTGCATTGGTTGTTCTAATGAAAATTTTTTTCCCAAGTAAATGCTGTTTCATACAAAACCGGTTTCTGTGCACAAAAGTGTTCACAAAATTCTCTCACAAAAGAAAGGTATCCCATTGCTGAATTTTCTATTTTTTCATAACAAGACTGGGGTATGTTATTATTTTCCTCTCTTCCCAAACTGATAAATAAGATTATAAATAGGCATGGGTTGAAAACTCCAGTAAATTTGAAGTCTCTGAGGAAGTACTAAAAATTATTATCTTCTCCTCAGGCTGAAGGCTCAAGGGCTGAATCTGAGCTGTTTATCTGCTACAGCTTCTAGGTGGATGAAAACATTGTGGAAAGACTTACTGTTTTCCACGACAATAGTAACAAACTTGAGACTCAAAGCTGAGTGGTACAAGATACCTGCAGGCTATGGAAAGGAAAAACATGGAGAGACATACAAAGAATGGTTTTATAAGTTTCATTATTTTGAGCCTGTTTGTCACCCCAACAACAGTAATGTAAGTGGCACGGTACTCCCTTCTGGCAACACAGGAAGTTCTTGAAAAAATTAATTTAAGAAATACCCCTCACAATTTTCCATTACTGGGCATCACTTCTGAGAAGCTAGGTCTTGTTTAAGAGCTGTACAAGTTAGACAGAATAAAGGATAACTTTTTTATCGGGTCTTATGAGAAAAAATGACCCTTTCCTTTCCTAAAAGAAAAAAAAAAGTCCAGCAATACTAGTTCAGAAGAAATTCTGATATGGTGACTGCAACTCAAATGGATAATGACACAGAGACCAGAAGTCTGCCTATAAAAGAGCTTTACCCCTGCATCTCTATTGTGGGATGTGATCACAGAAGGCTGATAAAGAGGAACTGACAAACACAAGAACAATATTCCATTTCAGAAAGAAAAAATATTTTGCCACTTCCAAACACAGTGATCATAACAAGAATGAGGAAAAGATAAAAGAGATCAGAGAAAAGTCTGTGAAATTCTTATTCTTAATGTAACACAGATTAATATCTGCTCATGGAAAGCAAAAAAAACCCCCTCTTCGTAGTAAAAAAATTGGCCACATTTTTTCCACTGATATAAAACACCCAAAATCTGCAGATTCCTCCCTAATGATTAATTTAAAAATAAATAAAGCCTATAACCCCAAGGGTGAAACTGAGTCGAAGGAAATGTGCTCAACTAGCCATCTTTCTCTGCATGAAGTCCTCATTAAAAAACGTCAGCCCAAGTGGGAACCAAGTTCATTCACAACTTCTTTTCTTAATGCAAAAATATGCCATGCTTGGTGTGTGCTGCATTTGCTGCTTTGGCAGTGAGCTAGCTCATGCACAGGAATTGGGCAGGGAGGGTGGTAGGTGTTTGTGCATCAGGTTTGCTGAAGTTTCTTGTTAAAAACAAACAAACAAAACCCAAACAGCAGAACAATAACAAGGAACCTTTTGTTGCAGTCAGCATCGCTGGGATCCATCCAACCCAAACAGAAAACCTCTACTCACCTTTCTTGAGACAGAAAAAATGTGAAAGGCTAATGTGTCCTCCTCAAACTATGCTAATTCCTTTTCCTCTGTGCAGCTTCCTCTTCACTGTTATCTGTGATTGTTCCCTCTATTACCATGGTTATATTGCAACCACCTGGAACAACAGACAAGTTTATGACAAATAAATTCCAACATTTGAACTACTCAGCCCCTTTAACCTAGGAAGATCTTTCCAGAAAATTAGCAAAGTTTAGCTCTACATAGTTTTACATCATAGGGATGGTGAAGGGCCTTGAGGGGAAGCTGTGATGAGTGGCTGAGGTCACCTGGTCTGTCCAGCCTGGAGAAGACTCAAGGAAATGACAGGAAAAGGGGTCAGGGGAGGTTTAGGTAGGATACCAGGTAAAGGTTTTTCCTCCAGAGGGTGGCTGGGCACTGGGACAGGTTCCTCAGTGAAGTGGTCACAGCACCAAGCCTGAATGAATTCAAGAAGCTTTTGGACAATGCTCTCAGGCACACAGTGTAACTCTTGGGGTGTCCTGCATAGGTCTGGGAGTTGAACCTGATGATCCTGATGGGTCCCTTCCAACTCAGCATACCATGTGCATAGCTGCACTGAAGAACTAGAAAGGGCATACATGCACAGACAAGCTAGGAATGGATGCTGAGGGTGACAAAGTAAATCAGTTCCTTCCCTGGAAAATGGGTTGGCTTTCAAGAAATCAGACAACAAAATTATGGGCCTCCCAAGCTAAACCAAAACAAAGAAGTAGACAATGCCATTACTGTGCTAACATTATCAGAAGAATTATTGCTAATAACATCACAAGATGTTTAATAATATGATTCTCTCTTATTATATAGCTGGATACTTTACAAAAGAGAAAAGGAACAAAACCAAGGCTTCCATCACCAATATATTCTGCCTCCAACTAGTATACTTGTCCAGTCATTGTTCCTGGTAGGATTTTCTCAATGTGATTTGATGCTGGAGAAACCATACTCCTTACCCACTAGCCATGCAAATCTTCCTTGTTCAGCTGGCAGAATGGGATTTGATTCACTGTGTGCATGAGAAGACTCACAACTCTGACCCAGCACAGTTATCTTTAAAAAGCAGCATCTGAAATACTCCATAGATCTCATTACCATTAATTAGTTCTATTGTGACACTGTCTAAAAGTTGCAGCTGAACATGGAGCCATTATTGTTCTGTACATTGTGTGAGCACAAAAAACACAGCCCATGCTTTAAGAAGCTTAGTGTCTAGACAGAACAGGCAGACAAAAGGAGAGAGGAAGAAATGGTGCTAGCAGTTTAAGTAACTTAACCATATTGTCATTTATATTTGGAGGGCTGGGTCTGGTATTAGAGCCTCGACCTCCTGCCTCAGTATGATGCTCTATTTGCATACATTCCTTCTTGTGAATTATCCTTGGTGCATTACTTCATAATCCTTCATGCTGGTGCTCTCTGTATGAATACATGCTTCATTCATTGCTCAGCCATTTCTCTAATGAAGAAAGAGCTAGTTTCCTCACACATTAAAATATATAAGGTCAGATTCCTCCATCTCAGCTGCCACCATTAGGACTTTTCCTTTTCTTCTCTGGATGCATCATGTACATCAGCATGTCTCTCTGTCAACCAATGTTTGAAGATTATTTTAAAAGCCTGACCCACAAAGCAGCTGTTTCTCCTGCTAAAAAGCAATTTAGAAGCCTAAATGCCACAGATAACATGTGGGAATTGGCCACCTGAAAATCTGACCCAGAGGTGCTCCCATAGCATTAAATCCATGTTGATGCAAATGGCCCACAGAAAGCTGTGCATCTATAAAACAGGGTAACAAATAGCTTCCTACATAACGTGGGCATTTTAAGACTTAGTGCATCAATGTTCATAAAGTATTAGGACTTTGAGGAGCAGATGGTAATGACAAATTTATATTTTATTGCAACTTTTGTTTTGCTGGAAAATTCCCAGTCAGCTGTGACTGTAAGCATGAAATAATTATTTCTCTTTTTTATCAATATTTTCTCCTATTTCTGCCAACAGTTTAAAATCAATTAGCTTGCCCTGGTAGCTGATTTCGAATGAAATGCATTTGTATCCATTATGCTAATGCAGAAAAAAGTTTCGCTGTCAGTAAAATGGGAAATCCCCTGAGTTTTATATCTTTGCCTTTGTAATAAACAAATTTCTCTTCTGCAGAAACTTTTTACTAGATGGACTTCTGAATGTACTTAGAAGAGGTTGTGGAGAGGAACAGCAGGTATCATTCTTCCAATAATGAACTCATACTGGTTGGACCGGCTCTAGGCAACTTGGAATCATTTTTGTTAGTGGCTTGGAAATGGCAGAAACAAGATAAAATTAAGTTTAACTGGAATGTTTTTGAGATATTGTAGAATAAAACGGCAGAGTTTTGTGTGGGTCAGGACAGCAAAGTTGTACTTGTAATGCACTTGAATCCAGACAGTCTGCTTGTAATTTTACTTCCTAAGGAGAAGTACTAAATTCTCACAGATTTAAATAAATGTTGTAGGTAACTGCATGCCTAATTCCTTGCACAATTGACTCAAAATGCACCCCTTAGGAGTTGAATTGATACGTACCTGTCAAATACTGCTTTGGTGTTGTTTTTTCATGCAAATAGAATCTTAGGCAATAAATCAGATCCTTGGTGTGCAATTTTCTTAAGTACATGTCTGGTGTCATTAAACAAACAAAGCAGTAATGTACCAGGTTAGAGTAAGGAAGAAAATAGCAGTACATTGTTTTAAAAACAGCACAGAATCTGAAACAGCAGCTAACGATCTTCTTTCTTTTAATGATTGCTCTTAATGACATTGTTGACCTAACTTGTATTCTTTTCCCCTTGCCTCCCTGTGGCTTGTCCTTTTACTCTTTCTTACAGCATTCTGAGTTGTTTGTCTTATATTTCTCAGAGAGATGTCTTTACACCATGGCTGAGGGATAGTTCAGTGGAGAAGAGCATGGCAGCTTTATGGTCCATTCTGACAAGGATGGGATCCTCTCATACTCCCTACATTTTACCTCCTACAGTTTACTTGTCTTGTGTAATTACAATATCTCTGGAGCAGAGACGGCCTCCTACAATTGCTGAAGGCTGGAGCTAGTAGGTGCTGATGCAACACCAAAGCATCAGGGCACAGGGAAGAATCCTAACATAACAAGATCTAAAGCTGAAGCTATAAATCAAAGTGCATGAGATTTAATGATTTTTTTCACATGTGGAGTCATTATGAAGTTGGTGGCAAAACCACCAGAGAACAGTTAAAAGGAACCTAGCTAAGTTCTTTGATGAAAACAGCATAAATTTCGCTGTTCAAAAAGATTGAAAGCATTGTTTGCTCATTTCAGCATATTTCAGTGGGAGAGATCTCAGGTGAATGTGAGATGTCAAAACCTTTCATTGCTGCCTATAATTGTCAGGGCTGTGCCCACCTATTAACCTTTTTTTAACCTTTTTAAAATGTTGTTTATATGACAATGCTTAATGAAATTATTAACTTTTTAGAGCAAAGGCTTTGCCAAATATTCTGCATCAAAAGCAGTACTTCCACAGCCTTAGCAATCTTGGGTCAGGCATTTGGTGGGTACATCAGAGGTCAGGCTGCCAAATAAATCTCCTATCTATTGACACACAGAATATGCTGAATATCTGACAGGTAGACCAATGAACCAAAAAATACTAGACCATGTGCAAGACAAAGTTTCAGTTGTAAAGTGCAGAATCTTCTGGATCAGAACAAAGTCAGAACACCGTGTGCTGCAAATCGAGAGAACGCAGTACTGTGACCTAAAAAACCTGCCATTTTCAAGTATGCAGACCATTGTAATGATCAGCCTCATTCCTCACAAAAAAAGAGAAATCAGTTGAATATTCACTCATAGAACAATCTGAAAACTGCCTTTTGAAGTGGTGTTTTTGTGGCCTTTATCTGAGCTTGTAGTAAATTTGCCCAAATGTGTCTTTTGCTGTTTAACAGAAAGGTAGAACAAGAACATCAGATTTGCATACAATTTGATGCAGAGATGTAGCAAACAAATAGAACTTTCAGATACAAGTGTTAATATTAAAAAAAATTAATAATGTTCCAGGGAAATTTTTTTTTTCCTAATGTCCACTCTGAAGCTTGTCAGCCACAGTTTGGCCATGGCCCCTTGATAGAAGCCTGGTGTTAGTCAACACCACCTGGCTCCATTATCCTTGTCCACCCTTCAAATGGAAATGGATTTGAAGCAAATATCTCCCAGTTTTCTCTTTTTCAAGACTAATCAAGCTCAGCACCACCAGTTTCTCTGTGCAGATCATGTTGTCCATGCCTCACTGCCAGGGCTGCTGTCTGCTGGATCCCCTGAGGCTTCACCTCTGTCATGGGCTGTGTGTGTGTGTGCCAACACACATGATCAGGGATTTGAAAAAACAAAAAAGTGGACATGCTGGTCTGTCTGGGGCCTCACCAGTGCTGAATGTATATATAAAAATAATGTATTTGCACCTCTATGTTGCTATACTTCTAAGTGACAGAAGACAAGATGAAAAAAGCACCTTTTTAGAAAGAAGGTGGTGAATTTTAGGTTTGCCTCATAGCTGTAGTGTAAGACAAAAGTATTACACTGGCCCCAATAGCATTAATCTTCTCAAGGATGTTGAGCTGAACTCTGGAAATCTCCATTGTTCCAGAGCAGCCAAGATGGTGACCATGATTTGTCTCCCCAGTAGATTTGTCAGTCTTATAGTGTCACTATATCACGAGCAACACAGACGAAAGGACACGAGAAGAATCTCAGGACAAAAGAAAAGAGCATTTATTGTGAGTTCTAGTATTTATGGAACTCTGTAAAAGAAGTGTGATTGGAAGGTGAAATTACCACCTCTTCAACCACATTGGTTATAAAATCAATTATTCACAAAATTATCTATGATAGAAATATGTAAACAAAAGAGATTCAGTTAGAACAACAGAGGCTTATTTACAAAAGCCTAGTGTGAGAAGACTCCATCTAAAAATGAAAACATCAGAAGGCTAAATAACAAGGCGACATTATAGTAACAGTAAGCTACTTGAAGGGAAGGACTCCCAATTTTATTAAGAATGGAAGAGACCCTTACTTGCTGCAAACAAACCAAACTCCATTGAGTTCTGTGTGTACCCAGTGATTTACCATGTAAATAAAAGTTATTATGAGGTCTGCTTTTAGAATATGAGAATTCTCAGGGCAAAACTAAAATGAAGTATTTTTAATCAGGAATTCCTATTGCATATGCCTTGCTAACATGCACAGAGCAATGGCAGTAACAGCAAAAATCAGCATAAAGCACCTCCAGGAAAGCACCTGGCAGTAGGTAAAGGACATAATACTAGAAAGGTACTAATCTGCAAATATTCCAATATAAAAAAATGTGGGCTTACACTTTTATTTTCTTGTCTCCTCTCATGTTTCAAAGTTTGTATAGTGAAGAGCTATAGTGATGGTTGAGATAGAGATATTTGACGTTACTGGGTTAATTACCTGCCCCTCTGAACTTCTCATTGTCTTTAGTATACAACTAATTTATTACCTGGGCTTGAATTCCATTAGAGAAACACCAAGGTTACATTAGTTCTGCCATCTGGGTCATATGGTAGGTTCTACATTATTACACATAAGAAGATGACCGGGAATTTGAAAAAACAAAAAAATTCCCCTCCCCTCTCTGCTCCCATCACACATGGTGCCATTAAATACAGAACCTTTCAGCAGAGATCATTGCTTGTTTGATGCAGTGGATGGAAATTCTCATTTCAATCAGGTAGTGAACCTTCAAAGGAAAGGATCATCAGGAGGAATGGGAGAGACCTTGATATATCAAAACAAGCCTTTAAATAATAAACACACTTCAAACCCAGGGCTTATCCTGCATATAAAGCATAAGGACTATGAGCAAGTCAATGTGAAAGATATTTACAAGGCTATTTTCTATGCATCACAAAACTGGCTGCTTTTACGCTCATATATAACGTGTATTTTCATCATGAATCACAAAAAGATAGTTTCTCTTCTCATGAATCCAAAAGAGGATTTCTGGTTTTAGTCCCATATTTTGGCACAGCAAATTGACACCTTTTTGAAGCTGCCAGCATAATAATAGGTAGAAAGAATCTAGACACTATGAATCTTCCTCAGTACACTTAAGGGGTTTTGTCTGTCCTCTCTGCATCTCCAGCCCAGCCAGCTCTGAAGGAAGAAATGTGAAGCATTCTAATATCGGCTTTTTCTCCTTCTGGGTGTTTTGAAGTTTGTTTTTGAACGAGCCAGAGAGAGATTTTCTGCTGACTTCAGAGTACTTTTGTATTGTGTCCAGTCCAACTGGGTTATCTTCTCAGGTGTTCAGTGGAGAATGCACATACAGTTTGCCTTATGCACCACTTTGGGCAGCAGGCTTTTGACTGGCCAAGAAAAATTAGATCCTTTTTCTTATATTTTATTTGAAATTCCCATATCTTCCTTCAAAGAGGAAGGAACATTTGACATTTTTCTTTGTACAAAAGAAAAGAGTGTCAAATGTGCTCAACCTGAGGTCCAGGACCTTTTAAAAGACATTTTACATGTAAAAAAACATTGCTGTGTGTCCCATTCAGAGTGTCTAGAGAAATTTGATGGTGAAACTATTATGATAACTCACAGCAAAATAGACCCTTGGTTAATATTAAGTGGGCTTCAAATGCAGAAAAGGTACAGATTTGGAGGAGATTTAAAGGTTGATAACTAGTGCATATGCCCCAAGCAAAGATACTGAACAGACCTGTGGAACTTCTCCCATGAAAGGAAGAAAAATATATTTTGGATGTTAAGGTCAGCATTAATGGAAGTGTGTAAGTGCAGGACATCAATAGCTTCATAGATTATTCATGCATAAAAAGAATAAAGAAACATCAAGGATAGGCTTTGAAAATAAATATGGGAAGATTTTTACTGTATGAAATGGAAAGAGGGATCATAGACATGAGGTACCATGACAGAAGTGATTGATTGAAGCAGTGGATATTTTTGTAGTCCCATTTTCACTGGCCTGAAAGGGAGAAGAAAATGGGATTCTCAAAGCCCAAATAAAAAAGTTTCCTCTCTATCACTCCATTTTCTCTTGGCTGTGGGTCAGTTTTTATTATCCATGAGAAGCTATGGCTATTGGATACACTCCAGTTTGGGGCTTCTGTAATTCCAGCAGAGCAGTAAAAATAGAATGAAGGAAAGAAAAATTGATTACAGCTTGAAGGCTGGATATATAAAGCTGATAGAATATTCAGGGATGCTCACACTGCCTAACTTTTAGACTAAAAAGTCTATGCTCAAGCCAGGAAATGAGACTCTTGGAGGGGCAGCAGACCTCTCTAGGTTTTTTCAAATGATGATTCACAGGACATGAGCCACATTCCTGTTTGTTTTGCCCTCACAAGAGATCTTGAAGCTAAGTTAAGAAGTCCCCTGGTCTGGTAGTAGCAATCTAAGGTAGGTGGAGTGAACTCTTTTCCTTCTCTCTCCAAGCCTCTATTTCATGCAGCGACTGTAAGTAAGTGGTTTTCATTCAGATCACATGTTACTTATTACATTTTATTCTTCTTGAGTGTAGAAAGAAAAGAGAAGAATTTGTAGCATGCGTTTCATCTTATTAAATTAGTAGATTATCTGCAGAAACAAGTTATATTGGGAGATTCAGATGTATTGATTAACTAGGCTGAACAGAAAAACACACAGATTAATGTATGAACAACATACACCGAAGAGTGAAAATGAGCTAGATGTTTTCCTCCTGGCTATTTTTACAGAATTATCTCTGTTTCTCCAGACAGTATTGTATGAGATGTATCCCTCTCACTGTGACATGAAGTGTTATACTGGCACAAGCTATTTCACCTTATTAGTCTAGCAGCAAGATAAATGATAGAAACTGGACCTATATTATCTTGAATTTTATTAATTAAAATTTACTAAATAACAACTTCCTTGATTTCCTGCTACCTTCATCCCAAATCACAATTACAAGGAAAATCATGAGACTATCATCTTTCTCCCTCTTTATCTCCCACTAAGCATTAAATTAGTTACACAGAGATAAATTCTCCTGTAGGAAAGTCTGAAGAAGGCGGTAGGATCCTTTTTTTTTTTGAGGTCTGCAAACCTAACATTTTAATTCCTAGCATGCACAAAGCAAAAAAAGACTTCAGCAGATGCTACCTCCCCTTTAAAATTACCAGATTTATCCCAAGTATGAAACAGGTCGATATGAAAACAGCTGTTTGAGTGAAAGGGAATATTTGATGGAGCCAAACTCCACAACTCAGACCTTTTTTCCTGAAAAGACCTGTGAGTTACATAAAAGTAGTGATGGGTTGTTTTTGACATGGCACTTGGAAAAGGAGTTGCTTGATGTAATGGGCATGAGTTTCTAAATGAAAGTAGGTCTGAGTTGAACTGGCTTTCACCCCTAGAAATCAGCTAAGAGCCTCAGAACAAAGATGATTTTCCTATAACATCATATGGTGGGACACATTGCCAGATTTTTTGAGAGGAAAAGATACAGGGAGCATTTTACTGCATATGAGCCTTTTAAAAAAAGTGGATTTTCAGTACTGAAAGGACAGCTGAGTGCATTGTGCTTGCAAGTCTCAGAAAAGCCCTTTTTATTAAGAAAAATAATCCCTTTTTATTGTATTGCAGAATTCCATCATCCCACAGTTTCCTATCTCGTCCTCTTTATAAGCATTCCCATGGAATTACAACACTGAAAATAATGAAGTGCTTTATTGAGGTTAGGATGATAATTTCAGTGGGACACAGAGCAGTGGGAGGGTACTGAGTCTCAGGGTGAGACAGGCAGGAGGGACATTGGCTCTCTGCAGCCAGGTAGCAGGCTGGAAAGAGTGGGAGCACAAGGAAAAGACGGGATTGCTGTCCCATGACCTGCAGCTGGCAGCACACCCAGCAGCCTAACACAAGGCAAGAGGGTGCAGCTCCTCTTGGCTGTACTGATGGTCCACAGAGGTTTCAGAAGAAACAGGAAAATGGAGCATCCTCACTGCCCCCCACATCCCCACACAAACCCTTGCAGGTGACCTGGTTGCAGGTGATCCATCATATTTGTGCAGGGACAGATGGTAACTGGCTGCCAGAAGGATTCAGCTGGCTTGAGACCCCTCCCCTCTTGGGTGTGACAGACTGGCAAGGATTTAATGTTCCTTCAGAGGCACTTTGAACACTCCCACTGCCCATTAATAGCACAGATGGAAAGCATCTTCGCCTGCCTGTATTGCATTAGGACAGAAATCAAAACAATCCAGTGGGTTTGCTGAATAATTCCAAGGTGCTCCTTTCCTGCTCTATCCACAAGGTCTTCAGCAGGTAGACTTGAAAGTGGGTCACAAATGGGATGGCTTGTCTCTTAAAAGAAGCACTTTTAAGCTGAACACAGTGTTGTGGTTGTGCTTGGAACCTCCGAGGACCCCATAATTCCTGCCAGTGTCCTGGTCCAAAACCCATCCCAAAACTGACCGGGAGCAAGGGAGAGCTGGAGGAGAGGAGAGGAGAGGAGAGGAGNNNNGAGGAGAGGAGAGGAGAGGAGAGGAGAGGAGAGGAGAGGAGAGGTTTTTTTCCATTTTTTATAGACTTGTATACAAAAAATATTGTATTTTCTCTCATTATTATTACTTGAAACTCAGAAGCCAGAACACTCCACATTAATGCAGCAGCAGCAACAACAAAAAAGGCCCCAAATACCCAATCAAACCCCAAACAAAATAAAAATGGGAAGAATAGTAGTTAGTTCAGGGAATAGGAAATATGACACCATTATTCTGAAGGTGTTAAAAAACATACAAAAGAATAATGAATGCAAACCCCCAGTTTTTCAGAAGTAAAATATTCTCTCTGTTCTAGGCAATGAGACAGTGTTCTGTAAAATGCTTTGCAAAATCTCATATTCAGAATATGTGCAACATTCACACTATAGTTTTAAATATGAGATTAATATCAGCATCCTTCTTCAGTGGAAGGCTTCCATTTGAAAATCATACAGTTAAAGAAAAAATGCAAATGGTAAATGATTGTTAAAGTGATTATTACCATGTGACTGGTTATACAAGTCGACAGTTGAATAGGAAAAATTATCATTATAATTAAAGTTATCTAAAATCTCATTTTAGTATTTAAGTTAGTTTCTTTATATATTTCTCTCAAAGAAAAATCATGAAGAGACATATAATCGACTTTCTTGGCCTATCAGTAAACAAAACTCCTTTTGCACTGTACACACATGAACATAGAACTACAAAAGCTGTCCTGTGAAATAAATTCTAAGTCTAGCAAACAGAAAATGAAACTGAGCAATTCCATTAATTAATTAATTAAGTTTAAACCAAACCTGCATCAGAGGTGCAGGATCAGGGCTTGGCTCACAGCAGACAGAGCTTACTCAGTCCTGTCAAGTGAGCTGGTACAATTGCTAAAGGTAATCTCTGCACTTATAAGCAGACAAACACTTCTCATTCAGATGCCTGTTAGTGCATATATAGGGCCAGGAATAACCTTTATTTAAATTCCAGTCCCATAAGGAACATTTTCCTGAGCGATTTTAGTCTGTTGAGTGGACTAAAAATTGTGTTGAAACAAAATCTGCTTTTGCTTCATTGATAAGAACAGTTTTGGTATTTTTCTCCTAACTTCCTCTGTAAAAGATTTCAATGAAGCACAGAATATAGCTGGTAATTTCCTACCAGTGCCCATCCATCACAAAGCTTTGCTCTGAGGCTGTGCTTTCCTGTTCCCTGCTCTGCTGCTCATTGTATTGCTGGAGTTCAGCAAATGTCTACTTGAGCAGATCAAAGCATAATCTTGGCTTTCGTTGCTTCTCTGTGGTTTCTGGTGCTTATGTTAATCCTACTTAAACTAAGTAGTCAGAGATTTGGGAGATTTGAAATACAAAATAGATTCTAACCTTGAGATGGATTAGGGTTGTCAGATGACACGGAACTGTCATGTAGGACTAACATTATGAAAACAAGAGGTGAAAATACTGTTTTAGTATAGCTGACAGTCCTAAAAGAGACATGGATGTGTTTGATTAAAGCAGCTCCTTAGTGAATACGTAGCCTGAGTGCCTTGCAAGGTTATTGATTATGTATCTTAAGTCAAAGATACAGCTTCTTCCCCAGGAGATTTGTAAACACAATACTCTTCAGAACATGGATACAGTCTTTCAGAAAAGCACTTTATTTTGTATGATAAGGAGGGGATTAACTTGCATTACAATTACATATCTACAACTTTTCCTTCAGAATGCCCGCTTGTCTTGCAGGTTATTTTCAAACAATAATGAAAAACTTATCTACCAGGACCCAATGGGGCAATCTAAGACTCTCAAAGGGAAGAGGACACTGGATTTGCTCTCGTTGACTTATTCAGAGGGCAGGGACATGTTGACAGTGTAGGCTATGGATCTTGGCCAGAGGCTGGCTCATGGAGAGATTCTGTCATGCAGCTGGCCAGCAGAGACCACACTCAGGAAAAAGGTTTTCTGAACATTTCAAAAATATTTCTGGGCCGATTTTTCTTTTCATTATGAAAATGTTTTCCAGGTTATAATTGTTTTTTTCAACACTTTTTTTTTCTTTATGGTAACATCCCATTTTTACTTGGAAATATTTGCCATGACCGACCTTCACTCTGCTGTAAAGAACAGACTTTGTATGGTTTTATCATCAACCAGGTAGAAATCAGTATCCACCATTTACTTAAGCCTTTTCTGGAAGCTTGAGCAGTTGTCACATGAGCCCAGCAACCCCCACAAACATGGGCAGGAGAGCAGCCAGCTCTCACAGACCTGCACCAGACATGAGCTATGACCGAACCATCCCTCCTACAACCACACATAGCTCATGTCTAGCCTTGGATTCAGGGGTTCAGAGGGAGAGAAACCTGGGGAAAGGGTAGGCAAGAAAGGTTTGGCTCTTAATTAGATGTCTCAGTACATATTTGTGACCAGTCTGGCATTTGCTTTGTTTTCCTTTTGCTTTTAAACATGAAACCACGAAGCTATGCTGCACTACCCCTCTTATCCGACCTCCTTTTTTTTGCTGGACTGTGAATTCAGTTCTTGAAAGAGAGAGCCATCCTCTCTTTAGCTAGATCCAGGTACATGTGCCTCTGGCCATGCTTGCAGTTTTCTATGTCAGAAGCACATTTTTGTCCAAGTCACTTGTTTCCTGAGAAGCCAAATTCAAGAAGCATAGCTGCTTCTTGATATTAAAAAAATAAAATATATCCACTAGCCATCCACTACTGACCTTTTGTACTGGGACCATTATTATGGTGGAAGGCAAAAATCCATTCTCTGCTTTTTTAATCTGGCTTTCCCTTCAAGAAACGGATCTAATAAAATGCGACAAAACAATACCTGCAGAGAGGCTCCCATCCCCCTTATTCTCTGCAGTTTCAAAGACTGAAAGCTAAGTAGCCTTTTTCAGCCTTGCTGAAAGCCTTTTTTCAGCCTGCTGTTGTATTGCTAGTTTGGGAAGCAGAGGGATAATGAGGTATCAAAGCAGAAGAAGGAGCTACTTACATGAAACAAAAGTGCAAACTGCCTAGAAAAGAGAATATTTATGACAGAATTGTCTCCAGTCTGCAGACAACAAGTATTTATTACCATAATTTCTATTCTTGGCAAAAGAACAACCTGCAGAGAAGGCAGGGACCCTGTACACACCTCAGCTCTGTACTTGCAGCAGCCCATTATCTTTCCCAAACGTGGGCACAAGCTCCTCCAACTCTTGCTTTGGGACAGCAGCTGCTCTCTCCCTGCATCTCTAAGAGGGAAGGTGGGCATGGGGCAGAGCTGAGGATCTCTCTGCCACATCACATCTACAGTGTGGAAGGGCTAAAGACTTTTACTTTCAAAATATATTTCAAGAATGAACCAGGTAAGCATTCCCATCTAAGATTTTTTCATCTTCTCCCAAGCATTCCTCATTGAAGCTCTCTTTTGGATGAATAAACAGTAAGTTGGAAATATTTTACCTGATGATATTTATGCATCCTTAGTCCGTAGTACAAAATCTGATGGATGAATCATTACCAAACCATAATGGCTGAGAGGTAATGCTAAAAAAACAACTGTATTGATCCTATTGTTCTTCTTCTCCAGACTTCAGGAACAGAAAGCATTTAAATCAAGTTTGCTAACACATTAATATCCTTTAAGCAGCTGTTATAACCTCATGTAGACAAAGAAAATCATATTGGAAAAGATGTAATGTGGTCATGATCAATTAGGCAAGAGATTTACACTCTGGAGGTTCAGGGCCAGATGCTTCCTAATTTAACATAACTCTCATAATTTCCCAGAGAAAGGAACACCATGGTAAGGAGTATCAATACAGTAAAACAAATTTATTTTATAATGACAAAGCCCCTTTTATGTCGGTTAAGCTGACAATCATGTCAGTCAGAGATGCAGGACCAAAGACAACATTCCTCTGAATATCTGGGCAAGCTGTCAATACTTTCAGCCTTTATGGCTCTGCTTTCGAGTGTAAATAACAGCTTTCAAATGTGACTGCACTGCTTAAATTCTAATTTCTGCTCATACACTTGAAAACTAAACCAGCAATGAAGGATGCTTCCCAAAGATCACCTAAGTCAGTGGATATTCCTAATGGCCATTTGGAAATAAAAGTAATCCCATGCAATGAGTAAGACCTCATTAAGAATGAACACAATTTGAACTGTACATGTGAATCACATTCCCCTTCACTTCTTGAAGAAATATCAGCAAGAAATTATTGGAAAAAAAGATGATAATGCACTTTCAGATAAATTATTTAAGACAGATCCTTCAACTAGCTTTGCTTATAAGGATTAATTATTGACTCTGAAGATGAAAAGTTTAGTAGCAGGTATTATTTACTGCTATAGCTAAAAAATTATTGTCTCATTCATGTAATACAGCATAACTATTTTTAGTTCTTAGACTAAGAAAAACATATTATTTATACTATGATAAATACAAGCAAGCTGTAATTCAGGTTATATTGTAAAATATGCTTAATATAGGGCATGACTCCTTCCTTTAATTTGAGGACAAGGCTTGCCCTGATTTTAGCAGTGTAGGTTTAAGTCGTAAATCAAAATGGCCTTGCATTATGAAATTTCAAATTATGTTAGGTTTCAGGCTTTCTGAATTATCTGTGCAGCTTTTGTTTGATGTCTTTTTATAGATTTTTGAAAGGCAGTCTTTGAAATGTGTACATGGCTGAAATCTTTGTACCTGTCATCTTGGTTTTATCATGTGTTATCTTTTAGTTCAGGTTTCCTTTTCCTATTTTTTTTTTTTTTATGAAAGAATCTTCCACTCTTAGCAGAACAAAATAAAAGGGGAGTAAAATTAACCCAAGAGTCCACCTTAGGCTGCAAGTACCACTAACTTTTTCATTTCGTCCTAGCTTCTTTGTTTCCTTATTTATGCTTATGGAGACATGCAAATGTTTTGGTCTTTGGATATTCAACCATAATTGGGGCAATCCTGTGGTACCTTGTGGATCACCAGTAATGTGCATTTTATACCTGACTACCTTCCCTTGAGAATGTTGATTAAAAAGTGGAACATAAAGCTCTTATGCAGTGGACAGATGAGACTGAAATCAAGATAAAAGAAAATTATCAGTGACAAGACTTTGCTTATGAGTTAGATGCTTCCATTGGTAAGAAAACACAATTTCCTTACAGGCTGGCAAAGAAAAAGTTATACCACTGCCATTCTGACTCCCACTCGTAATATTAATCTTTCATTATCTTCTTCAAGGACCTTCCTTTCTCATCACAATTGACTGCCATGCCAGATGCACAGAAATATTTACTCTGGGAAGAACTTTATGATTAAGAGATGTGGGCAGGTTTAAAATCCTAAAGGAAAGCCTTGTGTATTGTAATGTGTGGATTATTGATCTGTGGGAATAATAAGATACAAAACCTTTGGACAAAACTGTTAAACTAAGAACTGTTCAGATCTGTTATTCCACACTATTGGAACTGTTTGGGAAAAAAATTCTCATCCATAAAGAGCATAAAAATCGAGATTTTTCATTCTGAAGTGCATGAAAACCCTCTCAGAAATGTTAAAATAATTTGTAAATAAAAATGGCAACCTTTATTTTTTTGGAAAAGAATCAAGATAGCCAGGGTTTCTTTACATAATATTTTGTTCAAAGTCATGTTTCAATTCAATTTTTTAAAGATATTTTTGTTTTATTTTAATCTGAATATTGAATAACCTTAGTAAATCAGGAATATATATATGGCTTTCAAGATATAAAAGAGCTATAAAGAGAGAATTCATATATAAAAACCAATACAATATAGATGATAAATAAAAATGAATATAGAAGTAATATTTTAGCCAATTTATATTTTCTGTATAGATATTTTATCTAATTCTATTTAAATTAATTTAAATTATATCTTTATTTGCCTATGGCATATGTATTATGTTATTATCTATAAATTTATAGACATGAATTGGTCATAAGAGTACCAATTTTTACATAGATACAGTATTATTGCCTTATTTTTGGATCTCAACCAACAAAATAAGAATTATTTTCAAATGTTGTCTACTTGATTTTTCAGCCCAGTGTTTTAATGGATGCAAATGTGGCATGAATAGCTCACAAATGATTAATGGATTATATTTCAAGATATAAATAACAAAAGCAATTAAAAAGCCATGATAGATTGTCTTTTTCATAAATGAAACCACTTTTGCTTTATGCATTATGCTTTAGCAATTAAAAAAGTTATTTTACATTGGGAAAAAATTGATATAAAGTCACATGTATTAGAAAAAAATTAATGAAATAACAAAATTTACAATACAAACCTGTCTGAATGCATTTTAAATCATACAGAGGATTCTGTAAGGATGGGTTAATAAATCAAAAAATTTGATTATATGAACCTTACTGACATTAGAATTATGTCAATAAACAAACTGGAGGGATACTGGGATGCTTGAAAAATATATTGACTTTGAAGCTGTGAACTCTCCAGATCCTCTTCGTATATCCTGAAGGATGCAGTGAAGGGCATTGCTGAAGGGATCAAATCCCTCTCTCAGTTCTAAGCAGCCCTTGGCCACGTTACACCAAGTTCAGGCCTGCCTGGTAGAGTCATAGCCAACTCCTTTGGTGGAAAAGCAAGGCAGAATAAGGCTCATGAAACTCTGGCGTGGGGTGGAAGCTCTCAGAGTTGAAGTTAAAAGAAATATTTAAGCAAATAAGCTGTGTTTGCTTCTCTATGCCCTTGCATTTGCTCAGTAGTGTAACAGTCACTACTCCATAGGACTGGTGTAAGGGTAATGAGACTTTAGTTAGTTACACACAGTTCCTGAAGTGGTTTCATATAGCAAGAAAGTTCAACAGCAGTCAGATTTCTTTTGAGAGCATTGTTTTCATTCCTAAAGTCGTGCACAGGTAGTGAGAGTCACCCACAGAGTGCTGGAAGTGTTGCACTGCCAGAGTACGAGCAGTGTGCTCCCACAGGCGGGCAAGCAGGACAAGTTTTGGGCTCTGAACCTGCAGAAATGCCCAGTCATCTCTTTTTCAATTTGTTCAACGAAAAGTACCTGAAAAATGCTGTAAGGGTCAGAGTAAGCAGCGGCAGCACGTGGCCTCTGGGAAGGGATTTACATGGCAAATGCTAATTATTACATGGCAGTGAATTCAGAGGCCAGAAGGCTTTTTCCTTTCTGAGCTGGTGTAGCTGTCCCCAGAAGCTCAGGCACCTTGCCTTGCCAAAGTGTCCCTGCAGTGAGAGGCTGTGTCACCCTGGCCAGGGTTAGAAACCATCAGACTGAGCCAGCACTTCTGGCAGGGCTGGAAGGAAGAGGTGGCCAGTCTGGCCATGCAGGAGAGGACAGATGCACAACTCCCAGCCTGCCCTGTCACTTGGCATCCTTCCAGAGCAAACCAGATGTGTGGGGGCTGCAGCTGGGTGGGCCCCTCTGTGCTCCCAGTGTGGCCAAGCTGGGCACTTCAGGGGACAAGTCACACTTGCCATACCTGGCTTGAAAGGACACATCACCTCTCACCTGCTGGGTCACAGCCAAACCTGGGACGCCCCCCTCAAAAAAAGAATTTTTGCAGGTTCTGGTTTTTCAATGCTTTGCACAGCAGGCCCCTAGAGGTCTGTGACAGGTGATAAAGAAATGTTGTGTTCCTTTGAATCCTTCACAGTTTGGATGTGTGCTGCTGCTCTGCTTTCAAAAATGCAGGAGGTTGCTACTTCTGTGGTGAACTGTACAGCTAAAAACTCTTTGAGGTTTTTGATGAATGATCTTTATAGCTGTTTCTTCATCTTTTGATGAATGATTTCATGAGAATAGATAAATATTGTACTATTTTATTTTCTTGACACAATCTTTGTTACATGAATGAGGCAGTAACTTTTAATGTCTTGCACCTCCTGTGAATTATAGAAATCTGCTTTTAACTTTCTGACCTTTTTCAGTGGGCTGTGTTTCTAATAGAAGGCCAGGAAAAAATTGATATTCAGCTTATTCTATTTTATCTATTTTACTCTATTTTATTTTTTTTCACTTAATTTGTGGGGAAGGGACAGGCATGCTCAAGTGCAAACAGTAGAAAGTACTTACTCTTTTGTGCTTACAGGATGGCATTTCATGAGTGATATACAGCATCAACATCCTGATGCTTTAGCAGATGAGAAAATGGAAGATCATACTAGCAGAAATGTATTCCCACAGCAACAAGATGCAGCACATTCCTACTGCAGGTTTGTTATGAAGCTGAGACAGAAGATCCTGCACTTCTTCCTAGATGAAAACACAAATATATCCAAATAACTTATCATATAAATATAACCAGTAGTTATATTTTACTTTAGTGCCTTTAAATAGCATCAGCAACAACATAAATAACAAACAACCCAATATTAAGACCTAATACTTAGAGTCCCTTACCTTAACCAAAGACTGACATTAGTTATTTAATGGACAAACTTCAAAAATTACTAGGGTTTTTCTCAGGGATCAACCCCTCAATAAAAATATTAATTAAGGGCTTATTTTGGCCTACTTTGCTCAGCTCTAAACGTGAATCACAAGTTGAGATAAAATACACCATGTGGTGATCCTCAGATGTGAGTCTCATAGTCTGCATGCTAACATGGAGCTGATCTGCAGAGGTCTCTTCCAACCCCAACAATTCTGTGATTCTGGGATTCTCTGAAAGCTCTTCTCTAACACTAAAAAGAACACCCTGTCTATTGATTGTCATTAGGAGAGGGTGCAATGTTAACAATTAAAGTGCTACTAAATTAATTAATCAAAGTGCTTTTATCCTTCTACTGGAAATAATCCAGTTTGTCATTTAACAGAAGTTAAATTCACATTGAATATAAGGTATGAGGTTTAGAGGTTATGGGGTGGTTCATATTCCTAAACAATAGAATAAATAGTAGGTTAGACTACCAAACCCCACAACCTGTGCTTTCTTATACTCTTCAGTATGTGCTTGATTAGACATTGCACAGGGAAGTCCATAAAACTCCTAGAACAAGCCATGAGAGAGAAAAGTGAGCTCATCATTTATAATTTTAGTTGTAGAGCTTAGCACTTGTAATCAACCACTCACCCAAAAACAAACTCTGTGCTGCCTATTTATTTTTAGTTGCTGTACAATTAACACTCCATTAAATATTACACCTGCAGTTCCTTTTTCTTTCAGTCTGTTGCTAGGTCTTTCAGTCTCCCTGTACCTTAAAGTGCTCCAGATTTTTTTTTTCTCATTTTTTCTTCCTTAACAGTTTCAAGTTTCAATAACAGTTATTGACAACAGTCTAAGGCTTAAGACTACTATTTATTTTTAAACTAGTCATGAAAGGATTTTTTGAGCATGCATAATTACACAGCCATTGTGCTAGAAAAGAGCAAGGGTACAGTGGTATTTTGCCTGGCGTGTTTTCCAGATACCTACGGATAGGTAGGCTAGATCTGTATTTGTATCCTATCTGGATAATTCTTCAATAAAATGCATGCAATGTTTTTTGCCTCTGATTCTCATTTTTCCACAGGAAATCTAAAGCATAAGCACTCCTACCCTATTCTGCTACATCCATGTGAATAATCCTGTAGAGGTGGTGTGTAGGTGTTTGGACAGTGCTACCCCATCTACAGCTCCAGCACTTTACTTGGATAACCCACCACATACCCTGCTCTCCCAATCCTGTCTCATCCTCTCTCTGATGTGGATGTGTTTGGTTGGCAGGGTGCACAGGTACAACTCTCACATCTGCTGAAGTCAAAGTGGCACACCTTGAGTAAAGCCAGTTGAGAGGGAAAAACATATTGGATGTTTATTTAGAGGTTGTTGAACCGAGCCGTGCATCCACAACATTAGCTGCTAATATTATTTCCCTAGTCTACAGCTTTAGGAAAGACCTTTACAGGAAAATTTACTGCACACTGCTTTAATTCCTTGTAAGCCAAAAGCAAACAGTTTAATCCTGGCTGGCATTACTTGCGCTTTATTTGTCAGAGGGAAACAGAGGCGTAATTAACTGTCATGTTTTGCATGGACAACTGGCTCACAGAGAAATAAAATAAATAAAGGAGAATGTGAAACTTCTGTTAAGGGCCTGGTGGTGCCCCCATAATACATTCCAGACTGAAGCTTTTATTTTTAATTTGAATGATGTCTTCTATCCACGAGGGTGTCCAAGTAGGGTCTCAAAAGACAAAAGTCTTTCATTCCTGTCACCAATCCTCTCTTCCCCCTGGCTTAAACAACTTCAATTTGAACCATTAAAATGGCATTTGAATATTACATATTAGTGTAATGAAGCAAGGGAAACAAATCATACCCCTTCCAAAAGTCTGCCACAGCTTTTTTTCCTCAAACATCAAAATCTCCTATTTTCTATACACCAGATGGCAATGTCTTCAGACAACTCCCAGCCTTGCAATGACAGAGAACTGTGGTGTTACATGCACCCCTGATTTAAATCCCAAACAGTCTGGGCTTTATTCAGATCATCAGAAAGGGATGTTCCAGTAGACAAACAGCCAGACGACTGCCTCACATCCTTAAATCTGGAGAGTATAACAACATATGCCACAGCCAGTTTGGACTGCTGCTGGGAGAGGTGGCCAAGTTCCCAGTTCTCTGCAAAGAGTTCTTGCACCAGGCAGTTATACATAAGACAATAAAATTTTACTGTATTTATGTAAAAATGAGGAACAATTAATCATCTTTCAGGATAAGACTTGAATTCAGGTCTAATTATCAATGGTACAAATTACTATCAAGAAGCTGTCATGAATTTGTGTGTCAGACATAAGAAAACAAAAGGTGTAGGGAAAAGAGGAAAAGAAACTTGCATATTTCTGAACCTGATTCAGTACATTATGAGCACCACAGCAGGTTCCCTCTTGAGCAAGGCATGACTCACCTCCTTTGCCCACACCTACTGCCTCTCCCCTGCTTGACATTAAATAAGCATCTGCAAAAGTGCTAGTTACTAACAAAAATTCAATTCATCACACAAAAGAGTGAAAAGAAACATCAATCTTTTTAAGCTTTTGTGTTTCTTCTTTCAGCCCCCACCACCTCTTTTTCTGGCTCTTAATTTGAGTAGATTTGCATTTGAGGACCTTTCAAGGAAGATAAATTGAATTAGGTGCCCACAGCTGATTGACATTCACCATAATGGTTTGAAAATTGACACAAAGACATTGAAGAAATCAGCACATCTGATTATTTTTTGACACCTTTGTTACTTTTCTTATGTAATTTTCCTCCTGTTCCAGTCAAAGACTTTCTCCTCTTGACTTCTGGATTGTCTTTCACCATCTCCTGCTACAGCCTCTTCTGTTCTGGGCTTCCAGTTATGATTTTTAAATTTCTGGTTTGTTTTGGTTCTATCAGTCTCCATATTATATCTATAACTGTTTACTACTATGTTGTGTAAGTTATTCTCTTGTTACCCCTGCTGTTAAACATAGATTCCTTATTTTTAGGTGGAAATTTTTATCTCCCAGGTTTGGGAGATTTTCACATGTTTTTAAAACAGAAGAGTTTAAAATCTGCTGCCTTTTATACAGACAAAGTGGGAATTAAAGGCATCTGTAGACACAAGTGGAGACCTGAGTCTGATCTCCAAGGCCACCAACAGAGTACTGCAAATAGTGAACACTTGATGGAGGCTGGGTAGGACATGTCAAGAAGAACAGGTCAATCCAGGAAAACTCAAGGAAAACTACTTGTAGGAAAGAAATTTTAGAAGTGCTTATATAATTAGGGGCCAACAGATGTGTTAGTTGAAGTCCTAGCACTAAAAATAATTTTAGAGTCCCTGACAAAGAAGACTGATAGGCTGGAGAAACTTTAATGTCAGAGAAAATGGCTAAGCTGGACAGGTCTACAGAACACTTCAGAGAGGACATATATGGATGTATTTACCCCATTAAACATATCCAAAAACCAGGGAAACCCTGTTTAATTGTGTGTGTGTCCATAAGGTATCTGTGACACCCAAACTAAAGATGGCAATGGTTTGGGTGGGATGAGCACTTCCCTGCTCCTTTATCAAGGCACCAGGGTGAGGCTGAGGGACAGCACCACAGGTTATCCCTCCCACCTTCCTCACAGGAAAGGCATTTTATTGCTTTCATTGGGACATATTCAATACATTCATTAAATATAGGAGAACCACAAGAATTTCTTGTCCTTCACATGTTCCCCACACACCTGCCCCCAGCCCTAGCCCTTCTTTTGCCATCAGAGATTTCTAAAAAGTCTTCTCCTCCATTTAGAAGACACACAGGCTGTTTCCTGAGGAGGAACACACACGTGAAATATATTGGGAAATAAATATAACTTCAAGAGTCATTAGAATCTTCAAAAGACATCTCAATTACTTATTTGGTGAAGAAAGGAAAGGGAATAATGTGAAAAAAATAAGTGAATTAAAATGAGGAAATCAAAGAGAAACCAGCCTAGTGGAATCCCTGTGGTCTTTCTTTACTTGTTTGTTATTACTTCTTAACAAATGTATTTGAATCTGAGAAACCATCCATTTAGGCATGAAGAATATGTTTCATTTCATTTTATTTAATTTCATTATTTTGTACATTTGGAAGAGATTTATCACGATTAATCTCTAGAGGAAGAAAATTAATTAGATACCTTTGTTGAAAATCAACCTTGTAGATGATGAACTCAGCAGTTTTGTCTGGCTAATTACAAAGGCAAGTTGCCACAATATGAATCCCCCTCTCTAAAACCTGTGTTTAAAATCCTATTCCTCTTCAGGAACTCTATATTGAAACTTTATATTGGAACATATACTTAATTTTAAGTTACATATGAGCTTTGGCACTGTTTAGAAAGATAACAGATTTGGGTACATTGAAGTGCCTTTCTGATGTCTAATTTTTTAATATTATAGTGACCATCATTCTACCCTCCAGCCACGTACAGGTTGTTAAAGTCTGAAGGTATTTTATATCTCTTTAAATTTTTTTTTTTAATCTGAGATAGCCTAAGACCCTGAGGCCTAAGATGGTGTGAACTCCACACTGCAGTTGTAACAGATCCTCAGCAGGTCTTGAGACAACGAAGTTCATGAAATTATGTCACATTTACACTGAATGGGGATTTAACCTGAATCCTCCTTAAGATACAGCACTTGCACCTTTCTTGCCGAGTGCTTGGGAGGCCAGGGCTGTTCCTCAGTCTGAAGGCAATTTTCATTAATTCTATATTATCTTGTAATGCGATGAAATACTGTGAAAAAAATAAGTGAATTTTTTTTTTCCCAGCTTCAATTTTGCCCCAAAAGGATTTTTACTGCAACAAATAATGTGACTTACAGCTGGCTTCATCAAAGGAAATTAGTTTGTGATATTAAGGTTACAAGAGAAATTCTTCCTTCCCTGTCTATGACACATTTTTCAGGGAATTTCATTTATCTACCTTTGCCAAATAGAAAACTTCCTATGTTGTGAAAAGGTTTTGCCTTACTCTTCTTATACACCCCACTAATTAGTACTGAAGCTGGAGGGGAGGCTAGAATGGCTGCTTAAGATGTGGAGCAGTGGTCAACTTTTATCTGGAATGAAAAAAAATTTACTAACACTTGATTGTAGTAACTTTGCTTACAGTTCCTTTGAACCAGTACCCCATTCCAAAATGCAGGACCCCAATTTTAATTAAAAATTACTTAAACATTGTCTAAATTGGCCAGATAAACTGAATCCCTAATGTGAAGTGTTCTTTGTGGTTAATGAACCATTCCCCTGACAGTAAAAGCTTGGTACAAAATCACTGGTGTTCGTAATGTGGTCCAATAATAACACTGCTCATTATAATGATGATTACTTTTTGTTACAGTACAGCTTAAGGGAAAAGATGATTCATTAATAAATTTCAATTATTTTTTCTAATTCTGATAATTACTGCCTTTCTATTTTGTACCAGCATGATGTCTAGATCCAAAGGTTAAGAAATGAGTCCTAAATATCTGGTAGGCCTACTGCACGCCTCAGGATATTTTATTAGTGGAAATTTAAGAATGGCGCAGAGTTGTTCTGTCAGTCCCTGAGGTTTTCTGCATGTCACATGGACTGAGTTTATGATATATTACATCAAAGCTCATGCTAGATTTTTGTAATTTTCAATCCTGGGAGATCATCAGTGCAAAAGCCTTGAAAATAACATGGAGAATGAGAGCAAAGGGACATCTTTTCTGTGGAGATATTCAGCTTTTGCTAGAAGTGTTTAGGTTGGAAAAGACCTTTAGGACCATTGACTTGAACAATGGACCCAGCACTGCCAAGTGCACCAGTAAACCCTGTTCCTGTTCCTGAGTGTCACATTTACAAGGCTTTTAAGTACCCCCAGCAACAGTGACTCTACCCCTACCCCTGGGCAGCCTGTTCCAGTGCTTGACAGATCTTTCAGTGGATAGGTTTTCCTGATATTCAGTCTAAACCTCCACTGGTTCAACTTAAGGCATTTCCTGATATCCTATTAAGCCATTTCCTGATATCCTATCACTTTTTACTTGGAGGAAGAGACCACCCCCCCCTCCCCCCTCAGCTACAACTTGCTTTCAGGTAGGTGTAGAGTGTGATAAGGTCATCCCTGAGCCTCTTCTTTCCAGGTTAAACAACCTCAAACACTGTGATTTTAGCCATGCACAAACATGTGTGTAAGCAGTAAAATATGTGCTTAAACAAATCTTTAATTTGCTTGTGCAATACATTGATTAGTGCATGAGGATAGCCTTCCTCATGTGGAATATACACAGTAGGAGCCAGGACTGCTGAACAATTCATTGCACAGAAACACCCTTTATTGCACTTTTCATCAAGTTAATTCAAATGGCTTGATTATAAAAGTGCCCTAAATTCAGGAATATTTTGATATGTAATGTACTTTAGATAGATGTATACATAAAGTACCACATTTTGCTGAGTCTTTACAGTGCAGTAACAGGAAAGCAGTGTGTAGTTATGGACTCTATTTCCAAAAGGATAAATTGGATCTCATCTACTACAGAATAGATGGAGCACTGGTGAAAGTGTTTCAGACTGAGACCTTCTTGCTAAAGAATCTGTCCTCAAACAGCAGCCAGCAGTGAATGCCTAGAGTCACACCCTGATGATTTGCTGGCCCCTTTTGAAACTACAATTTACAGTTTTTAGATTTTCCAAAATAATATGCATATCTGCTCCCAAATTCCTTAAGATAACAACTCAGTTAAACGAGGTTTCTGCCCACTGTTATGAAGCACGAGGTGCCCTGGTTAGATTAGTTTGAACTGTGCAGCCAAAGCATTCACTTGCAAAGCAGTCACACGCAAAAAAATACACAACTGTCTGTATTTACTTCAGTGACTTCCTAATCTCATGGACAATATGTTTTAGAGATTCTTAGGGGTATGAAAAAATGCCATCTATGGCAAGAAACCTATTGATGTTGGCATGAAACTGTAACATAAAGCTGAGAAAAAGTGAAGTGTGGCTGTGTGAGTTCAGCTGTGAAATCACAAAGCAGCTAGGTGAGGTAAGAGCACTACCTCTCTTCCTCATATATGCCACTGGCATCCCAAGATGCTTTACATAAACCAAGATATTGGCAAGAGATATCCCAAAAAGTAATTAGCTTGTATTTCAGAAATAAGAGAGAGCAGCAGACTGCCCTGGGCTGGAGTGCTGAGCACCTTCAGCTTCCTTGGCTTCAGCTGGGAGAGGAGGAAGCAGAGTGCTGGCAGGCAGCCAGAGCAAGGTCTTGGTCTGAAGCAACTGGTGTAAAAGTAAGGCAAGATAGGCTGTGACTTCCAGCTTCAAGGCACTCACCAGTGTATATGGTTCAGTATATGCATTAGCTACAGGCCTGAGGCTTAACACTGAAATCCTTCAGACAAATTCTTGGAGATTAATAAAATAATGAAATATAACAGGCCCTTGAAACCTTCCACAGGCATAAAACAGTGAAAAAAATCTCAACCTGACATCATTAATGTAGTGATTCAAAGAAGATTTGGAGGAGATTGATGGAAAAATTGAAATTGGCTTACCACACTCCTTTTCAGAGATTGTCTCTAAACCTGCAAAATCCTACTCAACACCACTGAAGTATCCCAGACTATTTCCTCAGAGACCTCTAAACTGCACCAGAGTCTATCTGTTCTAAAATTCCACGTGGGAAGCTTTCTCTTTTATTTTTTCTCAAACATCACAAAACCTTCTATCTGCTCACCAACTTTTTTTTTACAGTAGCCTGTAGAATAAGTAAAATCATTCTCCCAATAGGCACAGCAATACAAGATATTTCCAATATTTTGCCAGATCTCTATCATTGTGACCAAAATGAAAAACTGAGAGGAAATAGGCCTTATAAAGGCTAGATGTCATTGTGATGTGCCAGTGCTGTAACCAAAGCACTTGTTTGGGTGTCTTTTGGTCTTTGGAGGGCTTGACAAAGTCCAGCTGGGCCCAGCTGGTCTGTCTGACCAAGTCAGGACTCCATTGCAACTTCTCTGAAACAAATTAACATGTTTTCCACAAACCAAGACATAGCAGCAATGTAATGCCAGTGTATTAAACCTAATTCAAGTCTGAATTTAATCCACAACTCATCTTGCCTTGTTGAGACTTCAGAATTCAATTCTTTTCCTTATTTTGTTAAAGAAAGTATAATGTCACTGCCATTTTAAGCACACAGCATATGCATTGATCTTTTCCAACTCCATTCAAGTTATTGGAAAACTTCCTATTAATTCTGTTTGGAATTTACTCAAACCCTGTGAAAAGAAATGAATTCTTCTCCACCTTTAATTTTTAAAAAAAATTCCATAATATGTCCAGGGCAGAGGCACATGCTCAGTTTTTCTGGTGGTGTATTCATTACCCAAAACTGATTGGTGGACCCTAATATAGGCTCAACAATTCACAAATAAGTCTATAAAATGGCCCATGCATTCATCTTTTCTTGATGGCAAATGTTTATGCCAGTGGCACTGTAAATACAATTTCAGTGGGTGACTGAGAAACACGTAGCATGCGTTAGAACTAAAACTTATGACTTGTTATTTGAGTATTACTGTTAGGGCACATTTTGGATAATTGTGTCTAACAATTTCCTACAATTCACTACAGTGGTTTCTGTAATAGAGTCTCTTACCTCACAGTTGCCTGGAGGGAAAGGTTTTGAGAGGAGAACACTTGAAAGAAAGGCTTCTAGAACCACATTCTTGCAAGTGTGCTGGTTTTGGCTGAGATAATTTTGTTCACAGCAGCTTGTGTGGGGCTGCGTTTTGGATTTGGGCTGGACCTGTGTTGATAATACAGAGGTGTTCCAGTTATTGCTGAGCAGGGCTTGCACAGAGTCAAGGCCTTTTCTGCTCCTCACAGCAGCACACAGGGAGGCACAAGAACAGGGAGGAGACACAGGTAGGGCAGCTGTGGGAAGGGGAAGGAAGGAGGGATGTGCAGTGTGATGGTGTTTGTCTTCCCAAGTCACTGTTAGGTGTGATGGAGCCCCACTGTCCTGGGGGTGGCTGAACCCTGCCTGCCCATGGGAAGAGGTGAAAGAATTCCTTTGTCTGCATGCATGGCTTTTGTTCTACCTTTTATCATGTCTTTACTTCAGTCCAGGATTTTCTTACTTTTACTCTTCTGGTCCTGTCTCCCATCCTGCTTAGGGATGGGGGGGAGTGAATAAGCAGCGTGTGGGGCTGAGTTGTTGACTGAGGTTAAACCACCACAAGGAATGTCATTTTGCCTTCTTTTCCAATGTGAAATGTGGATAAATTTCAATAGGAGTACTGGTGATAAAAGGAGCTTTAAAAAATAAAAGGTGATTTACTCCCGCCAGTCAAATACTGCCTTTTGCAAGGATTTTTATCCACAATGACATATAAATACAGCAAAGGAATCTGATCAAACCTCAGAAATGAAAAGCAGAAGCATGTGTATCCCTAGGGTCAGACAGGGAAAACAACATGCAAAATGTCAGGTGGGAGTAAAACATGCAGGATATTCTGGTAATATCAGTCACAAGAATTGCAGTAGAAGAAGCAGCAAATCTTTTTTGACAGTGCATTAAAAGTTAATTTTTGAATCTGCCCACTGCTCTCTGCCAACATGATGGGATACAGCACTAAAATGCCTTCATTTCTTTCTGCCTTGGGACATAACAAACAACCTAAACTCTTTGCTTGGCAACTCAGAACCATGATTGCTCAGTAGAAGGTTCTCCACAAACACTGGGACTCTGACATGATGATAAGGCAGCTTACATGTGACTATACCGTCAGACTCATTTAGTGGACTGGACAAACACAGACACAGAAAGATTGTGAACACTTCAGAACAAGACAGAATTTCTATGGGTACCAAGATGAAATTTAGCTATGTACTACAGACTTCACCCTGGGAAAATAATGACATTATTTTGAACCTGTATCTTAATAAAGGAATTTATCTCCTGTAACCTAAATCTAATGATAACTTAATCCAGATGATGATGGTTTAATCTTATTTGATGTTTCACACTAAGAAACTGATGGGAGAAGGAGAATTACTAGCACTTTTATTCATTGAAATAAAGGGAAATCTTTGGGCAGAGATGGGTAAAAGAATATTAATAATGCTGCGAGAATGAACAAGATGTGTGAAGGGACAGCTGAAACAGATAACACAGCTATAGATTGTCACAGACTGAAAAATATAAATTTGAATTATGCCAAGCAACACTTTCAAAATGAAGCCTTTTAAAAGACTGCAAAAATGGTTCAGTTTCTGTTCTTCACCCTCATGCACTGCTTCCTTGCAGCCAAAACTGAAAAAAGAAGTTCTGGCAAAGTCATAGCAGGACATTTGTACTTGTGACTAGAACAGTTTCTTGCGGAAAAATGAAGCTTCAGCTGTCTAAAGTTATTTTGAGATAATGAAGAAAAATGGCTAAATGTCTGAGTCAAAATTCATTTAAATACTTTTGGTCTTAAATAAAAAATAATTTTGGCATTTTAAAAATTAAATATCTTGATATTTTCTTTTGAAACAATATTTTTTTAAAATCTGCTTGAAATCAAAATTATAAGAGAGAGAAGGAAGACAAGAACTAAAACATATAAATAATTTTGAGGTGGACAAAGTAAATATTGTGATGAATTTTTAATTCTTCGGTTTTAATCAACTGGAATATCAGTTTTCCCAGAAATTTAAATTTTGACACATTTAGTCCTGATTTTTATTAAACCATCTTCCCAGAGGTAGCTTTGTCAAAGTGCAGTATGCTTTTCCCTATGCAACTGCATGTGAAGAGAGAAATTGAATATTTGAATAAGAAAATAAAAAATGAGCCAATCATGAATGTTTATGCTGCTCTGCTTACAGACAGTCAACAGCAAATGGACTTAGGTCTCTAGTCTCAAATAATTTTCTCTGTGAAATAGAGGTTTTATTTCAGAATGTGCAAGTGCTCCTGGTTCTAAAATGCTATAACCCTCTGGGATTGATGCAACAAGAAAAGAGCAAGGGAAAGAAAATTAAAAGTTAAGACCAGTTTGATTATTTCTTTGTGATCACATGGAAATTGCCCTGTACTGAATGCATTTACTTCAATTGTAATGTTCTTTTTGAAATTTAAAAACTCCAGACTTTTGCTTCTGCTGTGGAGATGACATCATTTTATGATACCTCTTAATTTCAGCTAAGGAGACAGAAAAAAATCTGTGGGAACTGGCAGTGGTCTCTCCCTGGTGCAATATGTTCATTTAATAGTGAGGAACAATTCCTATTCAGTAATGTTCATCTAGAGAACACAGTTAAATAAGGATATTTCTACGCATTTATTGGGTAGGCAAACCTTTTAAAAAAAGGCAGAAGTGAATAGCCCAAGGTCACAGGCACAGTAATCATATTCCTTTCCAGTCCATTTGACTGGACCATGGTATAGGGATCTTTTGGCTGAACACTCAGCATATTTTTCTGTATGCCCCTTCCCCCTCAAGGGGACTTAAGGCTATAAGAATTGAAATTGATATCATAATGAGTAATATATACTGCAGAGAAGAAATCCATCAGATAGTAGATGAGGAAAAGCAGTTTTCCCATTTTCTTTGTATTTGCATTATTTGTATGATATAGACATCATTTTTCTTTGTCACAGGTATTTATTATTGACTGTGATGAGCTATTCCTTGGTTAATGAGTTTCCATTTTGTGCCGTAATGTAAAACCTTTGCTGTATCATAAAGGGTCTATCCATGATCCAGATCCTGAAGACTCAGAAAGACTACCTCAGGGGCACCCTGGGAAAAATGACAGGTAGAAAACATGCAAATTTGGACAGTGACATGGGAAAGATTTTTTCAGTGTGTGCAGCAGCCTGGCTCCCAAACACACACCCAAACACATCTGTGATGCTGCACACTGAGCTGCCCCTGACAGTCTTCAGGCAGTCAAGAAATCAGCTAAACAGAATGAAGGGTAGGGTAGAACAACACACAGCAAAGGGAGAGGCTTTCAGTGGAAGAATGGAAACACCATGAGATTCACAGATTGCCACTGCCCAAACTCGCTGAAGGACTGGTGCCTTCTAGGATGAATAACAAGATTTTGAATGTTTTTATGTTTGCATCTCTGGTCTCAGTCTAAGCTGGTCCTGACTTGGAATTTTTACAGAAACAGTGCTACCATATGAAACTGGTCATTTCCACCAGTTTTCTAGTGACCAGATATCCTCATTATGATATGGTGATGAGGAGTAAGAGGGCAGACACCAGCAGCTGCCCTCAACATGTGTCTTTTCTGTTGGGCTCTGTGGGAAGGCAATGACACTGAGGAGTGCTGAGAACCTGTCTTGTCATCCCTTGTGGTGGTGCAGCAACAGCAGTAGCTGTGGTTGGGAACTAAAGCCATTGGTTTGGGTCAGAGCAATAAGGTTCAGCTCCTGGAAACCCATCTCTTGCAAAGCTTCCAGTAGTCTATACAAATCCAGGAGCTGGTGCTATACAACAGGTTTATTAAGGAATAATATTCCAGTCATGCTTCAGGACTCAGGTAACAGAAACTTGTTTGTCAGCCTGTATGAAGTAAGGATAAAATATCACTTTTTGAGGAAGAGGAAACAAAATGCCTAGAGATGAGATGGCCATTTCTCTATTTCTGAAAAAAAAACCAACAGTGATCTCTAGGTATTACTGGTCTCTGCAATTTGGAAATGAGTATTTCACACTATCTTCAGGATGCACCTGATTGCACTAAATAACATAGTGCTTCCAAAACCTAAAGGATCAACTTCTCTGTGTATTGGTCTATTCACACACTGAAGAAAAGCTTTCCAATATTGAGAGAAATGAGGGGATTTTCCCTTCCAGGGAAGAAAAGCAAGGACACAATCTGCAACTGTGAAATGTGATACAGAATAAGATTGAAAAGCAATAGAGGAGAGCCATCATCCTGTGCAATTCTTTGATTTTAAGCATCAGTGAGCAGGGAAGCAGATGCGTACCCAAAAGTACCCTCCAAGTTTGTGTGATCTGTGCCACTCACTCCACGGGCCTCACTTGATAGGGACTTTTGCATAAGGACCATGAGGACCTAGAAAAGAAAACATAACCTTTGGCACCACAAAATTTGATTGTAAGGAAGAAGAATGTCTCCTGCCAAAAGGACAAAACCAAAGTAATGAAACAAGGATTTGATTGACAGGTGTGTTAACTGATAAGAATATCACCCATGCTATGCTAAAGGGCACTCAGCTGTGGTCTCTAAAAGTGGAAAGGGAAAACATTACAGAGAGATCCAGGACTTTATGAATTTGAGGATGCAAAACTGATTTTTCATAGAACATCATCTAAACTTGAAGGGTTGTCAAGGCAGGAAATAATCTGTTCAGTGATGAAAAAATTACTCAAGCTTTAAGGAGGAAAACCAACAAAGCCATAGATTTTTTTTGCCACTTATGAAGATTCAAACACTGGGAGAGAGCAGGGGTGTAGAGGCCAGTGGTTTGTGTAGATATAACAGATTCATTCACTCACCTGTTTGGCCACAGAATTTCCTAGCCCAGCAATGGTTTTTCATTCTTGAAGACACTGGTTAATCTTAATTGTAGTTGCAAACTCAGGATGCCAAAGATAAACAGAATTTTTTTCTGAGGACAAGTGAAAAAATTATTTTCAGAGTTTTTTTTTTCAATTTTTGCTTATTTTTTAACTATATGCTGTTCTCTCCAAACACTCTGTGTTACCCCTGTTATTTTGATTTCTTCCTTGTCTTTATCTTTATCTGGAAAATAATCTGAAAAGGCCTCATTCAAAAAGTAGTTTTTGAGGCAAAAAAGACAGCTTTCCCCCAGAGCACTTGATTACACCTTGTAATGTGCAGAGTTCTGTGGCTCTGTAGTCCACTCAGGAAAAGACCCTAAAAAGATAAGTAAGGATTTTTCTTTTCCTTTTTTCTTTTTCTTTTTTTTTTCTTTTTTTGTGACTGTAAATTCAAAAAGATTAAGAGTGCTAGTCTACAGATATCATCCTGAAATTGGAAAGAGGGAATTCAGAAGAACCTGCCAGGACTGTAGCTGGTCTCTTATTATCTCTTAAATACATTAGAGGTCAAAATGTTAACTCCAGGCCCACGTAAAAAGCAAGATGGCCCAGAAAAAGCAAGATGAAAGGCCAAGATGAAATCAATGCTACAGGAAGAATTGGGATAGATAGAGAAAAACAAGTTTAATTTCATGACAACTTTGATGTTTCTAAATTGTTTTTTGCTTCTCTCTGCCCACCCTTCAGTGTATTCCCCAAAGGATGTCAGGTTAAAGACTCCATTTTCATTTGGAAATGGGTGGGCAGATCTTAAATTTAGGTGATTTTTTGTTTCCTCCCCTCAACAGTTCCATTAGAACTCCCCTCTCCATAAACCCTTTTGGCTTTGAAGGTGTATTTCAGCAGAAATCTGTTTTGTTGAGAGAAGTTCTCTGAATAGATTTTACTGGAGTTTAGGCACTGCTGTGGGTCTCTAGACCTCATGAGTGCAGCATGAAGGGCAAATGCATTCAGTCTGCATTAGCCCAAGGGAATGACAGAAGTTCCTTCACTGGGAAAAAGGGAATGTGTCTGATGAAGTAGAACAGTTGTCATTAAAGGTCTGTGTTTGGGGGAAAGCAGCCTAGGTCTGTGCCAAAGGCAGTTAACATTTCCTTCCAAGCTTTTCCTTTTTCTGTGCGGAACTCTTAGGTGAATTATTTTTAATCACACCACAGGTTGAAGTCCCAGAAGGGAGAATTTTTGTCAAAAACATCAATTCTTTCTTCCATAAAGAGTTCCAAAGCCAGGTGGCTGTTTTCCAGTGCATCATGAAACACGAGATGCTATTCCAGCAAGCACCCAAGTGCGTCACACTTTGCAGGATATTTTTGAACCTGTTGAAAAGTGCTGGTTTTAGTAACTGTTTGCATGTAATTTCTTTTTCCTGTAACTGGTGCTGTGTCAGTATTTAATGAATCATTTCCTCATTAAAAATGCTAAGCTGACATTTTCTCTGGACAGTCCTTTATGGTAGATTATGCCAGACCTAAGGGTGATATCCAATTGTCTGTGCTCCAGAGAGTTCTAACATTTAGCATTATAAAATCCTCAAAAGCTAAGAGAAGGAACAGTCTGATGAGATGAAGTAAGATTTACAATATTTTTTTTTTGCAAATAGGCTGCATCCTTTGTTTTTAACTGAATCTCTGCAGAAAAAACTACAGTGAGTAAAAATACAGGATCTCATTTTCCTGATAAGGTTGTATTTTCTTCTTTGTAACTGTGACATTTTTTGAGCAGGTCTTGTAAGAGGGTAGGAGTGTGATGGCTCTTCTGTGAGAAAAATCTTACTGAGACAAAAAAAGGACAGGATGTTGAGTATATATTTGCCCAAAAAGGAGTTTTGATTAAGGAGTTTTGATTCCATCATAATGGAATGGAGAAGTGCTTTTTAAACAGATAAGTGCCAGAGGAGGCACATACTTGGATTTGGTTCACTGTTACAATCCTTTGTTAAGTCTAATAGCTGAGACAAAGTCAAGTGATTAAGCCAAGAAAACACATGCTCTCCAAAACAGCACTATGTAAGAATGAATTGTCAAGTGTCATTCTGCAAGCCTACGACACAGGCTTATAGACATTTTCTTGGCTGTGTTGTAAAAGTTAAAACCACACTGGTGAACTGAGGTGGCCCTGTAGTCTACAAATCAGATGCCTACATTTCTCAGTACAAGTGACTGGAGCAAGAAGTTAAATTAATTATGAACTGCTGATGCTAATCTAACTAAAACATTGATCTGATTTTTTTTTCTTTTTTCCCCTTCTTTTTTTTTTCTTTCTATTTAGTCTTGATGTAAGTTAACATTTATAAGAAAAATAGAATATTCTCTTTTTTTCAGTGTTTCCTTTTTTTAGCAGTGTCCCATATGCTAATAGCTGAAAAAAGACAGAGAAAAGGTGTCCATCAGTTCTCTGTAACAAATGAGCATCTGATGTTTAAGTAAACAGACTGGGCATATGATGTCCTGTTCTGTGCTTCTCTTCTATCAGTCACTGATTACAAAAAGCTCTTTAAAAAGCAGCAGGGGAATAAAAAATTATTGGAGGCAGGTTAATGAAGTGTCCACGTAGAAAGGTAACTCTCATATACCCTACACTGCTCATTTTGAGATATGTTTCAGACTTAAATAAAATTTTTAAAATTTAAAGGAGAGTATTTGTGGAAAAGCAAAGTTTTTAAGATCTAAATAAAATGTCTTCTCTCTGCACCCCTCCTACACTCTCTGCCAGTAGTGAAAGTAGAGGAAATATAGTAAGAAATTGGATTTCTGACCCTGCTGCCTTTGAAGTCAGTGACTAAACTCCCATTAATTTCTACGGAGGTAGGTTCAGATTTTTAATTTGCATTGACCGTTTCACAGTGGAATGTATATATTGTCTCAGCAGCACACCTTTGTGCTGCCAAAACCCACTGAGATGCTTTGCACTGACATTTAGCAGAGCAGGTTAAGCTTTGTTAACACTTAGCTAAACATACAGACTGCCTGCTTTTCAAATGCTAAGATTTGAGATTTTCCCTCTTTTCTCTTCTACTCTGGTAAAACACCTGACATTTTTTGGGTGTTCTTGGCAAAACAAACAAGATCTTCAAGCCTGTCCTGTGTACTGATTGAGCCCTCAATAATCAGAGAGGGTGCCATTCACCTTTCTAATATCATGTCTCTGTAGAGTTCACAGCCTTGTCTATGCAAAGAGACACAAACCTGGATGAATCATGTTAAAGCAGTGCAAAATCAACCAATAGGGGCATTTAACCAAATTTAAATTTCCCTTCAACTGATTTAGCCACTTGACCTCTGTAAACTCAGCTAAACAACTACAACAAGAAATGAATCAGCTGAAGTCCAACACGTTAAACCACCACAGTTTCCTTGCACGGTTAACTCTTAAAAATAAAATTTCAGCCAAAAATAGGAACTTCTTTCAGAGAATGCAACTCATAAATATGACAACACCATAGAATCATATAATAGGTTAGGTTGGAAAAGACCTTTAAGATGATCGTGTCCAACTGTTAACCAGCACTGTCAAGTCCACCATTAAACCATGTCCCTAAGTGTGACACATCTTTCAAGTACCTCCAGGGGTGGTGACACAACCACTTCCCTGTGCAGCCTGTTACAATGCTTGAAAACCCTCCCAGTGAAGAACTTTTTCCTAATATCTAATGTCTGGGGTGTATTTCTATCCTTATATCAGGTTTTTTTTACAAGGAATGCCCCTTAGGGGCTCAGATGGAGAGTAGATTCTTTGGATGTTCATCTCTCCTTGGCCCCATGGATTGGATCACAGAGCTTTCCAGAGTCCCTGAAAGTCCAGGTGCTTTGTGGTGGGCTGTTGGAACCTTGCCAAGGAGAACTGGCTCAACTTCTATCCTTCCTGCAGCAATTAAACACCATGAATCAAAGCTGCTCTTGGGGTGCTGCCATCTACAATGGATTCACAGTAGGGTCCAGGTAAAAATCCCACAGGCATTGGAATAAAAAAGAAGGAAATGGCTTCTAGCTTGTACTCCTGGCATGTATGCTAGAAACATTAATGACTGGGAGATGAAACACTGACTGTGCTCTTAAGAGCAACAATTATATTACATCAGACAGTCAAAGAATGATGGAAAAAAATCATCAGAAGATCTATAGCACAAGGATTGAAATGCATATATCCCACTCTGAACTAACACCAAGCAATGCTAAAAAACTGATTCATGTAGGTTTAAGAGATGAACTTTGAGTTCTTTGTTTTATATATAAAGGATGGGAGTGCCAGAGGCCAAAGTTCTGATGAAATTTTTGGAGAAGAGGAACAAATGTAGCACAGGATGCAGAGATGATGTACACAATTATTTGTACCAGGTCCAACTCCAAACATTTCATACAGCTGCACCACACTGAGAGCCATTGATACCTTCCTAAAGCGCTTCCCAAGTAAGTTTTCTGAGCCCTCAAACAGTTGCTTGGATTAACATCTTGGAAAATATATCTCAGTTTATTTTGATGGGGGAATGTTTTCCCTCAGTCATAAATGTCCCGATAATCTTTTGTGAATGGCTGAGGTTATTGAAACCTCCTTCACTGCAGCAATATATTCCTTCCTCTAACAGACAGCCTTGTTTTCTGAAAGCTTATTGGAAAATAAAAATCTTATATAAAATGTTCTTCAGATCATTTAACTTTTCTATCTCCTTTCATAATCCAATGAATTTTATTAATTTTAATAATCTCCTTGTGGGCTCAAAGATTGTAGGGCTGAGATTAAAATGCAGTGCATATGAATCTGGGTTCATAAAAGAAATTAGTTCTCTTCTTGCTCATAAGGTTGCTGTTACTTGAATCAGCCAATGCAGCTGAGAAATGGGATGCAAGTAAACTACCTGCTAACTGATTTTTATTCTTCTGTGTCTACACAAATCAAGTAGAGATGGTTTAGCTACTATCTAAATTAGGATTTATAAACCTGACACATATCTGCAAAGAGTCCTTTCTAGAGATATTAAACCTGCAGCCCATATCAGGGTTTTTGTAGCACTATCAGTCAATGCGGTCAGTGACAAAGATTAGCAGTGAGCTGATCTTCATGGCAATTTTCCCTTTCTCTGTTTCAGCAGAGATGGGCCCAGTACTGCAAACACAGATATGACTGATTGTAAAGGTGTTGCCCTTTGCTGGCAGTTGCCTTTTGACAAAAGCAAAAAATGAAACCCGCCAAGCAAAGTACTTATCCTTTGATAGCTGTAGCCTCCACTGAAGCCAGTTGAACTGTAGCCCTGTATCCTTACAGTGAAAAACCTTTGGTTTTCACCAATAGCTGAGGGAGCCAAACAAATGAGAACTGCCTTATTTCTTACTTTGCAGCTTAAGAGGAAAGTTATCAAACTTAGCTTCCAATAAAGAATACATTCCTGTGAAACTTAATAGGATTGGTGGCTTTTTGTAATTTTAAATAATGCCCTCTAATGCTTTGTTACAATTCTTAAAATGCTTTCATTTTAAGACTATTGTTCTTGACAGAAGGAAAGGAAAAGGAAAAGGAAAAGGAAAAGGAAAAGGAAAAGGAAAAGGAAAAGGAAAAGGAAAAGGAAAAGGAAAAGGAAAAGGAAAAGGAAAAGGAAAAGGAGAAGGAAAAGGAAAAGGAAAAGGAGAAGGAAAAGGACCAAAATGTCAGAAATGCAGAGTAAAGTACCACTCTCCTCTAGGGCCACAGTTGCCCTCATAAGATTCCATCCTCCAGCAGGGAAGGAATAAAGATGAAGGCATCTTTTGAGATCAGCTTATTTAGAAAGATCAAAGAGAAGACAACAGTACAACTATATCCACATCCTTATCTTTGATATTGTGCTTTCAGGACAACTTTAAATATTCCAGTTAAAAATTAGTTTGTATGAAGACATTGCTGCCCTGTTCCTCTCATTTCTAGTTCTAATGAGGTAGATCCAAAATCTTGATGGGTGAGAAAAGTGTTCATGTATGCAGTGAAAAGAGTTCTTCCATCTTGTTTTGAAGACTGAAGACACAAACTGGATGTCCAAGAGCAAAGAGCTCATCCCCAAGAATGCTCAAATCCATACTCAAACTGCTGACTGAATGTTGCAGTTCTGAGACATCCTGTGTTGCTAGAAATGAAAGGCATCATAAACACCCTAGTGATAATTTATTTCAGTAGCTAAAACATAGGAATATGGTACATCCTAATGTGATATATGTACATTAACTTACATATCAGGTAAATAAAGTTAAAGCATAGAAGAAATTTTAATGTTGAATTTTATTCCTCCATCTCTGAGAGGGATCACTGTCTGAGATGATATAGAATTGTAAAAAATACTGTTACACATTTTCAAGTGTGTCTCCAGTTTCAAAAAAACCCCAAACAACAACAAAAACCTAGAAGAAAAAAAAGTCTGGTTTTACTGTTGCTCTTTTAAATTTTTTTTAGAAGGCTTGGACTTTGGGGAAGAACTTTGGTGAAGAACTTTGGGTAATTGTGCCGATTTGAAGTGTCCTTACAACACAGACAGTGACAAGATGCAGAAGATATGATCTGTAAAGGCTCAGAGCAATGAAAAGCAGTAAAATCTGTGCATCTGCTTCATGGTTAAATAGAGCAAAAGATTTACAGAAGCATGATTAAGGACAGACACATAAAACGTAGACATAAACAAGACAGGACTTATTTGAATTTATAATGAAAAATATTTGGCGTGTTGTATTTTTGGCCTCACATTTATGTAAAGATACAATAGTTACAAATACATTGTCCTTTTCACCTTCATAAGGTAGTTAAGAGACTGACTAAGATTAGGGAGGCTGTAGGGTGTTGTACTGCTGCTAAGCAGGGACATTCTGGCCCTGGTCTGACATTGTTTCTCAAAGACCAGTTTCTTCATATCCCATTGAATATGTCTTTGTTCTTGTGAATAGCTCCTACTTTTGGGGTCTTCTCAAAGTGGACAATCACAAATCACAGTATGACATAACCAAGTAAACTCAAGGAATGCATGACCTCATAAAGTGAGATTTACCAGCTGCAGTCAAGTTTCCATGGTAGTTCATATGCCTAAACCAAACTATTCAGAATTAAATTTCTGCTTGTCTTTATGTTGAGAATTCTTCCCAAACTTCAGTTCCTTTAGGTCATAACTGAAATATTAATTAGTCTGTAATGTAGACTTGAGGGACTTCTAACAAAATGCAGAATAGAGATAGATTCAGGATAGAATAATTACAGTTTTCTGCTATACTTGGTGAGCAGAGAAAGTTCAAAATTAGTTTTTCTTGTTGTATTATACTATTTGAAAGTAAATGTCAGACACATCATGCTAAAACAGGATGATATTCTTCCTACAAACACAGACAGTGCACTAATGAGCTGACTCCTCCATCAAATTTGGAACATGCAGGAATTGACCAGGGAGCATGTCAAGGAAGCTTCTGTAGCACATTTTTTGACTAGTAAATAACAAGAAAAGTAGGTCAGTGGTGCGTACAACTCCTGCAAACCAGTGAATTTTCACTGAAAAGTGTTGTCTAAGTGGCATTAAAAAACCCCTGGAACTTGCAAATTAGTAGAATATCATGAAAAAAACCTCTTTTTTACAAAATTAGATAAGTTGGACAAATACACTGAAGCATGCTCAATTAATGAGTGAGAAACTTTTCAGATAGTTTTGTAAAAAAATATGAGATGAAATCAAGACTCAGGAATATTTGTTAAGAGGTGAATTACTTCTCATTTTTCCTTCTCCCCAGCAGAAAATCTGATGTGTAATGCACAAACACTGATGGCTCACTGTTCATCCTCCAATGCCTTTTTGCTGAGTAGAGGATATATTTATTAGGTGGGTGACTGTCTTACAGCAGCAGTGCTCAATGACAAAGCTTGAACTCCATTTGTCACTCCAGCACAGACTGATGACAGTCAGACATAGAGTGGCTTCCAAAGTGCTGGGAGTAGAGCTGACTACATGAAATGCCCATTACATCTCCTAACTAAGCTGAGCTTATTGTCCAGGTGCAAAAAAAGAGGCAAAGGGCATTTTCATGTCTATGTCCTCAAGGAGTATACCAGAGAGAAAACTGTACTCCTTTGTGCACAGTGCTCAGCATTATCAGTCTCTGCAGTGCTGCAAACATCCCAACAACTTGCATTTGCCTTGAACCCTGGCTAGGCTCTGGTGTGGCACCATAACACTCCTGAGTCAATAAATATTAATTCGTATTCAAACTACATCAGTGCAAGGCCACAGCAGAGTCTGCATGTCTAGTATTTAAGCAAGGGCAGTTTTTCAGTGGTTCCAAATCTGTTGATTTGAGACAGTCTGGACAATGTTGTATCTCATTCTGCAGCATGATGTAGCTAGGCCATGAGATTATACACATAAAGTGGGACCAATAAACCTTTACAGTTACATTGCAAGAGATGATGGAAGGCTCCACTTTTTATGGAATGAAAACCCAGGGGTGATGCAAATAAGCACAGGGAACATTTACAATACTGGACAGTGATTTATCACCTGGTTTTCATTCCTTGTCCAAAATGTGACTCTAAGTCTGTACAAAAAAAGGCACATGAAATGATCATAGACTATTTGCCCTGTCACTGATGAAGTCTGTAATTAATTGTTAACCTCACCTTTAAACTGAACAAACTTCTGGGATGATTAAGATTTAGGCCACCTCAAACCAAAGGTTTTTCATTCCTCATCCTACAACTAATCCATGAAAACACCTAATTTCTGCTGCTGGTAAAGGCTCTAAGTTCATAAAGTCTGTTCCATAGGTATTTATCCTTTTTTATGTTGCCCAAGTCAGAGCATAACTGTAATAATGGAATTTCTTTTCAGAAAGAGAACATTTAATAAAAACTTTCTGTATCAAATAATTGGGTTCACCAACTGTGAAGTTAGGTCAGATGAAAAAAAATTATAAAGATCTTGTATTCCCTACAATGAGAATGATTCCTGTTATTGTAAGAGTACTTCTAGACTTTTATTCAGAGACAAGTCACAAATTCGGGATGCTAAATAGGATGTAGCTGAGCAACTTGGTCTTCATTTTCCTTGAGATGTGAAAAAAATAGAAGAAACCCTACACATTGCAATTTATGGAGCAATAAATGGACTGAATAGTGAAATAAACATCAGTAGAGAACATAAAAATGCCATGAAACATTTCCACCAAAATGGTTGAAGTCTCGCTTCCCTGACAAATCCACCAAGAGACATTTTCATTCCCTCTCTATTTCTGTAAAACTAAGGATAGTCTGAACAAAGGGAAAAGAGATCATTAAGAGATTAAAAACAAAAGAAGTTTTAACTTTGCACATTACATGTCTTTCAGTGATGCTATTAGGGAAATTAATGAAACCCATTTTCTTTACTCTGGGGCTCTGGAAAAGTCATTAGATTAGAATGAATATATAACACTACATCAATCTAATTTCAAGAGAGGGAATCGGCAAACCAATGAGCAGATGCAGCTTCAAAAAATTCACCTTAATGGCAGTAATGTAAGTTTCATGAGTTACAGTAGAAAACAAATTAAAAACAACACAAAGAGACAATGATGCAATGGAGCACAAACACAACAATTAAATGCTTCTGTCTATTCAGCATCATCTTGACAATTAACAATGCCACTTTACCAATCTCAGTATTTGGTTTGTCCTATTTATTTGAATGACACCCTCCCAGTGCACTCTTCCTCAGACACAGATTGAAAGCATGTTCCCTTATATAGCAATGCATTTGGTGACTTTGGAATTTCACTAAGGAGGCAATTTTACAGAATATTAATTTGGGGGAGTGGAAAAAGGATTTCTTGTAGGGTTTTAAAAATGTAATTACTTTAAAATTGTACCTGCTTAAGAACACTCGAAACCTTAGCATACACTATCCCTCTTTTTAAGTGATGCATTCTTGTTATTTTAATTAAGCTTTATTGCTTGCATTTGCTTTAAGAGTCACTGTGATACCAAATGAAAAAATAAAATTGATCTATTAATACAAGAACCAGAAACAAACACTGGAGATCTCTGTGAAACCAAGAAAATAAGAGAAACTGAAGACAGAGAAAACGCCCAGGCATTGAAACATACATAACTAAAGCTCCTGCTGTAGTTTCACAAAGATCCTTGCTGATTTATAGAAGTTTTACATACCTCCTGCCTACACTGACACTTGAAAAAGCTCATATTCTTCCCATAGAGGTTGCCTTTGGACAAATATTGCATGATGAAGAAAAGGCTCCAGAATTTCCATGCACACCAGTGGAACACAGTACTCCCTGGTTATAATGGTGACTTATAGTGCCTTTTGCAAGCAGCTGCAAACACAATACTGCATGGTCTGCAAAGCAGCCTGTAGGACCCCATAAACCAGTAACCATAGAACTGGGTAACCAGTTCTACCTCAAATCTGTGCTTGAAACAGTCATATGCTTTGCACAGGCTTCTGACAGCCTTTGGAACCAACTTTTGACCAGGTGGCCAAGTAAAGCAAAGCCAAATCCACATTCTCACTGTGCAACCACAAGCTTTCAGACGGGTTTCAGACCAAGGTCTAGCACAGCATCCTTCCCTGCCAACTTCTACTTCCTTTGGAAGAATTAAATGAACCAAATTCCCATGTCTTGAAGTCAAATTCTGCCCTTTCATTCAAAACCTTAAAGAGATAAATACTCAGCTCTCCAGTTTAACTCCTCAGTCCTTGACAGCAGTCAAACAGGCAATTTGCATGGGCAGCATGTTCTCAGTATGAATGTCTAATTCTTTGTGTGCATACCTGCACAGAAGTACAAACACCCTTGATTCCTTTCTTGCTTTATCACAGTTCATCTTGTATTATTTCTCTTCTTTGAAATGTAGAATGGTCCATTTTCCAATGACAAGTCAAATACAGTCTGTCTAAAGCAGCCAAGCTCTCACTATGAATATCAAACACAGACAATGGTTCCCTGGAATCTGCTGCATGGACATCTTCCTTGCAGAAACAACTTTTGCTGGTAGTGAGCAGCAGTGAATAATATCCAGTGCAAAGGATAGAGGCACACTGCTGATGTCTTATCAACAGCAGCAAGCACTGAGATCTGTTGGCAGGTGGTAAACCTTAAGTGGGATGCCTGGATCTTCACAATGTGTGTAAAGGAGCACAGAGCTTCCATGCTGGCCAAAATAATCACTGGTGCAGGGACTGTATCTGATACTGCCTAACAAGTGCCCTTGTTGAAAAATAAAAGACTCTGTGACCCAGCACCTCTGTGACAAATATTATATTCCCAACAATTCTCATCCATCTGCACTTAAGATTTAGTGTGACAACTGACTGACTTGCCACAAGAAACAGGCTTGGAAACAGTATGTGCTGCATCTTGTCACAAAGCCACTGTATTTTGTGAAGTGGTACCTATCACTCCCTAAATTTAATGAACAGCAAAAATAACAGAGAAGATTTACAAGCTTATTACTTTATTGCAACTGCAACAATGTTTTTGTAATCAACAAAACAACTATGCAGTAAAAATATTTTATGCTTTTCCTGGTAGAAAGTTATATAATATTTTATAAATGTCAAGAGAGATAGGAAAAAACAAGTGAGGGGGAAAATCTGGAGGAAGTCTGGTCTATTTATTCTATTTATTTATTTCTGTCTCTTGGCAGCTCTGTTCAAGAGACAGTGATGATATTTGTGAATAAATGTCGTGACTTCAGAAGCTAATAAATTTCTCCAAGAGAAGGAATTTAAGAGGTTTGAGCAATTTGGTGCTAAAGAGGAGTTATTGTAATTGTGCAAGAAAAAACACCTGGGCTGTACTTTAACTCATAGACTAGGGAGGTAAAAAGTTTACATTTTTTATAAAGTCTTTCAAAGCAGCTTAGGTGGGTGCTTCAGCAGATTCTGACTTGCACAGTGGAGCTCTCTTACTCTTTCCCCAGCAGAAGTTTGTCTGGAATGTCACTGTCGCCAGTGAAATGAAGAAAGCAGAGCTGTGGCAGTAATTACTTGCTGCACAAGGCACTGACAATGACTCCTTGCTAGCAGTAAGCAAGGGGGCACTGGAGGAATTGTGATTCACTGAGGTGCCTTTGCTGTTCTGCATCTTCTGAATGTCCTGGATGCACCAGCACAATATTTTAAATGTGATTCAAACATACAGGTGTTGTGGCCTTTCTGCTGAATTTAGGGTGTGGTCACACATCACTGTTTCACTGATGCTGCTCCAGGCTTTTGACAGAATATGCTTTCCTGCTGTGCCCCCTGTCCTGTGCATCCCCTTTTCTGCCCTTCTCCGTGGTGGAAATGGTGATCCTACACTGATGTCATAGCTGGCAGTGGGAGTGAGCTGCTGACAGGAGATGGAGGAGCAGAACTATTCTTTTAACAGCCTCCTGGTACTGTTAGTGTGCTGTAATGTGAAACTGGATCCTTAGCCAGAGTACCTGCTTTGGGATGATGCTCCTGCTCTAGCAATTAAAGTCAGAGTGATGCAGGCAGGTAGAATCTGATGGATGTGAAATCTGATGCAGCAGGTTCACCCCATATGGGTACTTCTAAACAAACTTGAACAATCAGTGCGACAGATATCAGCTCACATAACTGTTGCATTTTTGCAGTTACTTTAGGAGATTGAAAACTGAATTTACTGTATCAACAAAGCACAGAGTTAGGCACTATGCCTCTTGAGACTTGTCAGCTGGTGGACCTTATGCATATTCCATTGCCCAGGGCAGAGCCTCAGATCCTCTGGATTGTTAGAGGAGAAAGAAATACCACAAGCAGAAATGTTTGACATCTGGGTAGCAGAAAGCTTTTGCAACAGCCACTGCTCTTAGTATTAATCTATTCTTAGCATTAATCTCCACATATTAGCTACATATCAGACATATCCATAACTATAAACAGCTACACTAATGCAGCTCTGAGGCATTACAGTAACTAATTAACACCTTTATTTTGCCCTTTAAAATAGAGGCACTATTGTTTCAGTCTCTAAAAGAGACTAATTTTTGAGAAAAGTTGGCTATTCCAGTGTACTTAAGTAATGTTTGGTTCCGTTTCTACAGTAATTGTGTTTTGTCCTTTACAGTAGACTCAGTTAATTTTTTTATCACACAGCAAAATACCTGGTTTATTATTACTTCATTTTCCCTGCAGTTTAAAGGTGGGCTTTCAACCATGATACATATTACTTGTCTTTTCTTTAACTCTTGACCTGCTTGATTTTGGCTGCATCTTATCACAACACTTTGAATATTTCTGAAGAGTTTATCTTGAGAAAGTTCGTCATAAATTTGGTACTTACCTAAGCTAATTTACAGTGAACAAAAAGTATGCATTCACCCAGAAAGATGCAGAATTTTGTTGATGCTTTGCAAGCATGTTTTATTCAGACATATGATCTAGGCAGGACTTAGCTTAAGCTCCTTTCATTGTGGACCAATTTTCTCTGGATTTGTTACTTGTAAGAAGTGCAAACACTGGCAGTTACTACAGAACAGGTGACAACTTTCTATGTAGCCTTTTTTTTTTCTGTCATCCTTATTTTTTTTTTTAATGAATCTCATCCACGTTACTGACAGACTTCTACATTTTCATGAATTTATTTATCCCTGCCAATGTACACAAACACATATCTTTAAAAAGCACTGGATACAACATGCCTTAAGAAGCCAACTATTTGTTGGCTTCTGTTTGTCCAACTATTCTGTATTTCAATGGTCTGAACACCAGATGATCTGAGAAAAGACCTGTATGAAAGGTTCCACTCTTGCATTGCTGAAGATATACCTTGGAAGGAAGATTCCTACAGCTGAAAGTGATTCAAGACCTAATATTTTGGTCTTTACAGTCCGCGCTTAGATTTTGCTTTCAGTAATGAAAGTTACCCCAAATTCTGAGATGGCCAGCAGAAATGGGGTGGTGAGCTGGGCCAGTTCTTTGGCTACAGATTTTTCTTCACTCACCTTTACCTGTCTTGGGGTTTCTGGGAAGAAGCAACAAACTACAGGCAATTGGTAATTAAAGTTACTAAATCTGAACATTTGCAAAAATGACAGAACGAAACTTGAATGGTTTCATCTTGTTAGCTTAAAATTAAGTGCTTAACAGTAGAGAGGCCTGTGATTTTTGAAAATCAGAATCAGATCTTGCAGCTCAAAAATTAAATCCTACTTTTTTTTTTTTTTTTTTCCTCTGAAGATGGCTTGTTCAGCACTGTGGAGAAAAGCCTTCCTAATATTCAGATGAAACCTAGCAGAGAGGTGGCACTTTACCTTTCTGCTTGCTCTGCACACTTCCAGGAACTCTCTGAACTGTAAAACCTCTCTGCACCTGCCTGTCAAAGTGTGTTGCCTTGTTACAACCTGTATCTCTTCCTTTACCTTGCAGTGAGCCCTCGGCCACAGGAAGTTCTGTTTGAAAGCCTGTGAGACAAAAAATGAGGAAAAAAAAAAGGAGTATGATTATGAATTTAAAAGAGAATTGCAGTTATTATCTCTTTAGGCCAAAATAACAATGTTAATGTCTGAGATCCCAAGAGCAGCAGAGTGACCTGAAACTGCCAGCCTCATTCTCACGTTCAATTGCACACAGCCTTATTTTCCATACTTCCAGAGTAGGGACTATTCAGTATGCAGATGCATGAAGCAGCATAGCACAGTATGAATAGACATAGGCTTACACTCTGCTGTTTGTACTCATGATGATTAATATTGTGCTAGAGCTGCGTGAAAAATGGATTTTTTTGTTTGTCAGCCAACAAAGTAAACAAATGGGAAGAAATTGGGGACTGAATAAATATGCAGTTCCAGCCTTTTTTTCCCCTCCATTTTATTTATCTTTAAAAGAAAAATTTGTTTGAAGACAGAACTCATAAAGAAACACATTAAAGTATTCTGTGAGGAAAAAGACAAAAAAGGAAAATACTTTCTTCCTTAGTGAACTCAGTTTTCTTAGGCAGTCTGTATGTTGAAATCAGCTAATTCATGATTTAAACTGCAATTATCCTGTGATTTTTGGTCAGTCTTTTCATTGTTCAGCAGCCTGCCTTTCCCAGAGGCTCTCCCAGGGCAGCTGCTCCCCTGTTGCTGCCTGCAAAGGTCCCCCAGCCCCCCTGGCCTGAGCTTTGGGCATCCTGGGCCAGACAGAGCAAATCAGCCAGCAGCCCCTGCCCCAGCAGCCTTGTGCTGCAACAGGCATTAAGTGCATCAACAACCCCTTTCTGGTTTAATTCTCCCTTAAATGTAACTCACTGTTACAGTCAATGTGTGACATCAGCCAGAGACCCTGCCAGGACCTGTCTCAGCATCCTCTCTGCTTCTAGGTGTGACAGGTGTGTGAAGAGAAATACTTGCTTCAAATGTAGCATTTTGTAACCTTTTGAAAAAAACAAAGAAATGAGCAAACTACTTCTTATCTCCAATCCACAAAACTTCTAGCTTTTGGATTCCTAGAGTTTGGCTCAAATTATTTTACAAGCTTGCTTAAAGACAACTTAGCTCATTTGGCAAAATACAAATTTATAAAAACATAAGGAAAGATTAAAAATAGAATCACAGATAATAAAAAAGGCTGCTCTGACAAGGCTGGCAATGAATGCAGGTGACTAGGTCTTGGGCCCCTGTCATCCTTCCTCCTTGCTTCATTTCACAGCTCAGTGCACTACATCTTCTTATTCCACTGGTGTGAGGTGGCCATTTAAGGGTCATTTTGAACACAGTGTGCAGCTCTGGATATACCACAATTAACGAAACACCTGCTCTAAACAACTGTGCTAATATGCTAGACACATCCTATGAGCATTCTATATAGCTCTCGTGCTTCTAGCTGGCAGTATGTAGCCTGCTGATTGTAAATTTGTCTTTGCTGGACAATATAAGGGACAATGAGTTGCTGTTTACCTTGAAAGCAATCTGCTTACGACTCCAAACATCACTATGGTTTGCCAGGGACTCAAGTGTGCGTTTTGGGACAGAGGGAAGGACCATCTTTAGCTCAGGAAAGAAACACTGGCAATTTGGTCAGCTGTAAAACATCATCTGTACTAATTGGCACACTACCATCATTCAACAAGCAGTATTTTGCACTTAAAGAAAATATTGTGTCCTCAAGAATTCTGCTAAGTGAAAGATATCACAAGAACCAACAATGACACAAATAGTGAGAAATGGCTGGTGAAATCATTGCAGAAGGGCTGTTATCTCATCTAGCTCACTGCTTTTTTATTCTCTACAAGATTTGATCCCATTTGCACAAGCATACAGAATGTACCTTGTAGCTTCTCCAGGGCTGTTCTGTGTAGTTCTCCTGAAGCATGAGAAATGGGAAAGAATGGGAGCAATGGTTTTCTATGCATGAGATGTTAAACTTTGCACTTTTTTACTTCCTTTTTCATAATTTTTTATTTCATAATGTTCACAGATTTGGCCTTCTCATGTTTATCTCTTCTGTTATTTTTGGGTTTGCTTTCTATGGCATCTCTCTGAGTTGAATCATTGAGTTGGTGCTCCTTGTCACCAGAGATAAAAATCTTCATTATTGCAAAATAAATTTTATTCTACAATCTTAAAAATTTCATGGCTGGCTACATGCATAAGCACATAAACACCAGACACCACTCCTGCTGCTAGTTCATAAGGTTGCACTGCAAATAAAGGTGAGCAAATATAGGCACAGCTGATGACACAGGATCACAGGGCTCTCTTAGGACTTCCTCCAGCCACCTGCTTCTTGACACAAAATATCTTACCTTTATTTCTTAACACCCCAGCAAAGGAAACTATTGGCAAACAGCTCTGCTTTTGGTACCTTCAATATTCAGATGTTTTCTTCTTACTGTTTTTTACTTTCCTCCCATCTCTCTAATCTGCTTTGCAGTGAAACATCACTAGTTCTTGATAATATTGATTATTCTACAGGGCACGGAAATACAACACATGCTTGGTGATTACTGAAGATACCAGATGATGACACATCTTCTGCTCATCTGGTTTATCCCTCCACATTCACCTTCATGCATGTGACAGGACACTCACTCCAGCTTATACTAAGTAAAAGGAAAGATGAGGCACTCCAGGTTTGCCAAAAATCAGTGCTTCACTTACTAGAGAGACAAAGGAAACTGAGAGTGCCTTTGTGGGAAGTTGGCCCTGAACACTTGCACTCCTTCCTATTGCTTTTCCCCTGCTCAGTTGTGAGATGCAATGGAAGGTCTTGAAGGATCCTTTTCACTGCACACGTTGAGCACCATGGTTGCCTGCCCTGTATGCTTTTTGTCTTTGCATATTGACAGCCAGGCAGAGGGATTTATCAAATAGATTATTCCTAAAGCAGACTGCCATTTCTCTTCCCTTTGAGGAGTAACCAAACCCACTCATTTTCTGCACTGTAGAAAATATTCTTCCAAAACCTTTCATCTTGCTGATCAGATAGCTGATCTCTCCATCATGATCCTCTCCAAGAGCTTGGGTCTATCTTCACAGTCTGCTTGTCCTTGCAGAACAGGTTTGACAAAAACTTACAGCCTCTATCATCAGTTGAGAGCTTGATGCAAAGTACAACAATCTCAAATGTTTAAAAAATATTGCCATTCTGAGTAAAAAAGTGCAAAACTTTAATATGGGATTATATACTGAATGTGCAACAAGCCTTCTTTATTAAAAAAATAAACCACATACAACTAATGGTGGCAATAATGGAAAGTTGTCTTCTATAACAACCAGGTTTAATTGTTCATTCTGACATGCTCCAGCACTTTATTAAACACAGATTACTCAGGACTGAATAAATGAATACAAAGTAAACTGGTCCACTGCTCTGCAGATATCAGTGGAAGTAATGAATTACATCATTTCATGAAAATGCATGAAGGGCCAGGGAAGGTCAAGAGCTCGTTATAGTTTCATGTTGACCATTTCTACTCCAGTTTTCTTGAGTATAACATAACCTGGAAATGCCTTATTTCTTTCATGAGAGGTCATTCTATCTTATAGGCTGGATTTTATTTCCTAAACAAGAATTTTGTATAATTCAGCTGGCAGGTTGTTTTCTTTCAAACGTTTTAAAATTCTAGAGCCCATAATTTTTGCTAAGACACTTATCAAGTGATTTTTTGTTGTTTCTCCTCAGGGTAGTGATTGATTTTCCTAAGTACACACAGCAGGAGACATACATCTACAAGCAGAGGGAGGGGGCATGGATTGTCTAACATTTGCATTGTTTTTCTAATTTATTGTTCTTGCAGCACCTTGAGATCTAATAGAAGATCCTATTTTGTTAGATAGCATGCAGTGACAGTGACAGTGCCAGCAAGAAAAAAACATTGCACCATTGCTTTTAGAATGTACATATAAAAATTGTATTGAAAAATTATCAAGGATTTCTGGTTGCGCTTTAAGAGATTTGGTTAGTTTATAAGCGAATGTCTAACAAAACAAACCCACCAACAAAAAAAGGATACCGTGCATGTTATTGCCTTATGCCCTAATAAACCTGCACAGCAATTAAATGGGTAATGTTCTGTGAAAACACACAGTATACAAATGATTCACATGACTGGTGTGTGTTTTACTAAACCCATCAACCTTCTTGCTCAGTCCAAGGGACAAACTCGTATTTCCTGTAGTGGCCCAAACCTGTGATGGAATAGATACAGTATCTTTTTCCCTTTGTTCATGTCTTGACATTTCTGGAAGCCTGTGCATTTGAAGATTATTAAATTCCTGGAAAGTGGAAAAGTAAAACTGCTGCTAATGGCACTAATGTTCCCCAATGAAATATCTGCCCTTTAATGCATTGAGGAAAGTATTTAGAACTGTAGAAAATGCCATGTAAGGTTTTTGTGAGGTTGGAAGTAGGTCTCTCAGATAACTATTTACAGATGTGTGTCAAATAAAATCAAGAGCTCAAACAGTTGCTTTGCCTGGGAATATGAATGTAAATTATGACTCAAAAGGCTTTTTCAAACTGTATACATAGGAATTGATCCAAGGCCTCTTGAAATCATCAAAGCCCATTACTGGCTATGAAGACTCAATACTAAATCCCTGCTTATCTGGGAAAATCTCTGTCCTTTTCTGTTTTATTTTTATCATTTATATTTCAAGAGCATACCAAGGCACTACACTGAAAACCTACACTCCCTAACTCAGCTTCCCAATGTACACCCACAGTCAGTGCCAGAGAGCTGTGCACAGATTAGTTTGACTCTTTGAAGATTTGATTCATCAAATATTCTCTCAGTTTTTGTGAGAGAACACTCAGGAAGATTTTCCAGCATGAGGAGGGATGTTCACTCTGCCCTGCTGCAAGAGATCATCTCCTCCCCTACAAGGCAATACATTTTTGTAGCACAGATATCTCTTAAAAATATAGCCAGATACATTTCAGGGTCCATGGCTCTCCAGAATGGAGAAGGCAGCATTAAAGCCCAACAAACAGAGCACAGGTTACCAAAGTTATGTCAGAATGTGTTTGGATAAAAGGGATGATCACACAGCCACAGCAGGTAATTCTGGAGTCTCTCAGGCCTCAATCACTTCCTACCATTAGGGTTTAGGAGAAGAACTGAAGGAAGGCTATACAGCACCTGTCTAAAACAGGAGGTCTTTGAAGCTTCTGAAGCATGTGGCTGCTGATGGAGCATGTAATACACAGTTTTGTGTCCTGATGACAGTTCCGATGCTGTGACGGGAGGATGAGTCAGACGTGAAGCTGAAATTCACTTATGGTGGGTCTCATGCCACTGGACTTAATAAAGACACCACTGACTTGTTTGCTTTCCCTGCTAAAGCTTTTACAATGCCTCCAGGGATGCCAGTGAGTATACAAAGCCTTTCTTCAGGAAGTTATGTTAGTGTTCTGGATGCAAAGTTATGCTAATTGTAATTGTTCATATAAGTTGCCTCTTCTGCATCTGCCCCTAGCCACTATAAGCACCCTAGAGACAACTGGTAATTGCTGGATCTGCAGGTTATCCCAGGACCCTGACATTGCTCCAAACTCTTTCTATAATCCTCTCTCTTCCATAAAACTTCTTCTTTCACCCTTAATTGATGAAACAAGAGACAGCTCAAAACTGGATTACTGGTATGAACAATAAGTACAAAGCTGTACAGTGGAAAAAAAAATCTGTAAGTGATCAAAATCATTCCTATAGTCTGGCATCCTTAATCTAAAGGATCCAAGTTATGTTTTCCTTCCCTCATATAGTATATAATGTAATTTTTTAAAAATAATTATAATCTCCCATTGTGTAATTTTAAACTGATTAATTACTTTACCCATTCACAGTGGGCACACAAGCTCCAGTCATTAGCAGCACCATGTGTTCAGTTCATGCCACAAATCTTTAAATAGTATTTTGGTCTGCACATAATGTCAGTGTTGTCTGTGGTGTCTTGTACAGATATTTGGCAGTCCTTGATGGAAGACATTCTGTTCATTAATTTTCTAGCTGTTTATCAGTCATACTGTCAAGTCCCCATTATTTCAGTTGTATGACTACAATAATTAGTGTCTTTAGACCCCCTCAGCCTTACTCCAGGCTACATGCTGACGTCTGCTGGGTTTAAAGTTTATTCCAAATGATTGTATGTTTACTTGTCTCCCAGGTGTTATATTTTTAATCCTTTTGGGGGTTTTCTACCCACTTCAAACAAGCTTGCAAAACGTAACATGCTCAAAGGAGCAGAGCTTCCAACTGAGAAAGCTAATTAGGAATTATCTGACATTATTATATTCATACTCAGTAGCTGAATGGCCTGGTAGCCGTGAAACAAATCACAGGGTATCTGGATGTTTAGAATGTCAATTTGCTAAAGGTGTCTCACTGACACTCAGAATATATCTCTTCATTTTTCAAAATGTCATACCAGCATTCTCAAACTGGGTATGTGTGTACCACAAAACTTATTTTCCACCCCTGCAAAATGCCGAGACACTGACAGCAAACCACGATTACATCAGATTGAAGAGATAACCTCCACAAACACCAATCTTATCTCTGTATGTTAATTATCAAGTTTAAGGTTGTCATAGCCTGAACTCTGACTAAGACCTTCGGGCCGCATCCCTGCACAACACCGAGAACACGAGAGCAGGCTGAATTCCCATCTATTGCAAATTCTGCATTTTGGCTATTTCCAGGGTAGGATCTCCTCCGTGGGAACAGCAAGATGCGTGCGGCATCTCCTCCAGAGCTGCTGCAAACACCTCCTGCCCGAGCCGCGCCTGCCCCGCTCCAGGCTCTGCCTTCTCGGCTGCACCCCAGCGTTTCCCGCAGCCCCTGCCCGCAGGTGTCCCGCAGGTGTCCCGCAGGTGTCCCGCAGCCCCTGCCCGCAGCTGTCCCGCAGGTGTCCCGCAGGTGTCCCGCAGCTGTCCCGCAGGTGTCCCGCAGGTGTCCCGCTCTCCCCAGCTTCAGCCGCAGCCACGGAGCCGAGCGAGGCGCCCGCCGCTGTGCGGGGGAGCCGTGGATCACCGGGGCGGGGATTCGGAAAGCCCCACCGGCATCCCTACATCCCGACATCCCAACACCCTGACATCCCTGCATCCCAACCCCCCGACATCCCCGAGCCCCCTGCGCCGCAGAGGGCCCTGCGGGGCCGGCAGTCGGTGCGCGGTAATTGGGAGCGGGGCTGAGGCCGGGCCTCATCCCTGATGGGGCACAGCTGTGACAAGCAGGTGACCAGCGTTGAAGGTAACGAGACACGGCGTGCCCAGGCGCACTGCCCGGTCACGGAAGGGAGCAGAGGGCGCACAGGTGCAGTGCGTGTGGGATGAGGAGGATAAAAGGCTGGGCTAACGCGCAGGAAGGGCAGACGCTCGCAGCCTTCTCGTGTGCTGTGGTGTTACGCTTATGGGTGGATGCCTGAAGCTCGCTGATGTGGCATGGTGTTGCTCTCTATGAGCAGATGCCTGAAGCCTTCTGATGTTGTACGGTGACACTTTGTGTACCGTGGCCATCTCGACTGCGACAGGAGTCCCCAGCCCTGGTCCCGTCCATCCGGCAGGGCTGGGCTGTGCAGGGAGGCCGGTGCTGCCGTAGGTAGGTGCGCCTGTTCTGCAGGGAGCAAAAGCTTCAATTTCTCTAGGCATAGTCTTTCCAGTGGCAGTGAAAGGTGGGAAGGCAGGCACTTCACCCCTGGCCTGACACCGGGGCAAGCCCATGCCTTTCTTTCCTTATCAACATTCCTCAAAAATGTTCGTAAGGAGGCCCTGGGCTTGGGCTGCACGGGATCCCCCAGACAACTTGTTCCATGTTACATTTGGTGTTCTTACTTTGGTGTGATTTTTAGGCCTCATTCACTTCTGAAATAAACTTTGCTGATCCGCTGCTGAGCACAAGATAATACTAATGACCTAAAGTGTTTTTGCTTTCCTAACTAGTGTTTGTTTGAAAGGATCTGTTATTACTACAAAAAAAAAAAGTAAGATTTACAAAAATCAACCACCTGAAATTAAAGGTCATAAATTTGACTAAAAATATAGGCAGGAGTGACCTAAGGTCCTTTTGTAGAAGAGGTGGAGTACAAAACAGCAGTTGGAGGCTTAGTCTTATAAGAGCTCCTATCCAGCTCCAGACTAGCACTTGAAATGTTTCCAGAAGTTGCCTGTGTGCATGCTGTAGGTGCTTTTCATTGTCAGTGAGGGATAAACCAGAAAAACATTGATATGAAGTGGAACAGTACTGTAAATATGGCCAGTGTACTGTTCAGTTTGTTTCCTTTATAATCAAAAGGCAAAAAGCAGCCATATAAAATAAAACACACACACACAAAACAAACCTAAAAGCAAAAAGCAGCTATAAAACCAAATCAATACTAGAACCACCAACTTTGCGAAGTTTAGAGTCCTGGAGATGTCACTGGGCTGTCCATTACAAAACAGAAAATACCTAAAAATTTTGACAGCTGATTTAATTGGATTGTTAAAGACAAAATACTGAGGGAGAGTCTTTTCCTCAATCTCTTGACTATCAGTTTCTGACTGGTTCCCTTTGAGTGCCAAAAAAATCTATATAAGCAAATGCCAAAAAATGTACTTGATTTAGGTTTTCAACTGAACATCAGAATTTACTCATGTAAATACATAGTGGCAAAAAAGCAAAGAGGATGACTTTCATATAATATCAAAGCAGATTCATGAGCATCTGCAGTATGTCATTCTAAATATGGCACATGAGGAGGCAGGATAGCAAAAAAAGATAAGTGTCTTATTAGATTCTGGCTGGGAAATTAACTCCTCAAACCTCTTTATGAACCTACACTATATAAACAATAAATTTGGTGATTAAAATTATCTCTGATTTTGTTTATCCTCAAATACAAGAACTCCACTTATTTACATATAGATTCATTTTGCAACCTAATTATGCTTATCTAAATTCTACCAAATAAGTGCACCAGTTGATTGCATGTGTTTTAACCCTAGTTAACAAGGCTTTGTCTAATTGCATACTTGGATTATTTGCATAAAGCATTGAAATCTGAATGGTGTTCTCCCCCAGGTAATCATTTCGTACACAAAACTTGTCAGAGCACTGATATTACTTTGTTCTTGAGAAAACAATTTTGAAAAAGCTTTATTATCTGCAGCAAAAATAAAATGTTTGAAATATATAAAAAGATTTGTAAGATCAGCTGTAATTGATCAGAAATTGAAAATAATGTGTAATATCAATCCAGCTTTTTTTTCCACTATAATTCAATAGTGCTTTGTGAAACCAGCAGGATTATTCAAGGAATAAAACTCTGTGCAGGACATGAGAAATTTTCATGCTGTAATACCAAGTGAAGCTGTGAAACTCTGTGAAAGCAGACATTATAAGCACAATCCATGTAAGAAAGTATTCAAGAAAACCTTCATAGTTAGTCCCTTTGCACAAAAGTAATGACAGCATTCACGTGTTGCTGATTAATACACTGACATGGCAGGCAAAGAGTTACCAGAAAGAAGGACAGTGAAATAAATACTATTTTAATTCTCATTGGAACACAGGAATCCTGCTTTACCCAGGGGATGTCACCCTGTTCTACAGCCTGATTTTATTTCTGCTGCAATTAAAAGCAAAGCTGCCATTAATAATGGTATTATAGGGCAGTGGACTAGTGAACATAAAAGCCAGTGTTCTACACAAATATTTAAGAAGTGTGGGTTCCAGTGAAAACTGTTTCTTTGTGTTGTTCCTTGCTCTTGAAATACAGCAGTGTACACAAGTGAAAACAGCCTGAATTCTGTGAGAGCAAGGCAAGAAGTAAAATTACTTGGCAACAAAAAATACAGGAAAAAACAGAGGTTTCAGCCCACAAATTGTTAATGTGATTTGAGGAAAAGAGATTCCAAAACTGTGCCGAGCCTGTTAAAAACTATGCTTTGCAAAATCAAGTTCAACCAACAGTGAACTAGAGAAAACAATTTTAAGGTTTATATGGTAGTGGTTTTGCTTTACGTAGCACTGGAGGGAAAAACGTCTGGAATTCTGTGTCATGTATTATGATGGCTTTTACAATGTGGAAGCACATAGAACAATCAGGAAAAACTACAAAGCAGGGCAAAAAAAACAGGTGCACACAAAGGAAAATGAGATATGTGAGCTAACGTGCAGGGAACTAAACTAATATATGGCTTGGAGAAGAGCAGCCTCAGGGGGGACATGATCAAAGTCTATAAATACCTTCTACAGTCTATAAACACTTTCAAGGTAACCATAAAAATAAAGGATAGAATTATAAAGCCTTAGAAGGTGGCAAGACAAGGATCAATGAAGTAAAGCTAGAGAGGGAAGAAGTTAAACGCGAAAGTAAAATGTTGGGAAATAGATGAACCCCAAATAGACCTGTTAATTAGAAGCTGTCCCTACTCATACTCCAGAGCAGGATTTAAGTCACTGCCATTAAAATTTTATAATAAATGCACCTCTGAATTTTGGGATGACTGAAAATAGAGTGGGCTCTTTGGAACCACAGTCTAGACAAAGAATTAAAATCACAGGTTTATTTTAAAATGTAATGATATGTTGCTTCTAAACACATAAATCCACTATAGAGTGCATGGAATATTTTAACAGATGCACACCTGAAAGTTATCTTTAGGGCCCATTCAAGATGAGCAGCACAGAATTTGCCTTCCTGCCCAAATGTATCTGAGGGGTAGCATCATATTCATTCTCACCTCTTCTTGTTTGTACTTCTGAGCTGTATCCATGTTCTGTAGAGCTGAAGAGAGATATAGAGATAAAGAGAAGTCAGTAGCAAAACTTTGACTACAGAAAGTCTGGGATTTCACCCAACTCTTTGTGTTTCTCTGGATTAATTTCATTATAATATTTGCCTCTTTAGGACATGAGGTGTAGAGACCTGAAGGAAAGCTTCTGCACTGCCTGGTGGTGGCAAAGGATGAGATGTCTGGCTCTATCCTCAGCAAGAGTAAGTGAAATACAAGAAATTTCTTTCCCTATCATTCCACAAGACAAAGGTACATGAACCAAATCTATGATAGTAAAATACATATATTTCATATGTAATCAAGGTCCTCCCACTTTTTATTTGCTGAAGTAACTTACTGGTACCTTTCAGAAGTTGGCACTCATTCTTCTTTCATGAGCTGAGGCTCAGGAATACATGCAAAAGCAGCCTTGCACTGGGTTGTGCTGCATTGCACAGTTTGACAGTGACATATGTTTCTGACTTGTGCTTAGAGCCTACATCAATTCATAGGTGAAAGCTGCTCATTATCTCAAAAAGAAGCAAACAATGGCAAAGTATTAAAATAATAACTGGTGGAGTTACTGAGCATGTGCATTTCCCAGTGACTTCAATTGCAGATACCGGTGCACTTCCACTGTTAAAATATCAAAATTAAATATGGCACGACTCAAATTGGTGAGGCAAATTCATGCACTATTTTCAGTGAACTGATCTTAATCTACTTCCCAAGTTCTCCGAACCAGTATCTGGCAGAAGTATAAACTCTCGAACTCCCAAGTACTACAGGCTCACCTGCTTTCTCCTGATAAGCAAATGACAGCTGCAAAACTGCTGTTACTTGAAAGTGAGTTGGAAGGAGATTTGAAAAAGAGAATTAGCAATCTCCAGTGCTATGAAAGGTAGAAATTAGAGTAAGATTAAACATGAAATAAAAATAGGAAAGGAGGAAAAATAGAGATGTGATCTGGTAAAATATACCACTCATTGAGCAACAACTTTTTTTTTTAATTCTGTGCTGTGATAAAAAGAACAGTTCTGTTTTGACTAAACCTTTTTGTTCTCTTTTCAAATTACATATCAGAATGAAAGTATTTATTTATTCATCAATCTTGCAACCTGCAATATTTTCAAAACATTCCCTTTTGAATTGAAATGTTAATTGTAACACTTTGTGATTCTGACTGTAAAACTTTGGCTTAGATAGTCAAACATTGGAAACTGCTTGGTACCTGCAGCTACCTTCAGTCAAAATCAAACTGCTGTATTGATCATGACTGATCAAGGTCAGTGGTTATCTACTCTCAAATTTTGCATTTAGTAACCACAGAGGGTTACAGGGGAGAACAGATTGTCAGAATGCATTCAAAGTAATTTTTAACTTTTCTGTTTTGCTGGATAAGTACTAACGTAGTAATTGGCACAATAAATTATGGCAGTCTGTATTTAGGAGTGTGTTAGGAAAAAGCTGTATCTTCTGAGAGAGGTTCTGCCCATGCCTCAGATCTGACGGAAGTCACCTATTCCAGATTACTTTTTTAGGCTTCTTCATGATCAGACCAAAAGGATGTAATTCAGAAGTGAAAGACTGTAATCAAAAATACCAACATAATCAGAGGAGAATTGCTTAACCCTGCCTCTGTTTTGGATGTGTTCTTAACTGTAGGGAACTCTTAAATCATCAGGACTAGCAGTCTTAAGCTGTGAATTTTTAAAGCATTCCATTCTTAGAAGCACAATGAAAAGGAATGGTCATAGTGGTCAAGGTAACAGCTTGATGTTTAGTGCACTCTCCCAGCATGTGCCAACATTTTATGAAGACTTAGCAACAAATGAAATAAAACAGGTCCATGCTGAAGAATGACAGGAACATCAGACTTCCACGTGTGGGGGCTGGTGACTTAGTGAAACTTGGAAACACGTATTAAAAGCCACTCAATTAGCAAAGTGTAACCCCTAAAAAGGATATATTTATGGGACAGATTTGGCCCATATTTAGATATAGGTGTGTATTCAGGGCATAAGTTCACACAGTTTATTTCATGAGGGTATTTTGTATCTGAACGTTTTTCTGCTTGGGTTTTTGTCAAAAAAATAGTGGCACCACTGGACAACAATTGGGAAAGCATGGCAGTAACAATGTAATGGTGACTTCATTAAATTGAGAGACCAAATGGAGCAGTATTTTTGTATTAAACCATGTACTTTTGAAAAGATTCAGTTGTGAAATTATTAAGTCCATCTTGTATGAAAGGTTCATGAAGCTGGGTAAGATGTAACCTTGTAATGAAATCAGAGACTGGAATCAGTTGTCATGGTTTCCAGTGTTATAGCAACATTTCCATAGAGCTGCAGAGATAAAACCATTGAATATAGACATTTAAATTACTTTCTTAAACAGTGACACTTATGCATTAGGTATAACCCTGGGGAAATTTCCTGATAAAAATGATTTCTGCCATAGGATTCAATGACACGTTTTAATGTGACTGTTTATGTATTGTTTACATTAGTAAATTAAAAAAAAACCCTATCAATATTATAAGTCAAAATTGTAAGAAAATTTTGGTCCATTGTAAACCTGCCCATATATCAGTCTTCTTAAAAAACAAACTAATGGTGTTGTGTGCACCTTTTTGAGCAATGGAATTTTTTTTTTTTGCTGCCTCTTTTCAGATTTCTTTCTTAGAAGGTTGAAGATAAGCAAGCTGATAGTCACATCGGCTTTGCTGAGCCAGGCTCTCTGCTTGATCTGGGATTAGTATTTTAAGGAAATCTTTTTGCTTTTATCAGTTTTGAGGTGTCTTCCACTTTTATCTAAATTAGTTAATACCTAGCTAGATAACTAATACCACCTCAAAATTATATAAAGCACTCTATCAGAGAGACATGGGAAACTCACATCTTCAGAAGTAAATGCTAAGGTCACCTGCCCAAGTCCACAGATCTCCGGGAAGTAAATATTTATATCCATTTGACCTAAACAACCCTTCTGCAATAAAATAAAGTAAAACCATTATGCAAGCTTTTGAAGTGTTTTGATAACCTTGCCTCTCAAGGTTGTTGGATCACTTCAGAATTCTTCTGTAGATCCTTTCCATTCCACTTTTTTTCTGTTTTATAGCTATGATTAGAACATTATTAGAAGTTTTGAGAATGACTGTGAACTTTCCTTATATTTACAAGTAAGTAGGTACTTGCAAAGATGCAGAATTTATACAATCCCAGTACAGAACAATACTCATTAAATGGACTTGTAAATCCGTTTACATGCTCTGTGCTCCTTCATGAGGCTGATAAATTCAAATGTGCTGAAAGCTATGCAAGGGTTCAATACTTAGGGAAGGATGTGGTCTGACTTCTAATTGTTCTTTGCACTTCTGTAATCAGTACCAGGAATAAAACACAGCACTGAGAGGAAAACATGATTGCCTTGAACAGTTATGCCTCTTTTGCCCTCACTGTAGGAAAGCACAAGTCTAGGAGAAAAGTACTGATCTAACATCTCTTATTAATCCCAGAAGGATACTTTGGTTCAAAACAAATCTGAGCTTGTGACACGAAAGAAAAAATGATGCAGAAAATAATAGAATGGCCTTAAATGAAAATACCAAACTTGTGGTAAAGCTCCCACAAAACGAAACACAAAATAAAATCCCTCAATGTAAATCAGGGGGTTGAATTTCCCCTAAATCAGGGATAAATTTGAAAACTGGTGTGCAGGAGCAAAGTTTTTTACAAATCATTTGAGGAGGTTATTCTCTGTCCTGCCTGAAGAAATTTCTGAATTTTGCAGAAAGTTCAGGAACAGTCAGCTATGAAAATCAGTAATCTGGAAATCTTGGCATCTCAGGGGCTGTGGAGACTTACCTGTCTGCAGAACTACACAGCTCATGTAGAGTTGGTCTAGGTTTTGTAAGAGTTGAAATCTTGCACCTCTCAAGACCACAACTGTCATATTGAGAATCTTTCAGTAACCAGCAGTGGCTAAGGCCAGGCATCCCTGAGACTCCATGAGCTAAACAAACATCTTAATTTTTGACTCAGATCTGATTTTCCCAGCACAATTATTGTTCTGTCCACCAGCTCTTGAGAGTCATTTGTATGATGCAAATCCTGGCAGCAAAGCAGATCATAGATCCTTGAGGTAGCTCTGAATAAGCTGAAATATCTTGAATTATATGATACCATGTGAAGACATTGTTTTGGGTTGCTGAAGCAGTTGGGACATGCCAGATTGGCACTGTGTTGGCACTTCCACTTGAAGCTGGACTTCCTCTCCACAGTGAAAAGGAATATATTAAGAATTTGTTCCTCAGCTTGGTAGATTTCAAATGTGGAGCTAAATCTATTTGAACAAAGCTACTGTAGTGTTTCTTGCGGTTCAGTAGCTAGCATCTAATGAAGTCACACAAGACCCAGGCTGATTCCAGAAGAGCTGAAATTGCAAAGTCTAGATTTTTTTAGATCTTTGTATATGACTTTTCTTTATTGTCAAACTTTTATGAACCCTGCAGTGTTTGCAAACTGAGATAGGTTGTGTTTTTTTCCACTTAACTGTGAAATCCCAGAGCCTTTTTGCTCATATTACTGTAACAGTAGCTTGATGCTAAATGTGTTTGCTTCTAGTAAAGAAAAGTGGGACATGCACTTAAAATTTTAATACTTATTTGGATTGGCACCTCCTTCTCCCAGGAAAAATAAACAAGATCTCCCTTAGCGTGAAAGAAACAGTGTCAGCATCTACATTTGAGTTTGCTGAGGAGAAGTGCTTCTGAGTATTAGATTTAACATTATGTCTGGTTACTACAGAGAAGTGTGCCTAAGGATCCTTTCCATAATTTCTCAAGTTTGTCTCACTCTGAATATGTTTTTCACTAAGTTACATACTTTCACAAAGATTTATATTGGGCCTACTGTGATGTGAAAAGTGTCTTTTTGATTTTTTACCTTTTATGTACTGATTTGCCAGATGCAAGGTACAGCTGGTGAAGTTTTCAGTTAAATAGGTAACTAACCAAGGTACAGTTTGGTGTAGACTGACTGAAAGATGAATCTCAAATTCATTAGCTAAGGTCATCTAAACCCCAATCTTTTAATTTCTGAAACATGTAGAGCTTTTCTATTTCAAAACAAATGAAAAATTACAATTAAAAAAAAAGCTCTCAAATAGTGAGTTGTCTATTTTCCAGCATATAATTATATTTAAATTAACAAAATCAAAATGTTCTGAACATAAGCCAAATTTTGTGTCAGAAAGTCATCAGGCCTCTTGGAAATGTAATTAAAAAATATATATTCATCCTGATTCAGACTAAAAATATTTCTATTAGCATTCCAAGCTTACTAGGACTAGCACTAAGTTAGCCACTCTTAGAGCACTTTTAGTCCTCTTTTACCACTTGTATCAATGAGACTGTCGTCAGAATCTGTCTCCAGGTCAATTGTGTCACTTTTAGTGCTGAATGAATTTGGTTTACATTTACTACACTCTGTACACCAATTAAACTGGGAGATATCCATGTGTAAAACCAGACCTTCAAAGTTTTATCTACGCTGAGTGTTTAAATTTGATATAAATGAGAATAATTCCAGGAATACAAATGCAAGCATGATTAAGATGTTTGTCAGAACTTAGGGTAGCTAACCTAGGTATGAATATGGGGGGAAAGTGTTTTATGTGATGTCAGCAGCTTTGGAAGCTGAGCCTCTATTTCATAGGAGCAAAACACGGCTGCGCTGGACAGAAGGCATATGTTATTGCATTTCTATGGCTCTGAGTTTTTTCTAATTTCTCCTGTGAATTTTGCTTATTCAGATGATTTCTTGAACTTTTCGTAATTAGATTAGAAGGAGGAAAAAGGATCCTTACTTTGATGCACTTCCTATTACTGACATTGCAATTAACAAGAGAGATTTTCTGCCTTTTAAGCTTTCTCATTAGTTGTTGGGGCAGGGGTGCATAGTACAACAAATCCTTCTCCCAGTTCTGGCAATAAAGCCAGGCATTTTGTCTTTTTGTGGATTATCATCCAAAGAGCACGTTTCTCCTCCCAAGATCATATATGCTGCCATCATTCCTTCCACAAGGGGTGTACATACAGGGTAAGTTAATGGGATGGCATAAATATGGAAGAAATGCAGTAAAATTTAATGGAATTGTATTGCAGCTAACCATACACTTATCATGCTAGCCAGTTTTGTTTCTCTAAAACAGTTTTGTACATTGATGGTAATAGAAATCTTATACAATAACAAGTTTTTCATTTACCTATTAGGGGCCACATGTTAAGATTTGAGAAGGTACCAAGGCTTTAGCAAAATTATCTTTTGCAAACAGAAGTCATTAATGTCTCAGTAAAAGGATTTTCTCTGTCTGTGTGTACATGCACATGTATTTATGGATATGCATTTACCATGAATAAAATATAAAGTGAAACCCCAACTGTAAAAAAATGAATTGGATCATTTAGAATATTGAAGGACTAAGAGAATAAGAAAAACCCACAAACGCAAAGACGCCAAATATGTTTTAAACATCATTTCAGCTGCAGCATATACATAACAAGAATTACTAAAATTCAGCAAAATGCCAGCTGCTTATTTGCAGCAAATGGAATGCAGAAATATATGCATTTGACTCCTCCCCTGAAAGCACCCTTTTTAGTCCATCAGCCTTTTTAAGAGCTTTTAGTAAGTAGACATACATAATCCTAATAATATTTCACCTTTCCTTTCTTCTCTGTTCAGTCCCATCTCATTAATTTCTCATTATGTGTTACTGAACATTTGTTTGTAAGGTTATTGTAAGGAGGTGGCATGTATATTCTGCCTATTTTGGGAGGTAAATCATTAGACATTGAAAGTGGTAAAAGCTATTAGCTATGACAATTTTTCTAACTGCCCCTTAGAGGAGATGAAATCTCTGAATTCTTCAAGCTGAAATAAAGTTATTTGAAACTGTGAAAAGCAGGCCTGGATTTATAGACCAGCACATTTTGCTAGGCAAAGATTGGACCAACTAGATCAGAGTCTGGTTAGGGCTCTTTGTAAACTAAGGTTCCTTTGTGTGTTATGCTAAAGTCTGAATTCTCTGTGAATTTGGAATCACAGAAACACAGACCTGCAGAGACACCTTGAGAGACCATCTTGTTTTTGCTTCCACATTTAGTCAGGATCAAGCATTCCCACCACTGGAGACAAATGGAAGGAGACAGTTTCCTTGGATGTCCTATGGTGCAATACTTTATTCATACTTTTTCCTTTTAGTATTGGAGAAAGATGCTCATGATTTAACATTTAATTTGATTTCCTGACTCATTCCCCAATGTTCACAAACAATTGAATGTCTGTTTTCAGCCTCAAAGAAATCAGCCTCTTAATGCTTGGTCCCATTTCATTTAACTTTGGATCTAGAAAGATCCAATTCCTTCCTTCCTGGAAGAACAACATAATAGCTTCTTCAGTGGCAGAGGGTCAAGAAGTTAACAACATGTGTAAGCGATGTGGAAACTGTTCCAGATCCTTTCAGTTTAAGTGATATATGATTATAAATAATTTACCTTGACGGATCCTTGTTCAGTGTAGGCTTGTTTTCTGCAAACTAAGCTGGAGAGAGAACCTTTGATCTTAGGCTTAAAATAGTCCTAAATTATACATCCAGGTGAAAATATGGAATACAGGTAGAATGTAAAAGCATGACTGGTGGTCCTTTGATGAGAATATCTCCAGTCCTCTCACATGACCTGTTCTCAGACTACGTGTGCAGCACATGCAAAGAATGACAGGTGCTGCTCCTTGCTGCAACCACAAACAAGTAGGTGTCTGTCTGGGACATGCAGGACAGAAAGTCAGCACTCTTCTAGGCAATGAGAGCTCTCTCTGACAGAATGGAAGAGAAACTTGAAACAATTCCCAAGGGAACAAAGAGGTCAGCAATATAAGAGCAATATTACACTTTAAAGCTCTTTAGCACCTCTGGGCAAGTGAGCTGTATGAGCCATTCAGAGTTACATTAGGTACAGATCAAGATGACTTATGTTTCATGACATGTTAAGGACTCAGGAAAAAAAATCATGTCTATTCATGTCTAGTATGCTCCCTGCTATGCACTTTTCCTTCTGTTGCATAATGAGACAAAGAAAGAGTCCTTGAAGGTTTTCATTGTTAATGCATGACATTCTAAATCAACTGTATCTTGTGCCATATCTGTCTGGAACCTGTACAAGTCCACAAAGAGTTATAAAATGCTTTGAAAAATGAGAGACAGATGACTGATTGACTGGTGGCTGTTTTGACAGTTCCTATTAGACTATATAAACACAGATCATGATTTTCCCTGTCAGATTGGTACTACCCTGTGGAAAGGAAAAGCGAATGATCAAAGAAACACTAGCATTCAATTTGAAAAAAAAAATCTGAATATTAGGTGGACTGTCAGGGAACTTTTGTAACAACTTAAAACAGCCTCTTAGGAATTTTTACTCACTTGCTGAGAACTTGGACTTTTCACACAGGCAGATGATTTCCCCCTCCTGATATGAGGAGGTCTGAAAACTCAGAAAGACCCTAGTGAAATGAGAATGCTTCAGACAAAGATGAGTTTTTAAAAACTTTATCCATAGCATGTGAAACAAAGCTAACAATAGAGGGAAAACAGCTGAGGATGGCAACTGCTCTAAGTAAACAACTGAGATGGGGCAGATGATTTGTGCTGCCTTGTAAATATCTTTGATGGCTGCCACCAGATATATGAAATGGTGGCATTATTAAGCATCAGAATTCCAGTTTTGGAAGAACATATTCTGTTACAAAGAGAACAGATTTCTTTCACAAAGGAATCATTATCAGAAAAAAACCATTGAGGTTTCCTTCCTAGACCTGTGGTTTCTTCAGGCAGTGCAACAGTTTGTTTTGTACAGGAAGGGCAGAACTGCACCAGAGATGTGCTGGGCAGCTGCTTCACCATCACTGTGAGATTCCTTTCTGAACATGTTTCACCAAACTGCAAAACCAAATGAAAAACATTCAGGATCTGGAAAGATCTTTTGCACTTTTTTTCATTACAGATCATCACCAGCATTTCCCCTCTGTGTAAGAATCATCATAGATGGTAATCATTATTAATAATAGCAGTAGTACTACTAATGAAAGACATTCATCATCATAAAACTTTAAAAATCAATATGGTTCTATAAACTTAGTAGTTTGTCATTGTATGTTCTTTGGTTCTTTTAAGAACTTTCACCTTATCACGCTCTTTTCACTGTATGTCAAATAATCAAAATGGGAACAATCAAAGAGGGCTGTTTGAATAATGTTCTGTGTAAGATCTTGTTTTAATTGAGAGAAAGTCCTTTGGAGGCTCACTCTTTGGTTATGCACACAGTACTGAGTTTTTGGTTCGGTCTCTGCCTAGAATTTTACTGCCCAAATTAGATATACCCTGTAGTTCAGATTAGTCATTCTCCAACAGACCAGTCTCTTGGCTGGCTAGAGAGGGAGCCCAAGGTGATGAGATCAGATATAACTATATACCAGCAATGTCTAATTTTTTTTTGTGAGATAAATGGCATCCTTATTGCCTATTTGGTGAATTTAAAAGATAGAATAAGCACTATATGCAAATGCAGAAGGATGATTCACTGACTAATTTTGCTTCGTATAAACTTGGTAGCCTTAATTGACTTCACCTTTAGAACATCTTTCATAGGGAATGGAAGACAGCACACCGATTGGTAACGTAGATTAGGATCCTTTCCAAATAGCTTCAGAGTGAAAGCCAGTGGGGCTCTGCACAGCTTGGTCAAAGGAAGGTCTGATGATGCAGACACTGGACCTTCAGTTTATTTACTGTGATCTGTGGGTATTTACTGGAGCAAGGGAAAAACTGGGGAAAGGATTTGTTCCAAGTTAAAAAAGCAGTCCATATATGTGATTATGGCAATTATATGTGTTAAATCTAATTTTCATTCCTGCATAATTATGGTGTATTTGGAGAGAGAAAGGATTCACTGCGAGTTTTGAGAACAACTATGTCACGAGCAATGAGAAAATATTGACAGGCAAAAATGTCAGTGCTTTTTTTAAAGCAGAAGTACAATCTTTTGGGATGATGGAAATTTAGCAGATGCACTATGTTAGTGACTAGAACATCTGATACTGTGACATGAGCTCCTACTTGAAAGATTAATTCCAAATTGGCTTTGATGGGAACACTTGTGCAGACTCTGTTAAAATTCTAAAAACTGGAAAAAGAAAGTCAATAAAAATGGCAATACATCAAAGTTCAAATTAGTGTCTAGGAAATAGTGAAGTTGTTAATGTGAATAGTGGTCTTATCTGGGAAGAAACAAAATATTAAAAAGTACATTGCTCATCTCCTCCAGAATAATCCCTCTGGGGTTAGAACACAAAGGAACTTTGCAGGATCATGTTGTAAAAATATTAGAGTTTATTTTAAGTCAGTCCAAGCATACTGGTACAAGTCCAAGCATGATTCATATGTAGAAGAAGCAAATATGTCTGAAAATTTGTTTGCCACAACAACGCTGCACATTTTCTTTTTACATAAAAGAAATCACAGTGAAGCATTATGCAGAAAAAAAACATTTGCTCAGAGGAATTGTGACTCTCAAGACCTGTACTTGTTCCCAAGCTTTCTCTTCTTCCCTGATATAGGTAGACACCATATCTCTATTTAAGATGCAGAAACTGAGGTAATCTGTAAAATAGCATATTACTAAAGGTTCGTTCAGCTGTAACCCAGAACAGAACTGCAGTTTCTCCTTTACTACACTAAGACTTTCTTACGATCTGGTTGATATTACCCATTTTCATTTTTCTACAGAAGCAGATTTTTTTTTCTACAGCATTCAGTCTTCCTCAGTGGCTGGCAAAGCTCTACAGCCACCCTTTGTCACAGGAGTTCCAGGTTGCCTCAGCTGTGCAAGCTGTTGACATGTAGAGCAGTCATATTCAGCAGGCTTTATTTGAGGGTTTAAGACCAACTAAACAGTGAACTGAACGTGATATTTCTGGTGTGTGTGTTGAGGTTTAACCCCAGTCATTAGCTGGGCCCCACACAGCCACTTGCTCACTGCCCCCAGTGGGATGGGAGAGAGAATCAGAAGAATAAAATGAGAAAACTCCTGGGTTGAGATAAAGGCCATTTAAAGGACAAAGCGAAAGCTGCACATGCAAGTAAATCAAACCAAGGAATTAACTCACCACTTCCCATGGGCAGGCAGGGGTTCAGCCCAGGACAGCAAGGCCCCATCACACAACAGTGACTTGGGAAGAAAAACACCATCACACTGAATATCCCTCCTTCCTTCTCCTCCCCCAGCTTCATATGCTGAGTGTGACACTATATGGAATATCCCTGTGGTCAGCTGGGGTTAGCTCCTCCCAGATTTTTATGCCCCCCAAGCCTCTTTGCTGGTGGGGTGGTGTGAGGAGCAGAAAAGGCCTTGACTCTGTGCAAGCCCTGCTCAGCAATAACCAAACACCTCTGTATTATCAGCACAGGTGCCAGCCCAAATCCATAACACAGCCCCATATTGTGAACAAAATGAACCCTATCTCAGCTGAAACCAGAACTCTGTGTTAAATGAAGAATGGGGAAATTCAGTAATTTGAGCAAAGCTACATAATCAAATTGGGAACCAGGAATATGACTCATTGTTCTTGACGACGAATTCATTGCTCTGTTCCCTAAGAAATACCCTCTGCCTTGGTCTGATACTCAGAAAGCCTGATTTAATTGTACTTGGACTTATTCTCCTTCATTTTCCCTTTTGCTGTGTTTCTTTGCTTTATTCTCTTATAACTCTGATGCAGTGTGTGCCTTGAGAAATCCTGGGAGAGAGAGGTACACACTTGTCTCTGATGGTATATGACATTGCAGACTTCCAAACTTCAGGCTGTTATAGAAAACATATATTTCTGCAAATGTAAACAAACAGTTTTATGGCTATCATTTTGGTTTCTGACTTGTTCACTGCCATCATCTTTGTTGACTGTGGGTATGTGCATTTCTGTCACTAGGAGTTATTTTCTCCAGATGGATGCAGATAAACTTCTTTAAAGTAACTTCTGTAACTGTTGACAGGTGTATGCTGCTGCAAACCACCCTTGCCTAACAAAAGTCCTGACAGCTAAAGAGCCCAAGTGAGAAATGCTTTGCATCCATGGATTTCCACTAGTGGGTGTTTAATCATCCTTCTTTTTCTCTTGGCTTTATGTTTTATGGTGATAAAAGCAGCAAAGCATAGAAACAAAGATATTTCAGCTTTAAGTCAGACTAAAGAGCTTCACAGTTTCTTTTTTTATAGAAAGGGCAACCTCTGCACTTAAAACAAGTCTGAGCTGCTGATTCTTTTTTCTCTGTTTTGTCTAAGTAAGGAATTCCAGTGCCTGATTCTGATTAATACTGTTGTATACTGGTACCTAATTTAAAGCTGAATGGTGTAAAAAGACATTAGGATAACTACAAGTCCAATGGAATTATGTCAGTGTATTGATGCTTGTGAGAAGGAACGCAGACCCTTAGGTCTTTCTGAAAAGTGAAGGGAGTGTCAAGATATGATTAATTGGAAAGCACATTGTAAAAACTTCAGTGCATCAGGGCAGAGATTCAACTAGCTCCTTGTTGCATTGCAAGTACTTTGTACACTCACAGATGCCTACTCTTTTTAGCAGATAAAGACCATTCTGAGAAGTCTGTAGTCAACCTAAATTATACATTTGAGGTTGAGGGCGTGGGATTGAAGACTCCTGTACTTTGGAACATCCACAGGAACACCTCTTCTTTTTTTCTGGTAGACCCTAGAACTCTTTTTAATACTCCTTAGAATATTGCGTGCCTTCGTCCTCAGTGATGTTTAGAGAGTCTGATAACTATGTGCCATTTTACAGAAAGGTATCAGAAAGGCTAGCAGAGACAGGCAAATATGCCTTTTAATAAACAGAATACAGCTGTTTTCTATTCAGTCTTAATTCTTATTTTTATTTTTCCTGCAAGAAATGTTGCTATTCTGTGCAGAAATCCCTAACTTGTTTATGAGGTTTGTTTGTTAAATGAGTGATGTAGGGGACAGATGAAGATGACATATTGACTCCATGATTGAGAAGGAATAAAAGGCATTTATTAATAGAAAATCACACTCTTATAGAGAGCATAGTGAACCTAAGACCTGATTGATCTTTAGGAAACTTCTCTCGCACTATTGGTCAAGAAGGGAACAACTCCTTCTTGTAAACATCCCACACAACACCAGATGCAAGGGATAAGATAATAATCGTTTTAATTCTTTTCTCTAAGTTTCCCAGGCCGAGTCTGGGAGAAGCTATGTCCCCCTGTTACCAGAGAGTGAGAATATCCACAGTTTGTTAGATGCTAATGTATGTGGACTTATTTTATGGTGTGTGTTGGGTGGGATGTCCAATAGAACACAGTTCTGTAAAGTCCAAAACTTGGGAAACTGCTCAAATTAAAACTTTGATTGCTAATAATCAATACTTAATTGTTAAGCTATAGATCTCAGTCTCTTCTCACCTTGCTCACAAATCTGACATTGCACATGTATCTCAGATGGATGGTCTGCAGCAGGGCCTGCAGTGTCATTTAAGCAGTGCTCAGTTGTCTGAGTAGCACTAAAATTTGTACTTGATTTGCCCATCCCTAAAGAACGTCCCTGTACTGTGTCAAGCATAAAAACCTCATCTGTGTCTCTGGCTTTTATTGCTATCCTTATCTTATAATAGACATAGCTTTCATGAGGATTTTTAGAGTATAGAAACTATCAGCTAATACTTTCCATATTAATAATAAAGCAAAAGGGAATCTACTGATGAGAAAAACTGTAACCAAGGAAAATAAATTAGACTTTAAACTGATAACAAAGGTATTTGATGAGTGTAAAAGAGAAACATGCACTGTATTGAGTGGCAAGAACAATAATGGAATAGGATGTCAGGTAAATATGAATTGCAGCTGTGCATAGGGACAGTCAACAGGGACAAGCAGAGATTTATTTAAAAGATATTTCCTGGCAAAGACAAATAGGTCTTAGTTATTTATTTCAAACATTGCTCTCTGAGATGGCCTTAGGAGATACACAATCTCATTTGCCAGTGGGCCCTGATTAGAGTGTGGGAGGGGAGCTGATGAACATTCATGTTTCATAGAAATTCATGTTATATCCTTTAGAAGGAAAATGTGTATCCACAGAAGTTTCAGAAGTTATATGTGTGTTCTTTTGGAAAACTTAAGTCTGTGTTACCAGCTATTGGTTTGACAATACAGAGATCCCTTGGAATAGGAACACCAGCTTTATCTCAGACTGCTTTGCTGGAGAAGCTCAGTTCAGTCACACAGAGAACACTTGAAACAGTGGAGGTGAAGCACTGTCCCCATAGATAATTAATTCTGCATCATCTCTTCTCATGCTATCAGTATCAGAACTAGAACTGGATCCAGTTTCACAGACATTTTGGCGCATGCCCAGGCTGAGTAGAGGAGCACCACACCATCGTTTTGCTCAGGCAGGAGCCACCAATGAAGTGTTTTTAGCTATGGGTGAACCGGTTCATGTCATGGAGATCCCCTGAGACTAGAAAGATCCACAGAGATTTTATTTGCCCTGGTCTCAGTTTTTCTTAAAAACAGAAAACAAACAAACAAAAAGCTGTTGAATTTCTGCATGGGGAAGGAACAACAAGCTGGTTTTGGCATCAGAGTGACACCCAGTGCAGTGCAGCTTAGGCCAGCTGTTAAGAAATGGGGAAAATGGATGTCAGGTCCCTGTTCCCAAGACCCTTTTTGCATTTAACACAAAACATGGTAAAACACAGCAGTAGTGATCCTGGGATGGCAGCTCTCTTACATAGAGAAGCCTGATCTCTCTTACACTTGCTTCAGGTAATAATTTTTTACCACTTTCAGTGCTATTTTTGAACTGAGCACTGACGTGTTCAGCTCTGTAGAATGCATACTTGTGGGGCATATAGAAATTTCAGGAACGTGAAGGCATTCCAGGTTTAGATACAGGACAGGAATGTTCTAAAAATATTTAGAAGATGAAGTGACTGTTCTATTCTCGTGGAAAGAAGAGAAATATAAGCAAAAGGCCACCACATGTATCGATTTCATGCCTTCTGATGAGAAGACTGGAAGGTTGATAGTATCTATCCATCGGTGCTTACACCAGCTCAGACTGTTTCAACATTACCAAAGCCTTCTTGAAAATATTTATTCAGGGAGTCAGATTTTGACAGTAGAGATTAGAAATGGAAGAAGGAAAAGTAAATCAGTAATTTCCAATGTGCCTGAATCACAAACAGCTTATTTCCCCCCCCCCCACTTTTTTTTTGTTGTTATCCACATTCCACACTAGCAGACAGAGTTGCCAGACAATCTGAATTTCTCAACTACTTCACTTGTGAAGTAGGACTGAGTGGGAATTGAAGGAAAGGGAATAAAAACGGTGTAGCTGATTTCTCTTCTATCTTTTCACTAGAAAGGGCCTAGAAGACTGTTTTCACTGTCAAACCTCTAGTCCTGCTAATGAGCCCCAGAAAATGAGATCCTTTCTGGACCCTCTTCTGCAAGAATTTTGTCTTTTCTTTAACAAGTCTGCCTATTTTGACAAAGAACAAGGGAAATGAAAATATTTGAAGTACAGCAAAAAGCTTTGTACAAGTAATAACTATGCAACTTATTCTTTAAGGTTATTTAGTAGGACCTTTTATGTTTCCACGTAGTCACTAAAAAAATTGTCTAGGCCTTTTTAATTCCACTTGTCATTATTTCCTTCACTATTTTCCTTGTGACCTCACTACTTTGATATTTTATGTAGATGTAATCTGCAACACAAAGTCTTATTTAAACTTCAGTAGAGTTTGACAGGCAGACTTTATTATCCACAACCTTGATTTGATCCTTAACTGCAAGAAAAGTCCTTATTTAGTTTGAGAACGTAGCTGAAGGCTTCTCATTTTCAGAGCACATGTTTCAGGGTTCAGACAGTTTCATATTTTTCTTGGGCATGAAACATGCATTACTGGGAGGACTCCTATCCCATATAACTGAAGTAGTGCTCAACACCTGTATTGATTACCTTATCTCCAACTGGATGATCATCTTCATAAGCTCCCTTAGCAGGTGTCAGTGAAAATTTTTAAGATAAGCTTCTGTGCTCTTACCAGTTATTTCCTACTATTTTCTAAATGTCTTTTTGTTTTGATTTAGGTCAGTGTTTGCAAAGGTTATTTCCCTCTTAGTGAAGTTAAGTATATTGTATGAATTAACACTGTGTTTTGAGGGATTGAGTCATATTTTTTAGGCCAATTTTTATCTTGATTTTTGTGCTGATGTTGGAAATATTTTTTTGTGTTTTGCCAACATGTAAATGAGATAGGCATAATTGTTCATTTACACCTAAGCCTTTACTCAGACAGAGATACACTTAATTCCTCCTTGCTTTGTGACATGGGGCGGCTTGAATTAACAATCAGCATAAGGATTTTTCAAATTCCATGGTAAAGAGATAAAATAGTTGAGAATTGACAATTATGACCAAAGGAAGTCTGACTAGAGACATATTTTACTAGTCTGGTTCTTCTGGATTGCATCTTGGAATAAAAACAGTTATTTTCCTATCTTGTTTTAAAATAAAGAAGTAAGCTGAATAGGGAAAACACAATTCTTTTTGTTTTCTTTCAAAAAACCCAAAAGAAGTGGAAACAAAAAAGTGGAAACCAGAAGACAGATTAAGGCTATAGTCTAAGAAATAACTAATAAACCTCATCATTGTGGTTTAGGCTAGAAAATATGAAGGTTTATCTCTATCACTTACCTGAAGCTGGATCAGTAGGTGTGGAAAACAGTGGCAACATTTCTAACTGTGCAATGTTTAACCACTGAATCAGTGTGGAGAATTTAATGACTTTGGAATTATATATTTCATGTTTAGTTTTTCCCTGAATTTAAACTGGCTGCTGAGTTCTACGTACAATGTACCAGGATATTCTTACAGAAAATTTATTCTGAAAAAAAGATCAGCTTTCATATGAGAATTCAAAAACTTGCCAACTCATATCTGTGCTTCAAACAACATTGTTATCAATGTTCCATCGTATCTGGTTCCTGACTAGATGATATTATGATTGTGTCACATCCTGTGTCATTTCTGAATGTATAATTTCATGATTTACATCAGAAACATTACAGAAGATTTTAATCTGGGGGAGGGGGGGGAGATTTCAGGTTTTCAACAGAAAAAAATAAAGTATGTTAATTATAACCATTTAGTATAATAGAATTTTCTCTTTCACTTGTGTAGTAAAGAAAATATCCTCATTTTTTTCAGACTTGTTTGTATATTGGTGACTGAAAGCTTGGCATTTTCACACCCTGTGTTTTTGTATTCATGTTCATACATTTGGGAGTTGTATAGGAGTATTTTAGAATCCTAAAAAAAAAGGCTTGTACAAGACTAGCTGAAGCCTCAAGGCAAAAGGAACCACTTGTGACAGACATATGTCTAATCTGCTTTTACAGCTCTGATGATGAAGGTCTCTTAACCTGTCTAAGGCAGTTTATTCAGGTTTTGCCTATTCCTTGAATTGCAGCCTATTTCCTAGTATTTATCTGTCAGATATTACCACATATATGTGAAGATGACAATATTTTGAAGTAATGTTGTAAAGCCCTGGCACACTGTAGGCAGTAGTGATGCACATTTACTGTACCACAAATGTGATCTCGCACAGGCTGTGAGGGAGTCATGTCCTGTATTTTAGTCAGTCTGGTGATTCATACAGCAATTAACCAAAAATGACTGATGGCTTGAGTATGCTTGTTGTGAAAAATTAAGCCGTGGTCCTCTCAATCAAGCTGAATTGGTTGGGAATTCAGATCCTACTTCGCTTTTCAAGAAGTCTTGAACGAAAGCCTCCTCATGTCTTATCAGCACCTGAATACAATCCTGATTGCCATGGCTTTAGCCTGGTCTGTACAGCCAGTCAAGTCTGCATTCTGCATTATGCATTCCAGTTTAACTCCCGCTGAAGTGAGCTTAGGCCTACAAGGCACAGGTGGCTGAGGCAAGTTCACTTAGAGACCTGGATCTCCCTTCCCTGACAAATATTCCCTGACTATACAGAAGAGTGGGTAGGAAGATTGAGTTTCATTCCCACCAATGTGATGCTTACCTGTTTTTCATATTTTGAGACCTGCTTTTCCTTGTTTTGCAAAGAGTGTGGGAAAACACTTCAGCAGAAGAGCATTTCTATCAGAAAATGTCAAGGTGGATCATACTGAGGACTTTCATGCCACTTGGTTTCAGAGGTGCTCTGCTGGTGTGGGTGCCTCAAAACACTCAGCTGTGAGTAGGGTCTGCCCTTACAAGCACTGGAAGCTGAGTTCCCCCTTGAGACACCAGTGAACTGAGTTGGCCTCACTGTGTGTTTCCCACATAGTTCAGGGTTCTTGAAATGATGATAACTTTTAGTGAAGGATGTGGTTTTTATCAATCTGGATTCATAAGTCTTGAACAGGTAGAAAGGCCATGGGTCAGGTCTGAGAGATGTGTAAAATGATGCAGTATATTGTAGAACTGTTTCCTTCCTGCAATCTGAATACATTTTGATTACTTCATCAAAATCTTTATTCCAGCACCTAGAATGACAGAAACAGCTGGTTGTTTTTTTTCCCTGAACATGGACTGATCAAGCATGTTTCAAAGTCCTGGTTAGTGAAAATAAATAAGTAAATTAAAGTAGTAAGAAGTATAATCAGAACATAGATATGCATCTTTGGAAGCTTTCTTCTCTAAAATCTTGCAGAAAAACACTTTATATACATATGATGTGTTATTCTATCTCTTGGTGAAAACAGAAAGAAGGCATTTTTTCTTTCCTATATTAAAAGATCATCTCAAAGCAATAGATTTCGTTGCAGAATAGAAGACATTAAAAAGAATGAGTATGTACTTAATTACACAGATATTTAAAGTAATTACATAAGTATTATCTTTCCTAGAGGCTCAGTGTGTTTATTTAGTGTTTTTCTGTATCTCTGATGCAATATTATCCTCTCTAATTAGGAAATATATTTACCTATCATGTTTTATCAGATTATAAATTAAATTTATATTAGCAGTAAGATGTAACTGTATTACAGATTGTGCCCATGTGTATCTCAGACAAAGCACTAGAATACAAGGTACCTCTCTCACCCCTTTCTCAGCTCAAGGACTTCTTGGATGCTGACAAACTGGAGTGTCATGCACTAATATTTTGCAGATAGACAAGAAATGAACAGCACTGAAAGAAAATTTTATTTTGCCTTTTGATTATGGTGTCCTTGCACTGAGAAAAAGTCAAAATACAGAGAGAATGTCTTGTTGCTTATGTCCTTTTTCGTAGCATGGGTAAATGACACACCAGAGTCATTGTAACTCTTAGTGAATATATGAGTTGTCAGTATCACTAAGTAAAAAAAAAACCAAAAACAGATATCTGGGGAAGAATGTAAGGGAATTTTATTATTTGCTCTGTAACGTAAGTGAAATGCTTTTTTAAAGGAATTTAGTACTTTAAATCATTGTCTTAAATGTGGGTGAAGTTCCAAATGATTTCCTTAAACTGACTGTCAGAACTGTCAGCAACAACCTGAATATATGTGGAGTTTTCACTCTGTTTCCTGTGACACCTGCTGCAGCTGATAAGACTGAAGAACTGAAGGGACTTCTTCCATGCTTACATGAAGGTCAGGGGTAGTTGCTGCACCTTCAATAATCCAGGATGAAAAGGGTTTTCATCCTTCTGCATTCCAGAAGTGCCTTGTTATTAAGTGAGCAGAATAGCCTTCATAAGTGAAATAGATAAACTCTGAGCTGACTGAGAGCTTATATTTTGTTTGAAATTCATATAGCTGAAGAAAGTCACAGGACTTTTGAATAGACTGCAGACTATCAAATTAAATTAATTTCTTCTAAATTCCTGAGAGACCTCACATGTTTTCTTGAAGAGAATTAAGAACACTCCTTTTGTGGCAGCAAAAGCAACAATAGTTGAGAGAACAGTCAAGGCTTTGTGGTGTACAATTTGTTTATTAAGTCCTCTGTAATGAGAGAAAAAGAACATTTCTGAATTTGTGTTAAGACTGGATAACAACAGAATTATTCATGGAGACTTCATTATCTTCCACCTTGTATTACAATGACATTCACAACATTCTACTGCGCAGCTGCACGCTGCTTCTCGAGTACCATTTGTGAAAACTAACACTATGTCCAGGGTTTTATTTCTTTGCTTTTATCCAGTTATAAGAATGTCTAAGAACAGCATTAACCATTCACATCAGAGGTGTGGCTAACATTGTGTCCAGTGGCAGTGGCCCACAGAAGCTGGCTGTGGTAAGAGCAGGGAGATGTGTGACGTGTGGGACATGTCCTGCCTTACCCCACAGGACACAGGCTCGGTGTTTGTGTGTGCTCTAAACCCGCCCTGCAGGACAGCACAACCCTGCTGTGCAGCCTTCCAAACCTGAATGGGGCTTCTTTACCATGGCAAATACCTGTGGGACAGTCCTTATTTCCCTAACTGCAGAACTGCTTTCTTACCTTCAGTACAAATCCGCAGCTTAACCCATTGCCAGAGGCAACTGCAATCCTTTTAAGGCAGAAGATTGGAATATGATGCAGGTAAAACAAAAGTGAGAGGACCAAAGGTGAGAAAGAAGGAAATGGAGAAGCCTTAATACAGGGCCATTTGTAAGAATTTTGCCCATATACAGGAAATGGTCATATGATCAAGTAGTAGGATTTCCATGCAGGGTCATTTGCACAGAGTAGATTGCCAAATGCTCTAAATAAAACAAAGAAATTATTAGATCTCTGTTACTTTGGGTAAGCACGGTTTAAATAGAGATCGCTCAGAAAATATTATGTTTTTAATTACAGTAAAGAACTTGTTTCACATGGTCATCCTTTTCCCTAGAGTGTCAGTTGCAAAATTTATGGACAACAACTTGCATGTTTGTTGCTAACGTGGTTTTGATTTTACTGCTAAAAGACAAATTAGCCTTCACCAGGCCAAAGCTGTCTGAATATTTGGATTAATTTGGTATTCCATCTTGTCTGAAATAATGGTATTTAGTAATTCTACCAGCTGGCCAGCAAAATTATAATGAATATGGATTTTGCTATACACTGCAAATAGCAATATAATCAGGAGGACTAACTGAAAATAATATGACTTCTTTTTTTTTTTTTTTACTTTCAAAATTCACTGAATATTTAGATTAGCAATTTAAAAAAAACTCAACATTTGCGAAAATGTGATTTCATGAGACAAAATATAAAATCTAGAGTTTAATGTCTTATATAGTGACTGTGGCTGAAATAATCTAGAGTTCTGCACAGTTAACAGGATAGACTTATTTAAATTGTGAGTAATTTTCTGTTGTTTTAAGTGGATACTGATTTTGGCCTAAGAAAGAAGGGTTTTTATATGACACCAAGAAGGCAAAATGTATTTACTCATAAAAGCACATCTGCTACTGACTACAGATGTATCAAACAAGCAAGATCCTGTATTTATATACCTACAATGTGTGTACTCACACGTGTATAATATTTTGCTGAACTTCTGATTGCCTACAATGACAGTAGCCCAACTCATTCCAGTTCTGATGGTCATTTGGCCAGAGGGTCACAGCTGAGAAATCTCCTCTGCCAACAGCAGGCAGCTGACCATCAGTGCTGACAGATGTAGCCTCAGCTGTGGCAGCAGGAAAGGGAGTGATTTCTGTACTGAAAAGTGCCAAGGTCCTTAGGGATTTAGTGTCTGGCTCAGCAGATGCATTATTTTGGTCTTTATTTTAAGGAACTAAAATACTCTTCATTTTTTTTTAAACACCATTAAACATATGCTTAAATTCTTCTATGGAGGAAGGACTTTGAGAAGACCTCTCACATGTAGTGGAAGATGGTGCTTATTGCTCAGAAACTGTGTTACATTTGCTTAACTAGTGTGGCTTTGTAGGAATGAAACCCCTGTTGGCATAAAGTCTGGACACAGATCAGGGCACAGCCTGTGCCTAGGACCATAGGAATGAGACCATCCTGTGGGGGCAGAGAAGAGGGTGAGTAACCATGTAAAACCTAGCTTTGTTATCAGTTTGCCCTCGTGGTTAGAGATCTGTGCCCAAGCCGACTTCATTTAGTATTAGAATGTCATCAGCAGAGCTTTTCAGTACTCTGAAGAGGTTGTGGTTTTTTTGGTTTGTTTTGGTTTTTTTTTTTTTTTTGTTGTTGTTGTTTTTTTGTCCTGGGTTAATCAAATCTACGTTACCTCTTGTTGACTTTGGTAGTTATCACAAGGATGGATATACAGTGCAAAGCCAGACCTTGGCTACCTTAGAGAACTGAGGCTGTGGCTGTGTTGCTGTGTAAGAGTGAGGTGAGGATACAAACTGCATCATTCAGCTTTAGTTCCCTTCAGGTGAGAGAGAAGCAGCAGAGGAACCAAAACCAGTATCAGAAAGTCAGCTCACAGTTAAACAGCTGAGGCTAAGGCTTAAAGTTGGTTATTTGTCCTATTTTGTGGTGTAGAAATTTTCTGGGAGCACTTTGCCTCAGTCAGTGATTTGGAGCACTGGCTCGTAAGCCTTGCAGCTGGAAGCATGGAGGGGACCTGGATGACAGAGCTGAGGGAAAAAAGGTTGTTTCCTGACTGCATTTTTTTTTCCAGGGGAGTTTCCTTGACATAAGGGTGATTCTCTGAAATAAAGCTGTTTACTGGGAGCTTTTTAAAATGACAAAAATGTTTTGTCAGGATGTTTTCATCTAGCTTGTTTGCTGACACTGTGGTTGTTCAGCAGCATGTGAAGTTACATGGCGTATGAAGGTGTTGGATCACAGCAGCCCTGTCATGTCCCCTAAATAGATCTCAGAGCTGTATTCTATGACAAGTCCTTTCTTCCAGTCCATGTGTAATTAACCACTGTCATTTTGTTTCATTTTAACTAAGGGGAAACTAAATTTGCAGGGGAAATTTTTACCTCTAAGTTCATGCTGGTTTTTCCTTTTCCTCAGTTGTAAGCTGGCAGATATTAATTCTATTTCTTTTATTTTTAGTCAATATTTTGACAGGAAAATTACATTGACATAGAGTTAAGTGAGCTAGTAAATAGGAGACCTGGATTTCTCTCTAATTTAAGCAAGTAACCTGATTACTGTTAATTCAGTTCAACCAGGTCTTATGTATGCAGACATTTCCCATTGTGAACAGAGTATACCTGCTTTCATGTTTATCTGAAGATTTCTGATTTTAATTTAATAAGGAGCCTAGGTAAGCGCTCTGATTTAAACTTCTATTGATTTTAAAACCTATTAATTTCCAGTACTTAGATTTCTTAGAGCTGCATTATTGGGAAGAGTTCAGAGGTTGCTGTCAATGCCAAACAAAATTGCTGTACATAACCTACAAGTTATAGATCAGATTAAGCATCTTTTTACTATATTCCTTTGATAAAGAGTCTGCCTGAAGGGCAAAGGAAGAGAAAACAGGGAAGGAATGTATGCACTCAGATTTCAGTGAAGGATTCTTGTAAATAAAAATTTTAATTTTTTAAGTGTATCATCATGTAAATCCTTTTATATTGATCTACAGACTTTCCACAATTCAGACACTGCACAAATTAAAATAGTTACCTTTGATGATTTTAGCTTGAGACAAGGAAGTTAAAGAGTTAAAATAACACTGAATTCATAATTGCAATGGGATATAGAATGAAATTTGGATTTGTCTGACTATATTGAAGTCAGGATAAGATTTGTAGTTTCATCCAACCAACTTCCCTTACGAGAATCAGGGAATTTTTATTTTTTAAAATAATGACTACTTTAAAAGAAAATTGGGAGCAAGTTTCAATTTCTCAAATTATATTTTCATGGAAAATTAAACAAATAAAAAAGGAGAAAATTTTGTGGAAAATGTTAAGCTTGAATTTCTTCCACCAAATGATCGTTGCAAAAAGCCATTTTAGGTTTGGAAAATGTAGGAGGGATAAGAAGGTTAGTGAAAAGAGTGGGAGGAAAAAATCCCTCTATTGCTTAGTAAAGAACAGGGCTTGTACTCCGGTGTGAAAATAACATACCTTTCAGTAACTGGTTGTAATTCTAAATACTGCTAAAATGACTTCTGTGGCCTTGTTCCAAGTACATTAGTTTAGCCTAAAAGTCACCAGTGCTTCTGGGAATGTGGCTTCATTTTAGTATAATGGGATTATTCTAAGGAAACATGTGGGAAACTGCACGAGAAATTGCTTATAAATTTCCATGTAGAATTACAGCTCTCTAATAACATAACCAAGCATTCAATTTATCTGAGCAAGATTTTTAGTGTCTCTCCTTTAGTAAGAAATATTTCTGAATGCCTGTGTGCATATTGTACACGTGCATAATCCTTAAAGAGCACAGGGAGATGTGTCTCCTTGTTCTCACTGACATGTGTGCACTTCCTGACTGCCAGCCTCAGGCTCAAACAGCGAATTGTGAATTGATCAGATTTAAAAGATGGCTTTGCTTTGTTTTGCTATTTTTCCACTGAGGAAATGAAGGAAGAGACAGCCAGTGATGGGTTTGTTGTTCTGTGAGAAATGATGATGAAAGCAATAGAATTCAGAAAATACCTTGAAATTCAGAGCTGCCATTGAATCAGGTAGCCATGCAAACTGTTTTAAATGTTAATTTAACTTAGAAACAGAGGGCAAGTCCATTTGATCCTTAAACTTACAGCTTCATAACTGTGTTATACAGCTAAATGTATAATAGAGCTCCTTTAAAGAAGAGAGTGACAGGATTATATTGTCAAAATGTGTCCATTAACCTAATGTAGCACACCAAAATCCCTGTTCTATCAAATTGTAGAAAGGGAAGTTTTATAAACATGAATCCTCTTTTGCAAAATTTAGTTATATATCTTATTATTCTTTTGTGTATCAGGTACCTCTGTCAGAGAAAGTATGTTAGTTGAATTTCTATTTACCTTCATTTTGGCAATTACTGTAGTTTCTTATCTATGCATATGAATTTCATTCTCCCTTGTCTTACAAATTCATATGTAGATTTTAAAATAGGTGGACGTAACTTAGTTTATAAGATATGGATTCTCTATAGAACTCAGCTTGAGAAATAGAACAATTACACTTTTTCTCAGATTGCTTTCTTTTTATGTCTCTAATGTGCTAGTAGAACACTGGGACGTTTGTGTTCCAGTCTCTGTGATCATATCTTTGAAATGAAATGAAAAGCTGCTTCAATTACAAGCAGATTTTATACAAGTAAATACTCAAAAGCAGTAGTAATCTCTACATGGAAGAAGCTTCCATTAGAAAAATATTCATCTGCCAGACCCCTGAAATTCTGGCTGCCCCTATGACCCAGGAAGAAAAAAAAGAGGCAGAAACCCAAAGCCATATATATTGATGTAATGTAGACTTTTCAAAGAGTAATTCTTTGCTGTTGTATCAGTCAGGTTAGTGGGAGTAAGTAATTCAAATCACAACATCTTGTAAACTTAATTTATTGTTAAAACTAGTTCATTTCAGTTGCTGTTGAACTGATTGATATAATTTCTTTTTCCCACCAAAATACCCTTTCATATGGATACCATTCCCCTGGTGCATTAAACCAGGAACTATCTAGACATCTTGCTTTTTCTCTTTTCAGGAAAAATAGACTTAAAACAGGACTCAGATTGCTACGCAAAGCATAAATACCCCTAATGAACTGAATGAGGCACATTAGAAGAGTCTATATTTATCTGTAGTATTTAGCTTTTAATATATTTGTTCAAAATAAACTTAAGACTTTTCTTAAAAAAAATTATTTTCTTGCTAAATCAAATAATTACTTAGGGCACAGTTTTCCTAAAGAAAGTATTTTTTTATAAGAAATCTCTTGAGGATGAAGGGTTGCGGCTTTCATCAAAACAAGAAAATAGCAGACAGACACAAGTAACATTCTTGAAAGCTTGAAGAATGCAGGTGCTAATTATACTTTACTTAATGCATAGGAAAGAGCCTAAAAATCCATTAACAGACAGAGAACTTCATTTTCACATACAATCTTCTCTGAAAGGAAACTATGAGCAAGGAGAGCTGCTAAGAGGTCTCCTGGGATCAAATCTTTGATGGTTTATTGATCTCATTCAATGCTTTTAGAATCATTAAAAGTCACCTTTCCTTTGTCATTCAGTCCTACTAGGGAGTAAATTGAACATTATGTTCATGTAGGTCATTGAGTACTTTTTACAGTAGTTTATTCAGGCAAATGGAAGAACGTTCTCCTCCTAACTGACTGGCAAGATTAGGATATCAGAGAAGAAAAATTGTTAAAGAGAAACAAAGCACCAATTTGCTTTGTAATAGGCTGCTCTTGAAGAGCAAAAGATTCAATTACTTAAGTGAGATGTCTAAAGGGGCTGTGGATATCATATTTGTGTCTTTCTGGAAGTCCTTGTCTAAAAGAAATAATTATAGTAAATATCATAATTTTCCTGTGTTAGGGGCTCAGGAAGCAAAAAAGAAAACAACCAACCCCCCCATTCTTTCATCATCTCCAGGTAAATAACTTTTAAAATCATGTTCCATGTAAGACAGTAAACAAAGAGAGTATTCTGAGAAAATGAGAACAAATTCCGTCAGAAGAAAATTCTTTCCTAGGAGGAGCTCCATTATGTGTAGTATTCCATACAAATGCTCAGTAAAGAGACCTCTAGTAAGAAAAGCAGCACATCTGGATACAGGATGTTGAGGATGTTTTCTCCCTCCCCTGATGCAGGAAAACAAATATTTTGTAGTTTATAAGCATCTTGTAACCATAAAGAAAAGAGCATGTTCTAAAAGCCCACAGAAATGATTTCTCCCTTTTTTTAGTACCAGGCAGCAAATCAGTGACAGCCATGTGTCGATGAGCTCTACTGTTCCACTGAAGTACAGCACCCACAGCAGGAACCTCTTTTTGCTGCAGTGCAAAGCAGTTTGCTAGACAGTAATTCATCTGGTTGCCACCAATATCTTCCTCTGTTCTTGCACTCTGATTTCAGGGCCTTTAAGGCAGTGCAGCCCAATGGCTCTCCCTTTATCTGGATGTAAGCAGGGTGCACACACTATTATCTGCTGCAGGCAGGGTCTTCCTCTGCAGTCTTCCAAAAGCTTTTGCTTGCCACCTTTTCCAGTGGAAAAACCTCTGGGTTATCTGTGATGTTAGGTACCACACACAGGCTAGCAAGCTGTTTCATGACACTTCAAATCCATCCTCCCCAACACACCAATTAGCAGGAACCATAATTTCTCCTCACAGCTTTATGATGGTGGATTCAAATAATGCTTTAGTAGTTCATTTTGTAAGTTTGGGAGCCCTCCAGGTGTTTTTAAACCGACTTGTCCTCACCTCTGCTTAGGCGTGTTTTAATTTCTCTGTGAATGAGTGATCAGGAAATGTGTGTTTAGTTTGGCTTGAAAATAGTAAACATGAAAGACTTTACTTTTTAAGGAATATTTTCTTCCATTCAGTTTTCTGTTAAATATAAACAATTTATAGAAATTTAAAAATATATAGGTACATATTTAACATGCATATATTCAACTTGGTTAAAATTTAGAAATATTTGATAAGACTATAATGTAGTTATAACAATATTAATGGAATTCTGTACAGAAATGTTGGTTAGAAGGTACCTCTGCAGATCTATATTCCAAAATCCTTTTTGAAATGGAAAAATTGTGAAGATAAACTCATATGTGGCTTTCTGTGACTGTCTTGGAAACCTCCAGTAATAAAAAAGATGTAGATTCTCTCTGTACCCAGTGATGCACCACCGTCCTCTTGAACATATTAGAATCTGCATCCTGTCTCTAACTGAGGCCTGTATCAGATGTCTAAGAAACAACAAAAGAAGGGGGCAAATACATTTCCTCATAATACTCTTCCAGCATTAGACAGCAAAAGTCTTATTAAAGCACTCTACAGATGGGTTTTTTTTTAATGTTTTTCTTTATTTCTTTCTTGATTTGGGTGGAAGGGGAATAATTTTCCCAGTGCAAGTATTAAATATGATTAAAAGTGTCTTTCAAATACTCACTTCATTTGACAAAGTCCCTGGCTTTCAGTCACTGTAAACAGCAGAAAATTAACTACTTCAATAACATTTTAATGAAAAATATAACATGAAATCTAGACCTATTGCCTCTATAAAATTCAGAAAATGGAAGAGTGTAGGTAATTTTTTTTTAATTGAATTTTTTTGGTAGCTAAAGAAGGGACAGAAAAGAAAATTCCATTCTATCATCCAAGCCTATTGCTTTCCATTTGATATCTGAACTCATTCTACTGGATATTACTGTTCTTGCTTCCAGATTCCTACACTGAATATATACTGCTTTGAGCTAAATCTCTTATCAGACCTGTTTCCTACTTCCACCTTGAAAAAGTAAAGAATATTATTCAGACTTCCTTTCTTACCCTCTCCAGAGTGGCACAATCTGTACTTCTACACCTGAGTCTTTCAAATATAGGAGTTTAACACTGACTCAAAATCAGTTCATTTACCAGTAACTGAATATCTCATGTAAGTTCCCCAGAATAATTTGTCATATTGAGCTAAACTGCCCAAACTCAAACTTAGCTCTTGGAATTTACATTATGATTAATGTATTCATTTCTTCAGTTCAAGTAACCAATGATTTAAAGACGTCACTCTGCAAAGTCTGTCATAGTGTGATGTGAGAAAGATAACCAGGCTTTTTCTAAATGTTCTTTCTTTATACACTGAACAAGTTTCAAGGCCTTTTTAGCTCCAAATTTCATTATTGGTTCTTTCAGCAAGAACTAACAGGGTAACAAAAGCTTTCTTCTTTATAGATAGAGCTTACCATCTTCACGTTCATGTATTTATTAAAGATCAGGACTGGAAGTTTTAAGTGTACAACATAGCAAGAGATTAAAACCCACACATTAACAGTCTCTTTAACTTTGCCAGGAGATCTGCACTCATAAAAAGAAAATTGCTTAAACAGCAACAAAAAAATAATAGCATGCTACTAGTTGAAACAACTAATTTTCCCTCTTTTAGTCAAAATCCCATATAAATGAAATTTAATTTTTAAGGTTTTTTTTGTCAGCTGTCATTCTGACAGCCCCTGCCCTGCAGATTTAACTGTAGGAGCTAGAAGAAGACACACCACTTACTACAGGTTCCATCATTATATTGTACAAAGGTCCTGTCAGATGCTGGTGCCACTGGGAAATTGCTACTAGCTTGATGGAGATTATTTTTGTTTTACTTCTTTTTATGTCCCTGGCTCTATTCTCCTTACTCTCTTCTTTTCCTTGAGGGGATCATGGTGGAGAAATAGCTGGGGTGATAAATTGATCAGCAGGGTACCATAGCAGCATTAAGCTATCCATCCATCAGGACTGCAGTGCATTTGAGCGAGTAAGTGCTGGTTGGCTGATATTTCAGAAGCCTTTCCAAGTGATGGAAAGGCTTTCACCTCTGTACTCCAGCCTCCACCACATTAGAAATCTTTCTAACTTCAAATTGTTTCAGTGTATATAGAAATAGTAAATAATAGGATAAAAGATTTGTTCTCTGGGGTACATTTCTGTGAAGTACAACAAACTCTCTTTATATTGACTGTTAAAAAAAATGCCATCAATTTTTTATTGTAAAGAAGTCACTGAGGACTAAGAGTAGCAGATGAAAAGATCTCTTCTAGTGATATGTCAGTCCAGTTTCTTTGGCTGTCAAGTGTAGAGTGGATTAAAATTCTTGAGTACTAGATTTGTTTTATGGCCTCACTGTTCTGTCTACATTGTGTAATGACATGCTGCCAAGAACAAATGCTGAGTTGCAACTCTAGCCATTATAATTGTATAAATCTTAGGGGACATGTGTCCAAAAATCTGCCAGGTGCACCCCAGACCTTTGTGTGGGCACTGCTTGTTGTTTGTGTTCCCTGAGAGCAGATGTATCACAGGAGAGGTTTATGTACCTATCTTGCCCGTCTTACTGATTTCATTGCCACTCCTTAAACGCTCAGCAGTGTGATTTTGGATGTTAATTTCTTGAGGACTCTGTGCTTTTGCTGAACGCCAGTCTTTAAGAAAGGACTGAAATGAAACTGAAATTCAAAAGACGCTGTATAATAAAGATAGCACATCTCAGCAACAGAACCAGAAAATGAATGAAAAGTCTTCCCCCTAAATAAAAGAACACTCTTTGCCAGTGCTCACCTGCAAAGTGTCTCATACTTCCAAAGGAGGTGAATAGAGGCCTTTTCTGAGCTCATCAGAGAAAATTCTACCAGAAATTCTACTGCTTGTGATGTATAAGAAATTCAGTGATTTAAAGCACACTAATAAGAGTATGCAGCTATTGAGCCAGAGAAGTTGTGCCTGGTGACATTGCCTGGATGAGGAGGGCACACTCCCTGGGAAGGGCAGGTGGGTTCAAAAGAGCATCGTTACTCTTCTCCCTAAACTTTCACTTGAGAATTATAAAATTCAGTCCTATAACTGCTACTGGCTGCTGCAGAAACCAGTTTAAGGATTTGTGAGATATTTAGCAAGAGTTCTTTGCCTGTTTTAAGTTAATGTAGTTTTTCTTTTACAGCCTCCTACCTCTTGCTTCTCTAACATAGGTACAACTGTCCATGTGGAAACAAAATAAGTCTTTTGTTAGCCAAAAATTGCGTCTTGAAAATTTCCATGGTAAGGTGCTTTGGGGTTTTTTTTTTTTGTTGGTTTGGGTTTGTTTATTTTTTTTCATTGAGAAACCTATCTGCAATATATGGCTTACAGAAGATGTAGCCAATCAACCCTACGGCCAAAATCAAACTTTCATACAGTAAAGCATCTAACACCTACTGAGGATATAGATCTGATTGCATCCAATTTCTTGGTAAAAAAGAAAAAATAATATTTTGAAGTTGAAGGTTGGGCAAATGAGATTAAATTATTAATTAAAGGTTTTTTTTTGCCAGTGGACAATAAATCATCAGGGTGCAGCATATTTTATCTATCACAAATGAACCAACTCATAGCTGTTATTTTAGAAAGAGGTTAATCTGAAATGTATGTGAGGTGAAAAAGTACATGTGTATTTTAATGAAGTCTGTTTTCCTTAAGGAAAAATATTGTTATGATTATCTAAGAGTCCTAATCAAAAAAACTCTTTTTTTTTTCTCCTACCCTAATGTAATATTCTGTGTTAGACAACATTGCATCTTTGCTTTACACTTAACACAAAATATTCAGAAATTACATCAAAGGGTCTGTCTGTACTGCAATTTGGTATCACAAATAAGCCTTCATTCATAAATATAGGCTTAGGGCTAATATTCATTCATTTGTAAAGGATTTATTTCAAGCAAACAATGTATCCAGTGGCACAAGCTGAAAAAAGCTTAATGCTGTACAGCTGAAGTCTAATTCATTAGCAGAAAATCAGAGGCATGTTATTAGGGAATACAAAGAAGAAAAAAATTAGTGAAGGCTACAGGATAAAAATCTGTTAATCAGATTGTATGGTTCTGTTCTGGTTTGTTGTTAATGAGGCATAATTTTAATCCTCTACCAAATGAGGCTCTCCTTTTCTTAGTTTAGGATGGGCCAGGTTTACTTCTGGCACAAAATTCCTCATCTAGTGAGGTGAAAGTAAAGGAGAAATTCATCTAACAATAACTACAATGTTGCACATGTAATTGAAGTGACGCTGAAACCTGCTAAAAATGGCACAAAGATCCAAGGCACTGGATACTCGTGAAAGGCCAGGAACTTGGAAAAAAATGGACATGAAATGGGCGTGAATGTCAACAACAATGGATATAAACATCAACCCAACAACAAACCCGAGGAAATTATAGGTGCCCAATTTGCACCTACCTTGTTAATATCTGAGCTACAATTCAGGTTTTCTGTTAGACTCTTTCACATCACTGTGTTAGCACAGAAATGTTCCAAAGGATGCCTCTTTGACAAAAGAAGTCTGATATCACTGTGGAGAATTCAACAATTGCTGGGAATTCTGTGCTGGGTATAAAGACCAGCAAAAAATGTAAGGGCATCTTTGTAGTCATGTAAATCCTCTCTAGGGTCAGGCAGTATTAGCCCTGAAATACCAAGAAGTGGTGAAATTGCTTCTCATACCACTAGTGCCATTTGTAACTTTGCAGAACCAGAACCAGCTTTGTAACAAAATGTGAATTGTAAATGGCTGTATGTTTTCTCAGAAGTAACAAGGGTGATTCAAGATTCATGCAGAGACTGGGTTCCGTGCACAGGTTAAATTAATATCTGTAATTAGAAAAAGATAGATGTATTGGATGAACACCACAGTGAAATGGCAGTCAAATAAATTAGCATTAAGCTGCTAATTGCATCAACACCAAAAGGACATAATTGCCCAAGCAAAGCTTAAAGACAGGAAACAAAATGTGAAAAAACCAAGACAGTTTTGATGAACACCATTTTAGTACCGGCTGCTTCCAGTGTGCTCCTTGTCATCCGCTGTGCTGCTTACATTGAACCACACCCATCTGCTGCACTTCAGGTTCTGCTGCTCCTACCTTTGTTTCCTATATGGAGGCCTCCCTCTTTTCCTGCACTGGGTGCAGGCAAGTTAACTTCCATAGGAGGCATCTGTTGGACAGGGGAATAACTTGCTCAAAGCATTTTGCAGACACTGACAAAACTGTTTTCAGGAATGGATGATAAGGAAGTGTTTAACATCTAAGTGAGTAATAACATCTTTGACCTGAGAAGGTGTCTCAGCCATTGACATGGCCACAGTACCAGTGACAGAGAGATGTTGAGACAATATCCACCAGAAGTACTGGAAAATTATATGCAGTACAGTTTTATCAAATATAGGGTTTTTGAATGTCAAGGGCTGTGTTGGAGGTAATTGTTGAGGAGGACTGTAATCTTCTCTGCATCATGGCATGCCCTTCTGTGGGGAGCAGTGCAGAGGGAGGCTGCAGTACACCTACCTATGTCCTATCCAGTGTTTGGGTTTTGTGCCTTTGATATAAAGCATTTATATTTTTAATCCATTTAAAAGTTGCAGTGGTGCTGCTTGGCATTGGCATGCATTCAGGAAAATCACTGGCAAAATATCCAATCTGGACAATGATTCAGTCAGGAAAGTCATCTTTGGCTGGCAAGCAGCTCTTCTGTGTCCCTCACTGGCCTTTTGTTGGGACAAGAAAGGAAATGTCTGGTCCAAGTTATGTTTCATATTTATCAGAGTTGAAGAGGACTGATGGCATGTGCAAGCTGTAAGCTACAATTAGAATAAAATGGACAGAGGCAAATTAGTAGGTTTGTGTTAGTGGCTGACAGCCAGAAGGCTGGAACTTTGTAGTAATTTTGAAAGGTATATTAAGGGCATAAGGTACTAAATCCTTTTGACTTTTAATGGAAAAGGTGGCCTCTGTATATCCTGAGTCTAGAGCTGTAAGCCATAAACTATTCCTTAAGGCAGTTATCAGGTTCAGAGGACAGTAAAGTCTTTTTGTCTGTCCTACTCAAACTGTCACTTTCTTGGTTCTAAACCTAATGAGATGTGTATGAGCCACTGTATTTCTTAAACAGCATTAATGCTGGAGTAGCCCTTTAATATCAGGGTCACCCTACCACAAATAGAACAAAAGGCAAGGTGTCACAGTGCATGATACAAAAATGGCTTAGGACATCCAGACTGTTACCTGATAAAGAAAAGACTCTTAGCTAGTTCTGTGTATGTTTGCCAGGAAAGATTATTAGAAAAAAGAAAATATCCACATAATTGGCTACTTTTGCTGTGCAAATTATTACTATTAGTGTTTTTCATCTTATGTTTGCAACATGCATTCACACTATGTCACTGTGTACTTTCAAGGAAAAAATACCTCATGTGGAAAAGCATAAAAAACTGTTTCCCAAGTATGGCTTGCAGCTTTTAGGTATCTTTCAACCTTTTGTGAGTTCTTATGCAATGCAGTTTGGATATCTTGTGGACATTGTAGCTGTTCATGAGCAATAAGGCACTAAGACCTACTTTTCCTAGTGCTTTTTTGTGACTTTTTTAAATTTTTTTTTTTTTATTATTTTTAGATCATAGAGGAGTATATGACTCTTGTATGACTGATAGTCAGTCACAGATCAGGTTGACAGTGTGGCTTCAGTTTCACCTACATCAGCCAGCACAGCTGGGCCAGTCATGAGAGAAGGAAAGGTGGAAATGTGTCTTATATAAGGACAAAGCAGGAAAACTATATCTATCAAATGAAGGCTGGTATTTCTGGGAAACAGAGGTGAATGTATGACATAGCTTGCACCTACTTTTGTTCCAGGTTTTGTATGCTCACTAATCATTTGCACACAGTTTTTCTGGGGTAGTTTTGAGAACTGAGCCAGACTGGTGGTGCTCATAAGAAAGTTGAAGCAAAATTACCTTGCTGCAGAGTCTTCAAGGCTGATAAACCCAAACACATAAATATGACTTCATGGTCCTCTGACCCTGTCACTTTGTGTACTGTTTGTTGCTTTACCCTTTAAAATATCAGCCACAGGCTGGCAATGAGCAGACTTACCCCTTATTTTGGTGACAGAGATTTTCTTTGTCAGACCATTGCTCTAATTGTGAGAAGTGCTCTTTCTCCCCCGATATCTGGATTGGTTGTGTATCCTTCTAAGGTTTTCTCATGGCTTTATCCTTTTTTATTTAGAGAAAGGTATGTCCATGAAATGTCTGTAGTCCTTGCTGCTTCTTGTGTGTCACATCCAGATATACTGTAAACATTTTGCATTTCATTCAGAAAAAGACTCCCAATGTCTCAATGAGCATCCTTCAGGCTATGGGGTGAAAATTCAATCAGATATAACCATGAGCTGGTATTCCAGCAACACCTCATTTATGCTGAGACTCTAAACAGACTGTTACTCCAGCCCTACCCATTCAAACATTACTTTATTTGAAACCATGTTAATCACAGATATTCCCTGTGGAATATCCTACTGGTCATTGCATTGGTGTACAGTGGGGCTTTTACTTGCTTTAAATTCCTCTAGGTGAATACCTCCAAATATGCAGTAGTTGGGACTATGCTCTGAAAGGTCAGGCATACATCTGAGGGTTTTTAGGGTCATTTCTAGGAAGGGTTCAAGATGTTATCCAAGGAAAACACAATCTTCTAGAACTCAAGTGTGTTTACACCTAGTTAGTCTTACCTTAAAACAAGAACAGACTTTTTGAAGTTTTTCTTCCATAGAACATGACAAAAAGCTGAATTAAATAGAGTGACTGGGTCCCCCACAGGGCATAGCACAGTAGGGTTTTCTGAGGGGAAAAAATAGTGTTTCCATGAGGTTTGTACTTAGTTCCCTGTTGTGTCGCTTTAGAAGCACTAATGTGCAATTACAGGAATTTGCAAACTGATCTCCAGTTTCACTTGAAACACCACCTGGTCTCACTCTTCTATAGTCAGAGAGTGTTTCTCCATATTTTATTAGAAGCTGAGCTGATTGGCTGGGAGAAAAAAGGGAGTCATAAGAAGAAAACTCAAGGACATTGAAATAATTTTGAATGATTTTGTCATGTCTTTAAACATCTGAATAAAATTTCCTTCTGTGTGAAATTACATGAATATCGTTGTAGTTTATATACAGCTGGAACTATTTCTCATCATAACTTTCACCACCATGAACAAAGAAAAAGAGGTATAAGTACTGTTTCTAACTATATCACCTCTTTTTTGTCTACTCTTACCAACAGGAAAAATTATACTGTCTGAAATGTGTTTGTAAGGTTTTTTTAAGCTACTATCACAGTTTCTATCAAATGGTTTTAGTTTTGAAAGTATCAGTATCAGCTTTGGCATCAGTTTTCATCAGTTGTTAGACTTCATGCCGTTCAAGTGTCTGTCTGGGCTGAAAATATCGACAATTCACTGCATTTTCTTCAAAGATGCAACATGCAAAAAAAGCATTTTTCTTCCAAGTGTTGCCATATGAAACCTGATGGCAATATGGGGTATAATCATTACAATCTTTTGGTTACCTATTAACTCTTCTTTTATAAAAACATTTAATAAATTATCATTAATACTGAAATTATGTTGTAACTCCCATGGCAAAATTTTGCTTATTGTTAATGGTGTCTCTCCAGTCCAGCTTGCAGTAGTTGTTGTTTACTGTTCTATCCTAAAACAAATCAATGGTTTGAAGTTTGAGTTACACGTTTTCTTCAAGAATTCCTCCTTTCCTTTAGCCACCTGATAAGCCTGCAGTCAAGATTTATATTTTAGCCTCACTACACGGCATAATCTTCAGTTCCCTGTACAGTTTCAGAACATTTTGCTGCTCATGTGTGCACCAGAAAGTAATCCACTGTTTTCAGCAATAATTTATCTCTTTCATGTTATCAAGAATAGCCATGTGTATTCTATCAATAATGAAATCAGACACAACTCAAAACACAAAAAGAACTTTTCTTGCTTTATTCTGACACTTGTAGTTGGATTTTCCAAAGGTATTCAGTTTGGAGCCTATTCCCTGTTAAGAATCTGGATTCTGAATCTCATTTTGACACTCAGTGGATATTAACTATCAATTATTTATGCTTTTAAAAATAATGTTTTTTTCTTTTAATTCTTTATTGATTTCTTAAAAAATTCCCAGACCATGGATAAAATCTTACCAATGACACACACATCCCTAATAAACCAAAATGCTAAATCCTAAAGCTCAGTGAAATTTGACAGACTTCAGTAGAAATGGCACTAATGAGGTATTTATAGAAGTGCAGACCTGGTAAGTAACTGTAGTTGTACTCATATGATAGATAATTTTTTGCCTTCTTTCATTTTTTTTTAATGTTTAAGGTCTTTGAATTTTGGAGAACATTTTCTATCATTTTTTCTTGTCATCTGCTAACAACACAGAAAACTCTTTCTCTTCTCACTTCTTAAGGAACGTAACATATTTTGCATTGTAGTCCTCAAAACAAATGTGCTGCCTTTAGCTTAAGGGGAAACTCAACCTTGAAGAAATCTTTTTTTTTCTCTTTCTTAAAATTCAGTAACATGAACTCATCTCTTTAAGTGTTCAGAAAACTTCTCCTGCAGCTAAAATTTTGTTTTCAACTTTTTATCCTAAACTTGTAGTTCAGATGTAAAATGCAATGAAACAAATTTTTTGCCTGTGATCTTTACTATATTTACATGACTTAGAAGTGACAAATTTGTTATTTTCCCCCTTATATCAGTAAGCTTACATGATGTTGTTGTCACATGGTGGAAAAAAAAAGGAAGAAAAAGTAAAAAGAAAATGAAGAAAGGTCAGATTCTGAAGTTCTTAGCCAAATCTTTCTTTAGGCAAATATTATGCTCACTGGGATTCAGTTTAAATGAATTACATTTACTAAATTAATTAGGAGTGTGTATTTAAACTATCCTTTTAGTCCCATCTCTCTCTTCTGTCTCAAATTGTAAAATTTTATGTGTTTTTCTTTTTTAGGCTGCACATATCAGAGTAAGAAAATATAAATATCTATACCAAAAATTGACCCAACCCCACAATATATTTCTGTTACCAGTTATTGTTTAGAGAACATAGCAATATAGTAGCCACATGGTATTGGACCTTGTAGTACCTGAAAGAGTGCAAACAACGAGAAGGAAAAAGGCCTTCTATGTTTGGGGATGGTTATTCCTAGTCTCAATTATTGTTATTTTGGAATTTTTTTCCTATGTTGGAACCAATGTCTCAGTTTAGAGGATTTGAAGACTAGGAGATAGCAGAGAAAGCACAGCAAATATTCAAAATGCCTTAAGCAGTATTTGGTAGGAACTTGATAATTTCATTTCCACACACAAATGCTGCAAAGATCAATCCTAGGCTATGAGTTAGACTCCCTGCTGAGCCACTTCATAGCTCTTGATTAGCTATGGATATTATAGTAATTGGGTCTGTTAATGCCTACCTTCCCTGTGAGGTGTTAGCTAAACCTGTTCATTAAAATAATGACCACAGAAGAAAAAAGAGGGAGAGCGTATGTAAAGATATACATAGTATTTCAAGACCTTGGAATTATAATTCCTTCTAACACCGTGTTCAGAAACTGTTCAAGAATACTATAACAGCTGCTACTTTACAATTAACTTGTACTATTAATTTGGTTCAGAAAATATATCTTGGCAAGAGAAAGGACAGAATCGATCACCTTTGTGCAATACTGCAGATTTTTATTGCCCATATTCAGTCAAGCAACAACTCTACTTGGAAAACATTAATGTTCAGATGCCAATTGACAAAAGCACAGGGACTTATTAAATCAGAAATATTGTGACAAACTGTAGGATTCTGTGGTTTTACTCTAGGGAGCTAATCCAGTAAAGCATTTAAGAGGCTGCTTAATTTTAAGCATAGAAGGACTCCCCAGAGAACGTACAAAGCAGATGCTAAAGTGTTTTCCTGGATGGAACACGCAGTAGGTCAAAATTTGTTCTTCTGTGTCTTTTCTTTTTGTTTTGCTTTGTTTTATAGGAAGATGTTAAGATTTCATCAAGGCCTTTAGAAGTCCATTATGCATGCTAAGTATTCCTTGCATAATAGGAAAGGTTATCATGTGCAATATAAATATGAGTTTTGGAGTATCACATAGAGATCTAATAAAAAGTTACTGTGCTGTGTACAGCGCTCACATAAAGAAAACTACATCACTAGCCTCAGAACACTTTAAAATATACAGCCTTAATCTGTAGTTCTGGGAAGCTGCTAAATCCATTTGATAGAAATGTGTGGATTTTTTCATCCTGAAGCCCCCTGAGTTCAGGGAAACTGGGATGCATAAAGCTGTCTGAAGGCTGTGCAATATAGGAATATGTCCATGAATAAGGTAAGGGACTTCAGTTAGTGTGCCAGAGGTCCCAAACCTCAAAGTTACAGGCTAGCCTCGAGTACTCAAAGCTGTGCCACATGAGATGCGGATTGAAAGCATTTCTATTCATATACATGTTCAGAGCTTCCATTTCCATCTATAATGCTACTGTATTTCTTGTCCTATGCAATCTCCAAGTTATTAAAAAGATCAGTTAGTGAAAATGAGCCAAATTTTATTCTATTTGGGGCTGATAATTATGTATTTTGAATGAAAAATATCTACTTTTCCAAGCCTACACACACCATGATACAAATGCTGCTCCTTAACTGTAAATCTTGTACTCACAATTGTAAGCAGTTTTCCCTGTGAACTTGTGAAAAAATGGAAGCCTTACCTTGGAAAGGAAACTGATTTAACCTGGGGCCTTTCCTACCTTCTTTTGGTTATCCTTTTCCTCCCTGACTGCAGAGATAAGATGAAAACTCCTTTTCACAAACTCTCATTTTTCCTCATGTTCAAAGCTTTCTGTACCACTTTGCTCAGTATTTTCATCACCACATCAAATAAGATCTCTGAAATATCTTCTTTTCCTACACATTTTTGTTTAAATGAGAGGATGGCACAGTGGCAGTATTTGGCATCTCAACATTTCGAAAGGAAAAAAGTCCTAATCCATCTGGCTCTGTGCTGAATGTTCTTCCTGTGTGGTTTTCAATGAATATAGACCTCTGTTTTATTGACCAATTAGTAACTGTAGAGAAGCTGTTCAAAACAGCTGCAGAAAAAATTCCAGGATTTTAAAGCAAGTTGATTGATTGCATGTTACTGCTGTAACTGCTCCTGTGGCAGAAACCCTCTTGGCCAACATTCAGGGAATTGAATTAGGAGGAATAAAATATGCAGTTATCACACCTGAACTAGAGAATCACAATGTAGGCAGTGCAGTGCAGAGCCAAGCAGTGATCCCAGCTTATCCAGACCTCGTTTGTGGACACTCATATGGAATTACTATGCACAGGTAGAACTGTTCAGTGATGTACTTGCATGATGAGAGTTAATGATTTGCCCTCCAGAATTACTGGGAACACCTGTAAGCAGCCAGCAGCTTGTCTGAGCATTGCAGGCTTAGGGTCTTTTGCCTCTTTGTGAAGCAAACTGGTAGTGAATTCAGAAAGGCATGCTGACCTGAGCCCAAAGAAATTCCTGCAGGTGGTCAACCCATTCCTAGTTAATTCCAGCTTGAATAATTTGCTATCAAATGAGACAAAGTATGTCTTGGCATGAGGCAGTCCATCAAAGCCCCACTGCTGCTGTAGCTGAGGAGATCAGATCAGTTTGAATTCTCTCTTCATCTGACTGTCATCACTTTTCAAATATCGTGGAGAGTGGCTTGGCAACTACGACAACCAGTTGCCTCAAGACTCTGGAATATCAGGAAACAAATATTTAGGGCAACAAAGCAGTCACATTCCTACTATATGCATTTCAGAGCAATGGGAAGCCCACTCTTGCTTTAACTTCTGCAAGCAGATGTTAGAGATGAAGGTGTGATTCTCCTTTTGTGAGTAGTGTGAGGTGTCATGATTTCCAGTAAGGCATCTATGCAAGTCTGGGGATTTAATCTCTCTCACTTGCTCTGCACCTGATTTTTTTCCCCTATATAACTAACTCCTAAACCCAAAAATACTGTCCTAAGCACCTCTCTTCTTAAACTGCATATTTATCCTGTTCCTTGCACAATCCTGAGAGTTCAGATAATTTGCATCTGACAGAATAAATAATAATTTCCTGAGGATTTTGCTACAATGTCAACTGTATTTCTTACTTTTTTCCTTCCAGTGAGTTGCATATTTAATACATCACAGTATGGCTAAGGATAATCTGAAAATAAATTGGCTACATCACAGTGATATAGAGTTCTTTAGGGGACTTCTCCAGTTTGTCATGAGATATTTTTCTGTTAGAGAACACAGACTGTGGGAAAGCTTCAGCCAACTACTTAGGCAAAATGGTTTGCACCTAAAACTGCTAGACAACAGAATCCCAAGTATTCTGTCAATAGCTTCAAATGAAGGAGTGGTTTAAAATGCCCTGCTGGGATAAGAAAAATTTTGGGCTTTGGATTTCAAATCCAGTCCCAAGGAAGAAGATCTTAGGAGTATGAGAGGTATTCTGGAATTGTTAACAGCACTAAACAGCCAGACCTTGGTTTCTGTTGTATGGAATATGCAGAGGATGTTCAGCCATGTGAAGAGAAAAATTTGATCCACTTCATGGAGGGAATGATTTCACACTTTTAAAGCATCAAATTTTGAATGACTGCTGGCCAATACTGAAAATGCATTTTGATTTTGCATATTTTTGATTTTTCACATTTTTCAGTCATTACCAAAGATGGCATAAGATTAAAGAATTCTCAGATGTGTGTGCTCAAACACACATGCAGGCACTCTCTTGTCCAGCAAGCTGAAATATTCAACTCACTTCACTGTTTTATTTATCCACTGTATTCTGTGTAATGCAGTCTAGAATGAAGGAATAGGATCACCAGATCTATTGATCATGCAGAAAAAGACATGCTTTTATACTTTGTGTTCATAATCCCCTGGGTTCCTCTTTCGCTCAGATACTGTGATGAAGAGTAAGCTACAAATAAGATGGCAGCTTTTTAAACTCATGGGTGTTGTTGCTGACAGAGAGCTGTTAACTCCTGCAAGATTGCTTCAAACAGGCAAACAGCACCAAGCAGGACACTTGGTTAACACTGGAGGCTCCTTTTAGTACTTCTGCAAAAGGGTCCCTCTAAGGATCTGTAGCTGCCCAAGCTACATTGTTAAAGGGGATCCAAAGAAACCCTCGTGTAACAAACCTGTTTTTTTCCAGTTTCCCAGTTTTTATTAGGAGTTTCCAAGCTTATTTTAAGACTAAATTAGGCGTTTTCTTAGGATGTTGAAAGCGTTTATTAGATGTCTTTTAAAAGTGTTATATCAGGTTTTTTTGCACTTAAGTGTTCTTTCTGATAATTCAGCTAAATCCCTCATCAAGCTCTATGCTTCTCCAGCATTTCCAGACCATCTCCAGTATCATGGACTATGACTATTTATTAGGCATAAAAATTGACATTATAAGCAGACCTTTATCACTACTTAGAAAGGCTCTTGAACTAGAAACACTCAATGGAAGGAGATGAGACCTTGGTGGCAGGATCTAGTAGGTGGGGTTTTTTCAGTTTTAAATAAAAGAAATATAAAGGTAAACTTCCTGTAAGCCTGAAGATCCATGTGCTGAGATGTTCCTATTCAATTTAAAATGTGATGCCTTAGATTCACAAAAAAACCTAGTTTGCATATTCTGCTGCTGGAACTGTGAGCAAACTAATCGGAAAAATGATCATTCAACTAATGTTACTGTTTCCCCTGAAACAGGGGCATGATTGTCTGTTTTCTACAAGTGGACAAAAATGATGGGTTCCATGGATGACTTCTCAGGACTTACCTGTTTGCTTTATTTATCCAAGAGAATTTTAGTGTCAAAAAAATTATACAGATGGGGTATAGGTTTTAGACCACGAGCTGTAACATGATGGCATTTTTCAGTGCATCAAGTATGAGAACCACTGCTAGGTTGGATTTAAACTGGTTGCAATTGTTGGAGGAGCACTGGAATTTTCCTTCCTACAAACAACATTTTGCTAAGAAATACCCAGTTTGCTGGCTGGTCACGCACAGGACAGATTGGGAGTTGGCAGCCGCTCTCCTGGGTGGGCACTGATGCGCAGAAAGCATTTAGCAGGTGTGAGGAGGAAGAGCCACATGACATGCACTGCTGTTCATATTTTTCTTTCCCTTCTTTTGAAAATGAAAATTCAACCTAATGAGTATATTGATGCCTTAGTAAAAAAATAGGATCTTTTTTTTTCTTTCTTGAGGATAATCGTTTCCAGGCAGTCCTGTCTTTGCAGTTTTTCCCTTGTCTTTATGTTCCAGAAGTCAGACTGGTGACATAATAGGATGTGGCTTATTTTTAAAGGCAATAAGCTATCGTTTCCAGTGTAGAAAAGGCTGTGACAAGTCTTTAAGTTCGGCTTTATGGCAGCAAAATGTCAAAATCTATCACTTATTGGGCAGTACTGAAAAGTCAAACTTCTCAGCACTACTTTAGTAGAGCTAAGTTCATGGACAGTTAGCACATCTTAGTTCTGTGCAAGGCTCAGCTTACTTCCCTCCTTCTGTTATCTCAGGCTCCTGAAATAATTTGCATTATAAGCCTTCAATAAACTTTGCATAACTGCCATAATTATTTGTGGGTACTTTGTTCCCAACTCTGTGAATTCACTGTTGAACCTTTGTAATACAAATATCCAGACTTATTCGTATTTCCATCCTAATTTTCACTGAGTCAAAATACCAGACCCTAACTCAACCAAATTTGCTCTACTGCTCTGTTAAGTCTGTTTTTTGCACTTGCTTTTAGCAGTAAGTTCACTGAACTTCAGCTCCTGTAGTCACAAGACTGTAGCACTTTTGCCACTAGAGGATATTGGAAAGGAGGAATTAAGGGCTAGATGTCCTGGGAAGAAAGATTTCCACTGGAAATCTGTAATCCAGGATCAGGCTTCCAGCTTTAAGATCCAGATAAGTTTTGACCTATTAATGCATAATGTAAAGGTATCTTGAATGTTCATATACAATTTGGACAAAAATTAATTTCCACCCTTGTTTTTCATGCATTCCAGCAGAGTTACTTGTTCTGTGATACAAACACCAAGCCCCAATACAGCTTTGTTTCTAAATGCTCTCTGTACAAAATACAGTTCTGGCATTTGCACTTACAGAAGACATGGAAAAGATCTCTGAAGCAAGGAGCATGTGTCTGGTGGGAATAGTTCTGTGATACTTGCAACACTAATCTGTTCTGTGTGGATAGCATGCAAATATTAATTGCATTAAATAATCTCAGGTCTTAAAAATTAAAGCAAGGGGGTTCAGTACTGGGACATCTGGGTAAAATTACCTCTGAAATACTCCAATAACTTTGTGCCACTTTCTAAGTGATGTGATGAAATAGACTTTTCTGGCCTTGGTGTGTGAATAAATGAGTCATTTCTTGTTTCAATCTAAAGGTGCACTTTGTTTAATTTACATTTTAAAGGCTTACTTGTTGATTATACCATGCTTTTGAAGCAGCATGGAAAATTGAGTTTGTAGCAGCCAGCAACTGATTGGCAATGTGATATGATTCTGCCGTTTGCACATCACTTAAAGGGTTCAGAGCTTCAGAATCACTTTAAGATGTGAAGCTTTAAAAATTGATTTTGTCATGTTTTAAACTAAAGAGAAGAATAACACTGCTTTTTAACAAGCATCTTCAATGTGCTCAGAGATGGGTTTATCTGTATTCTGTCTTATGACATGCACACAAGAGAGTTTTGCAGAAGAATGAGGTTGGCAGGGGAAAGACAAGACAAAGAGCTTTGAGCAATTAAGGTAAGGCAGGATGAGAGCTGGATCAGATTTTTATCAACTGTGACTACAGGAATAATAAAGGAATTAATGCTCTCCTTGAAACAGGTGAAGAAATTGAAAAGCCAAAACAGTTGGGAAAATGATGGGAAGGAGTGGTTTCTATGAAAAACTGTAGACATCTCTTTTTTTGTTGTTGTTTTTCAGATAAATATAGTAAATTTACCAGTTACAGTGTGTGAACTTTGAAATAATTTCAATTCTGTATTTTAAAGAGACTTAGGTAGCAAAAAAAGATTTTTTCATTTTTATAAATAAATACATATACCACATCTTAAGTCATAATTAGCTGCAAATTCTGGGGTTGTTCCTTTCTCTAAGACAACCTATTTGGCCAAGATTTACCTACTGTTTTAGTTTGCTTCTCCTGAGACATATTATCCCCTTTTATTTGTATTTCAGTAGTTCTGAGACTACAACTAAAGTGAGGTCATCCTTGCTATCAGTTTTATGCAAATACAGTAAGAGATACTTTGGTTCCAAAGAAATTATATTGAAAAAGCTGAAAGTCTGTAGATTTAGAAAAAAAACCCAAAAAGTGGATTTTATTACTATAATAAAAAATCAGGAAGTTTTTCTAAAAATGTCTTAGTATGTGAATAAAAAATATTATTTCTTTCCTTTTGTGTACTGAAGATTATCCCATCTTTCCTCCTTCCTTTCACCCAGAGCCCCAAATCAATTAAATATCAGCTAACTACCTTAGGTCAATTAAAGAACCCCAGACTGATTTCCTGCAAATTAATTCCTTCTAAAAGCTCAAAGATGCTGTGAGAAACTTGAATATTCCATAATTTATTCCATAATTTTCACAGACTCTGTAAGAATATGAGCAGTTCATGCTTGCAAACAGCCCCTACAGTTTATCTAAAGACTGGTTGAAAAAGTGCAGACCTTCCAGTCAGTTATACACAATGAAAACCCAGGTCTCCATGTAGATCTTTATGCATCCTATATCTTACACTTCCCCACTCAAATTCTCTGTAAATTATGCTGATGAACTGTAACTCATCAATGCCAGGAGAGGTAGAGCAGTGTAGGAATGGACAGAAGGTTCACTTGTGCAGGAGGCATGAGTGTCCAGGCAGCAGAGAAACAGGCAAGCATTGGTATTTCTGTGAGGATAAAGATTTTGTTTTCACCCAGTCCAATTCTTTGAGACTTTTCCTTATTAGCAGCCTCCCTTTTCCATCAGAAGCCATTCTGACAGCCCTCTCCACAATCTGAAAGACACAGGAATCTATGCAAAAAGGAAATAGCCTTCATGAAGCCTTGAATGTCTTTCCAACAGCTTCCTGCTGCTCTCAACAGCTTGGATTATCTGGCTCCCTGAAGCCATGTCCAAAGATTACAAGTCTATCTTGTAATATTTGACAAAAGTATTCTTTTTCTTGCAGGAAGTGCAGCAGATTTCTGGGTTTGATTCACAGGATAAAGCATCTATAGACCAGCAGGGGTGTATTCTTTATTCCTGACAGTTGCAATAATCTGGGTCAGCACGTCTGTTTGGCACACCTCATCATCCATATAGTTACAGAGTCAGGAGTTTTGTGTGTAAAAGAACCATGCAGTGCCCCGAGGATTATTGAAATCATGTGGCACAGTAGGAGAGGGGTACTGGGAAGTTGGATCTATGCTGTGTGGAAAGGACTCAGTGTGGTAGGAATAAGAAGAGATGAACTGTGGTCAGAGGTAGCCCATAATCATTAAAAATCCTCTGCTTTTCACCACAGGTGGGAAAACTAACTGTAATATTCTGGCCAAATTCCAGCTTGAGTAACTGCAATGAATTCAGTTTTAATTCCTTTTGCAGTTTCAGATGATTCATTATGGTCACTCTCACTCCTGTAGTAATGATGGAGAGACAGGTTATAGCATATAACAGCAAAGCTGTCCTACCTTACCCTTTTTTTGTGCTTCAGTCCTTATCAGGTGGGCTTTGGAGAGTCACTACTAGAAAAGAGTGACCTCCTGTCCCTCCTAATACGAGCTGGATGGGATCTAATGATCACATGGGGAAAATTCTTCCTTGCAAAGACAATGACTCAGACAAAAGATATTTTCACATGTAATTTAAGATGAGGAAATGCAATGAAATCCAGGAGATTTACACAGTCAGATGTGTGATTTAGGTTCCCAGTGCCAAATGCAGTGAGGAATCACATATATCTGACAAATTATGGCACGGTGCTCAAGCTCTGCAAGATAAATCTCTTCTTCCCTCTCCTTTTGGTGAGACTTTCTGGGATTATCCCTTTGCAGTCCCTTGAGATGACTTTCTTCTAATGTCATCTAGTCCAGTTTTGAAGTTCACAGGTTTGTTTCTTGGGTTATGGAGTTGGCAATGTGAAGAGTGAGAGATGAAAATATCCCTAAAACCCTTTTCCTCATGTTCTGAATATGATACAGGAATCTCATCCAGATGGAGAAAATCTATGCAGTAGTGACCTAGTATTTTCTACATTTTAGAAATGTGTTTATAAAACATCTCAATATTCTTTGAAGTTAATCTTAAAAGACAAAAGTTATATCTACTCTTCCAAACCCTGCTTGCAGAAGGATGGCCAGATAAGAGCTGACAGTGCTGTCCCCAGTTCAAAAGCCCCTACTGCCTATGTCTTAGTATTTTTAAGCACAAAATTATACCTCTTTAGAATCTCAAAGCATTACTCCTTCTGTCCTCTTTTTATTCCCATCCTTCATTTTCACAATAACATGTAATGAAAAACTCACTTCTTAATTAATAAAGAGGCAAAAAGAGAAAAAAAAATCACTGTGGTAATGGAAGATTAGATTTTGCCTTTTTATTTAATTGATAATCCTGAAGGTACTGAATTGAATTAATAGTAATTCCATTACTTTACATTTTACATTAGAGCTATTCTAATTTACACCAGAAGACAATCTTGAATAATTTATAATACACGTATTTAAACAACATAAAAGTATAGTAAGCAGTGTATTTAAGAAGTGATATGAAAGACTTTTTGCAGGTCCTACCTTTTAGCTTTTGCAGAATGGTTTCAAGTACTTGGAGTTCTGCCTTATATGATTTTTTAAAATCTATTTTATGTATGGGAGCCTAGCAGCATGCTAATAGGAGAGACATTATTGCATTTTATACAACATACCATACACCAAACAGCAAATAACTGAAGTGAAATGAAACTTTACACCCCCTTACTCTTTGTTCTGAGTCTGCTGCAACATGAGCCATAATGATTGGTGAAACATAATTCTGCATTCATGATTGGTAAACTCATAGAATACACAGTGTTTCACAAATAGGTCTGAAACACATTCCACATCACCAAGGATGTTATTTGTTGATGTGCATTCTCTTTTGCTTTATGATGATTTTAATTAACTGCTCTTGTACTTCTGTGTTCTTCATGTGCTCCTCAGGAGTAGTGGACCCAATGTTATTATTTCTTACACACATAGATTTTCCACAGAATTTATTACCTGGGAAATACATTCCTGTACCTGGCCTTTTGGGTATCTTAAAAAGAAAAAAAACAAACTGGGTTTGGCTGCAGTCTGGAACAGGATGCTGACTAAAGTAAGAAATCCTATTTGTCCTATTTCCCATCCCATTGCCTGTAGTTCTGCCTGTTTTTGCAAGACCATTCAAGTTCCAGGCTTTAGCTGCGCTGCTGGGAAAGAAAAAGAAAACATTTGTGGGCCTTTAGGTTAAAGTCTCATGGAACACATGGGGAGGAGGGTTCCTGCTGCCAGCAGAATCACCTAAAACTGCTTCTGAGGGCTTGAATTCTCAGTGGCTCTCAGTGGCATTTGTTGATTTAATCAGCAAATATACCGACTGAAAATTTCAGCTGAGTTCCTTTAGTCACTGATGGAAGGAACTGCTTGCTTCCTCTCTATATAATTTTAGAGGTTTATGAATTGATCAGGGCTTTTTACCTCCCGCCAAGATGGGAAGAGCTTGTACGTCCTTGAGGTAAGAAATAACAACCAGCAGCTCTCAGGGGTGTAACAACTTCTTGTCCTTCCAAAATTCATCTGTCTCTTTTTGTCTCTTTTAGCAGCATGGTACAATCTAATTTCAGCTCCCTCTACAAAACAATTTGCTGTTTCATTATTCTGTTACTTACAGCAGATATGTAGCTCCATTCACATACAGCATGTGAGAGATTTCTAAATGATATTGTCATTATCTCTGTTATTATTGAAAGAACTTGGAGGATGTCAGAAAACTGTCAAATTCTATGGAATCAAACTGCTCTAAATAAATAAGGAACAGAACCTGCTTATGAAGGATTAAATACTGCTCAGCAGCAGTAGCCAAGGAAAAGAAATAGTGTCAGATCTCCTTGCTGGCTCAGCCATTTCTGACCACATAACAAGGTTATTTATTTCCAGAAGGAGGAGGAAGACCCTTCTGCCAATTGGAAAGTCCTCTACTGTCTCTTGAAAATGCCTTACCCACAAAATTGTACAGAGGTTTGTAAAAATTATGTAGGCAACAGTAGACAAGGTAACCAGCTACAAGTGGGTACACATTGAGTTATTCTGGCATCAGAGGTCTGTACAATTACTTGACTTCCTCGAGGTTCTCCTCTTCACCAGTCACAGGCATTCCTGGAATTTCCCTAGGTGGCAGTAGCTGCTGTTATTGACCCTCATAAATTTGCTTCTAGTTGATGCTTCCTCCTAAGATGTGCTAGGAATGAGTGATTCCACAGATGAGGAGTCCTCCTTTCGTGCCTGTCTCTGGAGTTATATGTGCAGATGTGTGAATGTATGCACTTGTGAATGTGTGGAGCCAGAGAGCGTGGACACATGCATTTTAGATGCTAAATGAAAGTACTTCAGAAAGGGACACATTATTGAAGAACAGATTTTTGTGTGGTAGTATTTTTATGCATTTGCTGATGCATATCATTCCAGTCTTGATAGAACCTTTATGTCTCTTTAGATTTTTTTCCTATTTTTTTTTCTAAAGGCCTGAGCAGAAGTAGCTTTACCAGAACTGGAGTTTCTTAAGTGCTTTATCATGATAGTCAGAGAGCCATATCTACTGTGCTTTTTCAGAATAGTTTAGAGTTATACAGTGAGAGGACAAACTACAACTCATAATTTTTTGATTGACTGGAGAAACCTATTGCACAGGTAAACAGAGCTAAGAAACTGACAGAGGTCCACACACCTTTTGCTACAAGAATTGCTCTTTAATTTTGTTTCTTCTATCTAATACAATTCTAGAAACTGAAAAGAAATAGAAACGAAATAAGCAGCATAGCTTGATGTACCATATCACAACCTAAGAAACTCATCTTTGGCAAGATCAGATTTTCATAATATAGGACCTTATTGTCAGCTGTGACAGCTTACCTTCTTTACTTGAAACTAATAATTATGGATCGTAATTTTCTAAAAAACAACAACAAAAAAAAGGCTGCTGTAAAGCTCCAGGAAGAATCAACTTATCCCTTATGTAAATATCCTGCAGCTAAAGACATAGATAAACTTCACGGCATTGGAAGTTCAAGTTTGTTGGCTTCTATTTATTGAGTCCTTCCAAACAGTCTCTTCCAGGAAACATCAGGTTATGCTTTGTTTTGAAGGCTTGGCTGCTCCAGCTCCCCATCTCAAAGGCAGAAAGCAGAACTGCCTGTTAGCAGCCCAGCTGACAACACAGACCATTAGATGGAACTATAAATGGTAAAAGATAATTAACAAGAGATGGTTTAGAAAAATTCATTTCAGACAAGTCTAAGCAGTGACATTTTTAACTGGTAGACATTAAGATAAAATCAGCTGCATGTATTAGCTATAGAATTACTCATTAACATTTAAATGTAGCCAGGAGGCAGAAATGAGATGTCCTGCTGGCAACAGCCACAGGACGTGTGTACAATTCCCAAGAGTGAAAGGTGTTAATTGACAAGGAAGAAAAGCAGACTAAGGGACCTGGTAGGTGAAAATCATCTCTAGCAGATATTTGTACACATGCAGATACACCAGACAGTTCTTTGCAGTAAAATCTACACTGAAGATCTGCTTCAGCTGTATGGTTAAGCTTTTGTATAGACTGCTGCCTCCTGCCATTTGGGCTGTTGGGGTCACCCAGACATGTGCAAAACTCTTCCTTTAGAGATTCCACAGGGAAACAAAAGGGAATTGCATACATACCTTCACATTCTGAGCTTTCATCTCCTGCTGTTTTCTTTGGGCGTATCCTCCTCATTCACTTCCCCATGCTACTGCTGTTGTAAAGTCACACCAGCTTCTGCATTCTTACACTTCAAGCAGCTTACTAAGAGTTGCAAAAGGACTGCAGAGCACTTTGTGACATGAAAATTCATTTCTATACGAATTTAAGAAAAAATGAGCCACTAGATCCTCTTGTCTTGCCAGTATAGTTTCTAGGCTGACACTTTGCATCCCTTTGGTGTATCAAGACTAGACTTCTTTACAAAGGGACATTGACACCTTTGAAAGAGAAACACTATATCAGAAAAAGCATCTGTGATAGAAACGAGGCCATGTGCCTGAAACAGTAAGGGGTCAGCTTTTGGCAGACTTCTCTAAAGCGTGAAATACACATTAATTCTATTTTCTGTCAAGAGATGTTTTTTCAGGTTAGCAGCTAGTGTCTGGGGCTTATTCTGATTTCAGTTAATTCAGAATTTAATTAGTTCGTTAAGTTTTTAGACAGAAGGATAATACAGCCATGAAATTAGACTGATGTATAATTTTCAGATGAGAAATTTATCACTGAATCTGAAGCCAAAAATTACTTTTTGTGGCCTGCTAAAGCTGATGTGTACAGTGGTTGACTCATACTAAGAGAATGGAACAAATGGAGTAGAAAAGGTAAAATGTAAATCAAGGGCTTAATTTAAAACATGTTGTTAATATTTATTTTGTAGATCTACGCAGAAAACCAACAGACATCTGAAATAACGTTTCATTTTTACCACATAGATCTCAACACATCCATCAGTGAATTCTCTCCTTGTTTTTATCACACCTTTCATACCTGTTAATTCTGAGGTTTGTCAGATGAAGCCAGTGTGAACATTCACTTGATAACTGGTTATCACAGTTAATATAAAAGCAAAGTACGTTGGTTTGCAGATAGGCTTCTCTGAATGACAGAGTGAATATAATTGCAGAAGGGTAAACAGTATTAACTGAGCCTTTGAGCAAAATGTGCCTCTACTGAGAAGGAAAGAGCATCACCATTTGCTGATATTAAAACTAACTAGTTTGGTCTTGAAAAGCATAAGTGATCATTCTTCAAATCTTCTCAACTTCCTAGAATTAGACAGTACAGTTTTTGTTTGGTTGTGGTGTTTATTTCTCGAGGCCCCTCTATGTGTGTATACCCATATAAACCATCACTTTAATATACACAGATATATAGATACAGATATATATTGGATTTTAATTTTCCCCCTTACAACCTAGAAGTCTACTTATTTGCTAAAGGTCCCAGAATATTCAGAAAAACTTGATTTGATTGGATTTCTCTTCAATGGTTTTAATGGTAATATAGTGAGAGTAGCTGGATAGGTCTTTCTGTTTTCCTCTCTGCTCACTCTCAAATCTGGTGCATAGCAGAAACAAAAATTTGAAATATGAGCTGTTGTTATTACTTTCCTTTTCAATTGTGACAAGAATTCTTATATATTCCTTTTGTATATCTGAGCTGCAGCTAATAGGCCTCATTTTTTTCTGCCTGCCAAGTGAGTCAGCAATACAGCTGCCAACAATTTCCAACTAAGGTCATAAAGAATAAAATCCCTCTGTGAGTTCTTTAAATATTTTGTGAAGCATTTGCTACTACAGATAATTTTTGACTGCTTTGAAGTATTTTTTATGTAATCAACATAAATTTGTGGCATTTATTTGAGCTTTGATTATAGAAGACTTTGTTCACAATGTTTTTCTAATTCAGCAGTTTACATATTACTGTTTACATTTTCAAACCAGTAAGAGATGTACACTGAGGTGAAGTGACTTTCCTCAGGTGAGAAGGGCATTGTTTGGGATGGCTGGGAGTAGAACTCAGTTCTCCTTGCTTCATTTTCTATGTTTTTCCCTGAAAACCAATGGCATGTGTATGAAACAGTTTGGAAAAATAAGGCTGTTTTCCTGTCAGTCTGATTTCTTGATGGATGTGCAGTAAACCCTCAGTCTGTTGGAATTACTGCAGATGATAAAAGGAAAGTGTAATTAAATGAACAATATACACAGAAAGCTGGAGTAATTATCCTGTGTTCTCTGGAAATGGTTGAACAGAGGAAAAGGATACAAGATTTAGATAAGATTTTTTTTTCTTTTCATAAGCAGGAGGCAGGTTTATTAGTTTAGAGAATAGCATGAGGTAAACACTATGCAAAACCAATTCTTTCTGAGCTACTTTTTCAGCATGCCTTTAGCCACCTTCCGAGATGGTTTATAATAAAGTTGAGGTTTAATTCAGTGCAGCCATAAGGATCTCTTGTGTTCAAGGGGCTCCCACTGCAGAAATGACAGCAAACACACTCTAGAATATGTGTGCTGATGCTCATCACTGAGATGGGTGACCAGGTCCTCACTGAAGCAAATGATCAGGACATCAGTGGAGTCAGAGCCATTTACACTCTCTGCTTCTTTAGTGCAAGGTGCACACTCTGTGTGCTGTACAGGCAATGGCCCTGCTCATAAAATGCCCTGGGCATACAAAGATCCAGATTTTAAATAAAGAATCAGCTCCTGGACCACTAGGAAATAGATCTGTGTACTCTCAGTCTAAACTCTAGTTTCAATCATCTGCTTTACAGGACATAATCTCTGTTATCCTGTCAAGGCCCACTCGTCATTTTTTTTTTTGACATTGTTCAGAAGTTGTTGTGGCTCCTTTTGTTTTCTCATTGTTAAGTACCTTTTGCTCGTTGTGCTTTGTAAGTTGAGCAATGAAACTCTGCTCCAGAAGAGAGCCTTGGTCTTCTCTTCATACCCAGGTTTCCTTAGCATGGGTATGGAAGACTGGAAGAAAATTGCTGCAGGAAACAGCTTCAGCAGCAATGTTCAGTGATGGAAAAGCAAAATGTTTAAACGTCCTTAAAAATCCTTTAAAAGAATATTGTGATGATGGACTTCAGCACTTGACATATACTGCAGAAAGATAAGTGCCAGCATCAATTTTAGAAATGGTCCTTGGGAACAAAAGACATTATGATTTTAGATTATGTCTTTTATATTTCATAACTCTTGAAAATATATTCTTCATTGCACTTTGGGACAATAAGAGATTTAATCAGTCCAGTTCAGAGATTTTTTTTATTTATTCAGTTATTATTACCCTAATGAGATTCACTGCATGTTTAATTTCTTTTAAATGTGTAACTGCCAGGTTTAATGTGTAGTAGAAATTCTTTTTAAGACCCCTGGAATTCTGTTTGGTCCTGACTTTTGTTTTCTTTCTTTTTTAACTGTGAATGTTTACCTAAAACAGGTTTCTGCCGTAGTTGAATTATATTGAAGTCAGACAGGATGGCAAATTGAGAAACTTGACTGAAGCATATGTTAATTTAATTTTAAAATATATATGCAATGCCACTTGCAATTAATTTCTACCAATTTGCAGATAAAGTATGCTTTGAGACTGAAGGTGAAACTTCTGATTTAATTCATTGAAAGTTCCTGAGATTCATTTACATCTTCTGTATTTTCCCAGCTGTTGCATGCTGTCACCAGATACTGAAATGTGCTGTTGAATTTCAGTTCTCAGGCAGAGGCTCAGAACTTCCATGTCTGGGCACTATGAGAACAAAACCAACAGGAAGAAATGCATTTTCTAGCTGGTCTTGTTCAGTGTGTGTGTTTGAGTGTTCTGTCATGTTATTCCACCAGTTCCAAATCCCCATTTTTTAAAAAAATCTTTGGGTGAGATCTGCTTCCCTGCACCACTGTCTAGTCAGGCACCTCAGCCCATGAACTGCCTGACTGGTTATGGAATCAGCCCAAGGCTTGGATTTCCCAAAGTACCGGTCTAGTTGTGGCCTAGGCCACTTTTTTTTCCTACCATAGTGTCCATAAACATCTTTTTGGCAAATGTGGTGCCTGCTGTAACTGCTTAGATGTGCAGTGCATAAGAGAAGAGGAATGTGTGCCTGGTTCGGGTTGTCCTAATTCTGTAGCACCCCTAAGATTTTGGTAAACTTTCTCTTTTAAAGAGAGCACAGATGCTTAAACATAAGACAGGATACTGACACACCTAAATATCTTTAAAAACAGGGTCTTCAAAGATTTCCACTGATATTCCCAGAGACTTAAGTTCTGAATTCCTATGATGCTTTTGTCATTTCAGGTGAACAATTTCACTACCGCTTATGAAATCTACCATTAGGCAAAGGCTTCATAAAAATAAGGGTATCAAGAGAATTGTGGAAATTCTGTTTCTTTGCAATTTATGAACATGGCTTTCCAGCTTCTGCATCAAGTAGACGCTTTGGAAAATATCATTAGCCTATTATTTAGCAAATAGGTAAGGGATTGACTACTCATGTCCCATTACTTCTAACACAATGGATCCTCTTATCACCAAGAGCAGAAGAAGCTGGGGTGTTCTTTTTTGAACACTGTGACATGATGAGCCACTTCACTGGATAAAGTTTTCATCTCATAACTCATGAAATAATATTTGTCTTGGGAGAAAAGAACACTACCAAAGCACAGAAACCACTTTAGTGCCAGTATGTTTGTTTCAGCTTAGAAGAATTCTTGCCTATTCTTTGCACATATTTTTCAGGAGAAGTTAGGCTTCAATGCTGTTATATTTCCAGCTATAACTAATTTTTCATTGTTCAGATAGTTAAACCTTCAGAGCTTCGGCAGAGCTGCAACTAACAGGTATCTTGGGATGCTGTGAATCCAAATGTTGACATTTTGTAGCAAAGCTTGTTAGAGCATTTGCCAGGAAACTGAATTCTGTAGCACTTTAAACTAGCTGACTGCTCTTAAACACCTTTGGCAGTTTCATTATTCCTTGCAAACATTTTCGGAGTTGGATGGGAATCGTGGTGCAGTGGCCAGACAATCTGTCCACAAAACCCCCTTGTTCTGAAGATGCTGGATGGTTGTTTTTTGCTGGATGGTTTTTGCACTCTCCATTTGCCAGCAGTCACGTGCGTGGGTGGCTGAGCAGATTTCCCAGTGCCAGCCAAAGTGGTTGAGAGTCACAGAGCTTGAAGTGAAGGAAATAATCTGGATGACAATATGGCAGCATTTTGCTCCTCCATGGCATTTTTAATTTCAGAATCCTAAAGTAATTAATAAGCTAATCTGAAATAATTTCAGAGGGCATATTCTTAGCACTTTGAACAGGCAGGAACTCAATCATGTCATACCAATGTCTCGTCTAGGATGGTGCCTGTCAAAGTGGCATTGCTGCAAACCATTAAAAAATTCAGAATCCAAGCATGTTCAAAATTAACATGTTTGATAAAGACAAACATATGCTTTTAGGATAAGAAGACATTTTAAGGAGTATTTATCAGTTCAAAGTGGTCAGGAAATAATTTGAACCTTGGGGGAATATGTGGTATCTCGGTGCATGTTTTAATTTCTTTTATATAGAAAACTTTAATTGTCAAAGTTTTTAGGAATAAGCAGAAAACTGTGACACGTGGGAGCTCCCATTGTTCTGGGAGCTCATTCAGCTGAATAAATGTTTCTATTTTAAATGTGAAATTTTGAAAAAAAAAAAAAAATTGTGCCCTTTCTTACCCCCCAGAAGTGCCACCTAGTGACCAAATACTTGATTTGATTAACATATTATAATACATTATTTCTATCAGTGAAATGTTCCATTTTGAAATTTAATTTTGAGGGTTCTAATGTTGTTTTGAAAAATTCTAATTTCATCACGAACGTAATTAAGGCTTTGCACCATATACTGCCATGTTTACTAGGAAAAATCTCAGGAGGATTTCAATGGCATATTTAGAAAAAATCGAAGAATCATCCTAAAACAGAGACAGGCAAATGAGATACAGAAGAGAAGTACTAAAAACACAGACCTTCCAGACTCAGAGTTTATTTCAGTGACTTCAGAAGAAATCTGCTTGCAAGTGTTAACTCTTTCATTTATTCAACACTTTTCACTCCATTTCATAGAAATGAATTCACTCCTGTTCATTGTTTTAGCCTAACTTAGGAGTGAGGGACCTTTGGAGCTCATCTGGGCCCATCTCCTGCTAAAGCAGGGCCAAATCACCTTGCTCAAGGATCAAGGTTCTTTGTTCCTTTCTCCAGACATAACCTCTGTTCTGTTCTTCATAAGTAAATGAAGCCTGGAAGTCAAAAATGGAAGTTTCCAAGGACTGCTTTGCAATCTTTAATTCTGCATCTTTTAGATGGTTTTGGTTTAAAAAAAAAAAAAATAAAGGGGACAGCAACAAGAGAATCAAGAGAATGCATTAAAACGATTAAAATAAAAATTTAGAGAAAATAACAAAGGAATCAGACTGACTGAAATGAAGATATTTTTCATGTCGTTTTTTTTTTTGTTTTTTTTTGTGTTTTTTGTTTTTTGTTTTTTTTTTTTAATTATAATAGCTGCTTTTTATCCAATCTAGAGTGTCTGGATGATAAGAAAAATGTGTAATGAGCATACTTGGAAATGATAAGCGTGTCGTCCCAGGCTGGTAATCACCTGTAGTCAGTTGGAACAGAAATGTTTGCATTATGGTTATTGAAGCCACTACTTTCTTATTTTTGAGCTAATGGAAGTCCACAGATGTTCTGAGTGTTAAAAATTAATTTATTAACATCTTGTAGTACAAATTCCCTCTCTGACTATATAGAGCACATTTACATGTTGATTATTCTTAAAAGCTTTTGTCTTTGTCCATAGTTTCTAAAAAAAAATGGGATTATGTTTTTCATTGGTCTGAAATCCCATGAAGACTGGAGTGCATTATTTTGCTCATTGTTCTGGAGTCACCTGAAGTGGATTATGCAGTTCACTGGACTGGAAACCCTGCACTGGGTTACTGAATCCTATTATTCTCTGAGCTCTAGATCCTTGGAATATCTGCCAGAGGAACCCACTTTTCTTTGTTCAGTAAATTCAATCTTTAGTAGTTTCTAACCAGTTAAGAGAAGTTCTGTTTAATCTGGGCAACAATGGGCTTACGCATTTTTCAGTAAACATCCTCTGATGAAAGTGGGAAGTGCATTAGAGCTTGCTAATAATTTTAATTGAGGCGAAAAATCCAATCAGTTATTCAGAGGCTGGAGTTCTCCTTTTAAATCTTCATCTGACTGTGCACCTGGTTAGACTAAACACATCTCTGTGACATTTAAACACCCTAAGAATATAGTGATTATTTGCACTCCAGTAGAACCTAAAGGAGCTATTGTGCCAGACTTTGCACAGAAGACTGATTTGTAATCCCTCTCTACCCCCCCAAAAATACAAGCAGAATTTGATGACTGAGAAGATGTGACAAAAAAAAAATTACTAAAGACTGTATTTCTTTGAAGTAATTATTAAACTTCTAGGCTAAACTCTGTTAGAAGATATACTGTATTTCATTATAATTCAGCTGGGATTTTTATGCAATCTTATGAATAACTTGGCCCACCAGTACAAACTAGAGTAAACAATTGAGGTGGTGTCATGGTTTAGTCCCAGCTGTTAACTGATCCCCACACATCCACTTGTTCACTTCCTGCCCATGGGATGGGGAAGAGGAGTGGAAGAATAAAAGTGACTAAATTGATCAGCTGAGATAAAGCATAATAAGTAAAGCAAAGCCAAACAAGCAAAGCCCAAGCCAAGCCAAGGAATTCATTTACCACTTCTCAAGGGCAGGCAGGGCTTCAGCCTTTCCCAGGACAGCCAGGTTCTGTCACACACAGTGGTGGCTTGGGAAAGCAAACCCCATCTCCCCAAATGTTCCCTCCCTTCCTTCTTTGTCCCCCAGCTCTATGTGCTGAGCATGATGCCATGGGATGGGGTATCCCTGGGGTCACTTGGGGTCACCTGTCCTGGCTCTGTCCCCTCCCAGCTCCTTGTGCGTTTCACTGGTGGGTGGTGCAGAAAAGGCCTTGACTGTGTATGCACTGCTCAGCAATAATGAAAACACCATGAATTATGAACACTGCTTGCAGCACTAATCCAAACCACAGCCCCAAAGTGGATCCTGTGAAGAAGTTATTCCAGCCAAAACCAGCACAGGTAGAGCAGTCACTGAGGTGAGAAGAAGAAAAGAAATATTTCATCTTTCAGCAACAAAATGTAACAATAAAGCATTACAAAGATAATGCTTGGAAGTTGATCTTAAAGGAGTGATCATTGACATGAAAGGGATGAGGGCAATTCTGTAAGTCTCTAGGATATTGGCAGAAATTATTTTATGAAATACAGGGATTTATGTCTAATCGACATGTGATTTTTTTCTAATTGGAATGCTGCTGGGAAGGCATCACTTGGTAATTATGAAGAGCTTTAGAATTAATTAAACACTGTCTAGTTTTTATTATCACAATATTCTAGAGAAACTTCTGGAGACAGAGTTCCAGTATGCATATGACAGATTTATATATTCCTTTGTCACACAGTAAAATAATGTGAACAGAAACCCCACCTTGCACTGATATCCAGCAATCAGCATATTCAAAGATCCACAGAAGTGGAGTGACCTCTGAGTCAGCTTAATTTTGGTTTTACAGAATCTGCTATGAATACAAGTGAACAACATCTGAATTCTGATTTTTGTGTAGACAGACATAGCTGGATTTATACAAGTCAATGAAACCTGTTAAAATTACCTGTGCTCACCTTTTTCATGACCAGCTGCTTGCATGTTACTGTCAGCTACTAACTGTGGCTAAACAAATGTATTTGGGTACATGTAGTGTCTGCAGTGACTATGAAGATATTTTTCATGGGCCATCAAATTCCAGTGAAGGGATTCCATTTTAATCTCCTAAATGATAGCACTATAGGAATAGGAAAAAACACTATGAATACAAAATTCAGTTTGTAAACTGTGCAAAAAATAACAAAACATCATTAGTTTCTATAAAATATAGATAATTATAACCTAATAAAGCAAAATATCAAACAGCAAATCCATTTTGATGAAGATGATTTAATTACCACATTGAAAGTTAATGATTACTTTGGAAATGTTGTTGATGGGATTTCATTTAATTTAGTAAAAAATAGAGCAGCATGAACTAGTATTATATTTAAATACACAGTGTTTTAGAAGGCTTGATTTCTGAAAAAATTGAGAGCTTTTAGGAGGAAGAAAGTGAATGGAAACAGGAGGCACAATAGAAGCCTTGATGGCCAAAAAAGTGAGATTCTGCAGTCTGTGAAGAAGACAAGAAGCATCATTATTCAATTTGAAGAAGAAATTACAAACAAAACACAAGAGAGAAAAAAACAAAAGAGAAAGTATTTTAATCTTAAGGAAGAGAGTACCATTTTTAACTTATAAAGCAGAGGAATGATTAGTGAATCTAGAAGTGCCCCAGAAATATTAGTATCTAAGAATGTTGACAATAAGTAGGAAAAAATGTATCAAGGACAAAGCAAATTCTTGGTAGAGCTTTAAAATTTAGGTACCATATGTCATTATGCTCAGTATACAAACTAGGGGGAAAGCTGGCCAAGGGCATCAGTCAGTTCAGGGCGAGAGATTATTTTTCATTTGCACCACTTATTAAATATGGGGTTTATTTCTCTCTATTTTTGATATTTTCCTTTTCATTGCAACTGCCTATTAGTGTTTTTAATATTTATTTTATTATTTAATTTTGTTTAGTTTCAATTATTAAACTAACTCAACCCAAGATTTTTCTCACTTCTGCTCTTCTAATTCGCTCCCCCATCCCACTGAGGAGTGAGTGAGTGAGAGAGCTGCTGTGTGGGGCTGGACTGCCAGCTGGAGTTAAACCATGGCACCCTTGAAGGTACATGGGCTCATATGTCCTCAAGAAAATCTTAAATCCTCACCCTGTATGTACTAGAAAGTGAAAAAAAAGTGTGCCAGAATGAGGTCTTTCTGTCATGGGAAGGTGTTAATGAACCCCTTAGAAAGGCTCTCTGACTTAATTTTTTATGAACTTCATTAATAACAAATTTTCTATTGCAAGTGCATTAAAACCTAATCAATAGACTTGCTCATGGAAATATCTTGTCTATGGCTATCATTCTTAAAAGAAATCGATAACAGCCAAATTCTCACTGTAAGCAAGAAAGAATTCAGGACTGCTTTTCTCATTTTTATTCTGAAATAAGATACTGTGAGTTAGCAGCTCACAGCAAGAAAGTAAAAATTATGTAAAGAACTCTAATACAAATTTTCAGAGCATACCTCATTGCAAAAGCTGTCATGTAAATGGAAACAAGTTCCTCTAATTAAATCTAAACCCTTTACAGCTGTGCAACTATGAATTTTTTTCTATACTAGTAGTATCTGTAAAATTTAATCTAAGTTGAAGTAGATTTTTCTCCCTCTTCTACATAAAGACTTATATGGAATTAGAACATGCTTTTTAACTTCTTCCACATAAGCACTACCTCTCAGACATCAGTGTGCTCTTCCTAGCAGAAATGTTTATCAGGCTTATGCTCATTAAATAGTCTCTTTCATTATCCCCTTTCTTGTCTGTGCAAATGGTTTCATTTTTAGTGAGAGAGGAGAGAAGCACAACCATTTTTGCCATCTTATATCTGACAATCTTGTAAAAATAAAATCAGACCTTTATGTTGTGCTGACCAGCTGTGTTTGATGCTCCAGGGGGCTGATTCATAGTTAGGGTAACTACACTTCTGGACTCATGTTTGAACCTCAGGAGAGAGGATTTTTACCAGTCCAGACTAAAGCATTCAGGAATTTTAGAGGCTAGGTACATATTTATTAATAAAAAGACACAAAAAACCCCAAAACAAAACAAAAAAAACCCCAAAAAACCAGTAAAAAAGGTCCAAGAAAGATTGTAAGTGGGGGAAACAATTTTCACAACCTCAAAATTCTCCATGTGATTCATCTCTTGCATTAGTCTGCTTTGGATTTACACTGCTAAACCCAACAGGACAGAGTTCTGTGGGTGGTGGGCCAGTTCCAAGGGCAGGACAGACTCATAGAGACACTATTGCCATAGCTCAGGCCTTCTGCGTAAAAAGCATAAAGAAAATCTCAGTGCACAGTAGGGTAACTGGCCAGCACTTCTCCACAGTTCTAGCCTAATTAGCAAATCCTTGAATATCCCTTCAGGCTCATAAAGCAATTTTATTCACAGTCTTGGGCAGTCTGGGTTTTGTTTTTGTTGGTCTGTTTGGTTGGTTTTAATTTCTGCCCTCTGAGAGCATCACTTTTCTAGCAGTAAGAACTGTGAGAAAGAAATAATTCACAAGGACATTCAGAATTCACACTGAGGTCTGTTTAATCCAAAATCAGATAAGTTTCATATTTATGGTGATGGTGAGGAGGAATGCATCAATGCAGTTAATCCAGTTATGAGCTGCTCAACTTCAGTATTTTATTCAAGTTTGATCTACAGTGTGTTCTGAGAGTTCATGCTATATAGATCCAGATCTGGCTGATGCAAACCTCTGAGGTGCTGGGCAATTTTCATACAATCCTGTTACATGTTCTCTGAGAAACAGAGATGCCCCATTTTAGCTGGGGCATTTAAACCTGGTCTTTTTGGATACTAAATATCCTGTGGCATTCTTGAAGGAAGTTGAAACCCACCACAGAAGTACTGGACACTTGCTAAAGGAGAAAATGATCTTGTGGCAATTGTAAATGCTGAGGTTTCCAGCTGGATCAAAAATGGAACTGCACTGTAACACTTGAGCTAGCACAGAGTAATCTAGACCTTCTTTGGGAAGTGGGAATTCCTGGAGTGGTGTGGAATCCCTTGGTACAGACAGCAGTGCAAATCTGTCAGTGTTTGTTGGCATTTCGGTGTGTGATGGCTGCTGCTGCTGACACGAATTAGCTGGATGTTTATAAACAAGCAGAAGCAAAAGGAAATATCACTGCAGTGGGAGAAGCACACAGGGAAGATAAGGCATGAGGGCATTAAGGTACAGGCCTGTGCTGATAAAGAATGTCTTTATTCAGTTCTTGGTGAAGGCGCAAGTTGCATAACCTCATCCTTTACCCATTCCCAAACTGCAAATTAAATCCTTTTTGCTGTAAGGCTGTAAAGCAGAGCTGGAGCTGGACTTTTATTGTGCTTATGTGCAGTACTTAGAATTCTTAATAACCCAATCCTAAGTGAAGTGTCCAAGTACTATGAATAATAATCAAACCATAACAGCAGGAGGTACCTAATGAACGGAATTAATGTATCTCTTGTTCCCATTTACTGAGATTAGTAAACTTGTTATAATCCTAGTGATAAATACCTGGCACTGATATCTTCACTGTTGGCATTGTTGAAGGATCTTTTGATTACTTCTTTTCAATGCTGTTTTTTTTTTTTCCCAGTGTATTGCTAGACATTATATTTATGCCCAAAATCAGGTTCTTGTGTACCGTTCCTGACTTATCTGTCATGAAATTAGCTTGGCAGCTTCACAAGTATTTTCATCAGCATCAACACTTGAAAGAGTACAACAGACAAGTGTTGCTTTCACGGTAATTCAAGGCAATTTTAGCCTTCCTTCGAGGCTTTTATTCAGACTGGGTGTCCCTATAGGCAGGGACAACTAATCTGTTTTGTTGGATGGTAAAGGACCTTATGATTTTTTAAAATACAGCAACACTCTGCTTAAAAGCCACAGAACATAAAACATTCTTTTTAATAGCTCATGTTCAAGGCACTGTTTTCTACTGTGTTGCTGGAGAACAGAAGTGAGAGCAAAGAGGATATTTATCTAATCCCCAAATTTAGAACAGCAGACAGTAAGATATACTCTTAAAATCCCAATTTTCTCTGCCAGACTTATTATTCTCTGTGTGTGTGGCTTGATGTAACTTTCCAGAATTTTTTTATTCATATTCATATATTTATAAATACAAATAATGCAGCTGTTCTTTTCAGTGTTTCTTCTGGGTTTCAGACGCTGCAGTGAGAAGGTTTCCCCAACTAGTGTAATTTTTCAGTTAAAAAGATGACACTGAACAAGAGTGTTCCAGTAAACAGTGTTAGACAGATGGCATAAATTATGGACTTAAAAAATTTAAATATTTTTTTCTACTTTCAAGTGCACACCTTGACAAAGCACTTCTTTTGGAATGCAGCACAATCTCAGTTACTTAGAAATATTTCATGTGTCAGATCTCACTAGCTTTAAAACCATGATTCTGGGTGGAGTGTGATCATAATGGCACTAAGATGCTCTAAGGGATGCTTTATAGGGAGGAAAGTGGGGGGAATCTACCTTCAGTTTTTCTCTATCAAAGGGCAGTAACAGAGAAGACAGAGACAAACCCTTGGAGGGGCAAAATAAATGTGCAAGAGGCAAAGGAAGATAAATCCTGATTAGTTAACAGGAAAAACAAATTACTAAAGGGATGCTCAAGCATGGAAAAAAAGTCTAGAGAAGTGTGGAATTTCCATTCTTGGAAATTTCCAATAGTTCTACAGAAAAACCTATACATCCAATCTTAATTTTTGTTAGCTCTTCTTTGAACGGGGCATTGGACCAGACAAGTTCTAGAGCTCCCTTCCATCTTTATTCTGTGAGCACAAAAAGGGAAGTCTGGAAACAGTTGCTTTTTGTTTGGTTGGGGTTTTTTGTTGTTTAGTTTTGCTTTGCTTTGCTTTTTGTCGGGTGTTTTTTTCTTTTTTTGTCATGTCTTTGGTTTTGTTTTCCTTCCTTCTCCCTAGAGGCTTTCTGCATGGAGATGCCAAAGTGCAGAGCGTGCAGGCAGGGCTTCACAGCATGTTAGTGTTCTCTCTTCCTGCACACACACACACACTCCTCGGGTTCTGACTCATGAAGCACAATTTAAATTGGCAGATCCATTGACATTGCTGCACTGTTCAACCTACTGCTTCTGCTCTCAGGGAAGCTGCTCTCCTGCAGTTTCCAGCCCAGAGCTTTAAGGGCAGCCAGTGAGCCTCAGACCAACACACTGGGCAGTTGTGTGATTGATCAGCTGGTTCTCAGGGTGCTCATTTGTCCCTGAGATGGGGCTGCAGTAGGATTACTTCACCTTGAAGCAGTAAGATCCATGGACATTCAAAATCACTTTGTTCACTGCAAGGCTCATTTACTGCATCATAACTTTCTATGGGGATCAAGGCTAATGCTTTCTACTTTCAAGAGCAAAATTTAAAGCTGTGTGCTAGTGTTTGCTCATAGGAGATACTGTGTTTTAAAATACACAAATCAGAAAGAATTAGCTGTATTACCAAAGCAGTCACTCCAAGTTCAACTGTGAATCTTTACAAAACAACTTACTCATCAAAATTTCATAGTGGAGTGCTACTTCTAAATATTTATCTCGACATAGACTGAATTTCTCAATAAGTTCTATCCTGAAACCTCCTAGTAAACATAAGCTTCCCCATGGGAATTCTCCATCTGGATTTTGTCCCAGGTCTCCAAGATAGAGAAGAATTAAAAAGACAAAATTAAAAAAGACAAAAATCATTTCTATTTAGTAACAGGACCAGAAATCATTTCCAAAGAGTTCTAGAAGTATTTTGTGTTTATCACTGAACTGGAAGAAGCTTGTAGGGCTGTTCACAAAGGGACAAAGGACTTCAATACAAATAGTTTGATGAACTTATTTTTAGTTCCAGTGACAGGAACCTAACTTGACATTAACGTGGACATTAACTTGGGTTAACTCAGGACCTGTTCATGATTCCCTAGAAACTTGTATAGTTTGTGTGGCAATTTGTTTCCTCTTTGCCCCAGATTGAAGATTTTTGATAAAAAGAGAGCTTAAAACACATGTATTTGAGTAGGATATGGGGAAATTTAGAAGAGAATTTTTAGGTGTTTTTAATTGTATGGAAAGGAATTACTTCATAATGAATGAGGCTTCTTATTCATAATCTAAACAATTGTTGCATTAGTTTTATAACTTTTGCACAAAGTTTTATATGCCTAGATTGGTGACTTCAAAAATTTTAGCTCCACTGCAGCTCATAAAACAGAGTTTCTGCACAAATGAAAGGTCACAGTAGAATTCAAAATGAATTCCAATGCAAAGATCCATAAACTCCCATTAGCTAGAGCTGGTTATTATTGCTGGTACCTGACGGCAAAGCAGCCTTATGCCAGGAATTAGTACACCTACACTGACATAAGGCAGATCCAGGAGTAATGGATATTCCAGACCCACAATTGTGCTGTTTCTGGACCAGATGCTGTATATTTTGGACCAATAGCAGCAATGTCTCCAATAAAAATAAAGATATCAACACAATTCATTCTTTGAAAAGTCTCTGCCTCTATCAGTATCTTTGTTGTTTGTGCTAGACTGTTAGGCCAGATCCACCATGTAAAATGGATTTCACCTTTACTTGCTATTGAATTGGCCAAATTCTAGTTACTTAGCCCATGAAAGAGTGAGCCTTGGTTCACTGGCAGAAATAGAACAGATGGCAGTTCTGACACAAGCTTCAGAAACCAGAGGAAATTACCCAGAGAGTGATGGAGTTTGCTTGATTTCATGGGGAATAGGAATAGGGCAGAGAAATTTAGGAATAGGGCAGAGAATTTAATATGACTTCAAGGAATCAGCTTGTTCTAAACACACACACTCACACACTCACACACCCATCCCCATAGCTTGTCTGGGGTTATTTAGATTATTTAAAAACCTGTATGGGACAATCTTGGTGATTACACTGGGGCTGGGATGATTCCTGTACAGAAGACCATTCACTCACCTCTGCAAAGATTTATTTCACTGTCCTTGGTGCAGCGAAATATCAGTGCCTGTTGATGAAATGCTTGCTGTGGGATCTGTGGGCTTAGTTGTTGGATAGTCCTCTGATTAAGAAAAAAAGATATTGATGAAAGACGCTAGACAGCAAATTAATGTTTTTTACACTTGATTAACTGCTTAATATTCCTAATGTGCTCAAAGTACTGGAAACACTTGGAGGGTAAACACAGAGACAACTCAGGACCTGAAAGTAAAAGTCAGTGAGGCCAGATTTTAATTAAATTTAAATTAAAGAGAGACAGGAAATTAAAGTATCTATCACATTTAAAAAATTAAAACACGTTCAGCTGCTAAAAAAACCCAACTCCATTTAAAACTAACAGTGTAACTCTAAAGAATCTATAGAGAATTTATTGTTACAGTGAAAGAGTTTTCATGATCCTCTGGGGCCAAAAATAATTTGGTTCTTGTGCTGTTAAAAGAACCACGAACCATATAAACATGTAGCTCAAAATCTAAAGTAATTAAAAAAGTTAAATTCTTATGAGATTCCACAACTTTACCCAAGAAATCTGTCGATATATGCAGGCCAGAAACTCAAAGTAAAAGTGCTTTTGCCATGTTTGAATTCCAAGCATTGCTGTGATACTGTATTGCATGTTTCTTGGGCGGAAAGGCATTACAATCCACATTTGTGTGATCAGTGGATCCATCAGTTACATTTGTGGATCTCAAATAGTACTTTGGAAGGTGGCTGACAAGAAAAAAAAGAAAAACAGGTGCATAAAGACAATTCAATTTTTTTGTCAGTCCTGTGTAGAGAATCAATATATTATGTGCCATTTTAGTTGCAAATGCTTCTTACTTTATATTTCATTTTTAATAGAAAGTCTTATCAATCTTTTAAGTTAACTGAAATACTTTAGATATTTGCTCATGAACTCCAGGTTATATTGAATTGGAAACAATTTTTTAAAAATAAAAACTTGCGAGTTGTGAAGACTGAATATTAACCACAATAAAAAATGCCTCCCATTAAAATCCATTTACCTTACATCTTTGATATGATATTTATACCAAGATTCCTGTATATTTATGCTAGAAATTTAAAAAGATAATTAATGTGGACATTTTTAGTTCCTTGAATTGGGTGAAAGAATAGACCTGCAAAAACACTGCATTCCCTATATGAGAGTGAAAAAACCTGATGCAATTTCCTGTGTGTATCACAAGATGTTTCTGTTCAGCAGACTGGCTCTACTGAAGATTTAACTGATGTCCATACTGTTGGAATTCCCATGCTGAGCCAGTCTGATCCCTTTGTATCACTTTGCTATTGCTCCAAGGAAAACAACAATGCCTGTTGCAGACCCATAGGGGGGATACAGGTGTGGATAAATTAATTCATTTATGTGAGGTGCTTAGGTTCGTAATGGAATATCGTACAATCAACCCAACCAATTAAATTTGAAAGCAGCCTCAGAAACTTTTGATTGATTTAGTTTCCTTGAACTCCAGGTCTATTAGAATTTTATTGTTCCAGTGTTCACTTGGGTTCATATCCTCTTGAAACATATAATGAGATGGTGCATTTGTCCTATCAAAAATATATGCTTAAATTCCAATTAACAAGGCACAGAAATAATGAGTTCTATATTTATTACAGAAAGAATGAAAAGTGGAAAAGTGGACAGAAAGATCAGGAGAATGGCAAATCATATATATTGTACATCAAAATTTCTGCCTTTTTTTTTCTTTTGTTACTGTTGTTGTTGTTGTTGTTTTAGTCCTGATTTTTGTTTTAAAATAAAATCAGTACTATACTGAGCCAATCAAATTAGTTTTCACTCTTAGCTATCCAGGAATTAATTTCCAACTTCATGATAAAATCATCTTCATTACAGACAGCCAGTGCCTTTCTCCTGCTGGCAGTCATAACACACTGTGGCAATATCACTGTTGTTATGGTTGAAGAAACACGAGGCTGCTTTCAAGGACATAAAACTAAAATAATGGCCCCCTAGGCTGAGGTTTCTCACACTTGTTTTTTACCCTAAAGTGATGTCTTTTTTTTTTTTTTTTTGAAAGCTTCATAAAATCCAAGTTGGGCATTTTATTGGCTATCCAAACTTGAAACACAGAAGCAAGTATTTTCCCCAACTTACATCAGCAAAACAAAGAAAAAAATTAAATGTATTTTATATGTGTTTGAATGTGCATATGTATGCTTTTCCTTTGAAATTCTAAGGATATACCAAAAGTGCTTACAAGAACATCAGAATAGCTACATAAAAATCTTCTGATGATCTCTAGGAAAGAATATAAAAACTGCTTCTATTCCTCTTCCTCCTTATGCTATCAAAATCCAGAGAAACATCTGAAGACATTTTGGGGGATAGAAAGAAACCCAAAGGGATCTACCTCTAAAACTCACTTATTTTTGTTACATTTATCTTTCAAGTAGTTCTGACCAGTTCTTATCATGCGAGTACCTTTGTAACCCCAGACTTTCCAGTTGCTTCCAATTTCCCATATGCCTTGTGTCACTGCATTTGTTGTTGCCAGATATCATCAGATTTGTAGCAGAAGTTTGAGCAGGTATTTTTATTCAGATTCCAGTTTCTGGAGTCAAATGACTTCTATTACTCAGCCCAGTTTTAATTTGGACTGAATTTCTAGTCCTCATATTAGCGCCTTATAAATATAACTTTCCATAACAAAATAAATATAAGAAAGGTTTTTATTCATCTGTTGACAACTTGAAGATCACCTTAGACTGCTGATGGTTATAGCTTCTCCTTCAACTGCTAAATTTTTAATTTTCACAACAGGATCTTTAATCTCAGAGGTTTTGGTCATGACTGTATTATTTAAAAACATCAGTGTGGGTGGACTAACATAAACGATCTGAGATATGCATTATAAGGATGCTATTCATCCATACTCTAGCTTGTACAAACCCTGATTTGTGCTCTTTTGTCCACTTATTGCTGCTTGACTGTTTTAACATTCAGCAAAACAGAACTATAGAATTGCAGAGCCCTCATCTTGCAGTTTACTGGAAATGAGAACCAGAATGTATCTTAAGAGAGAACGCTGGACAAAACACAACTTCCCCAGAATGTCAAATGTCAGAATGAAGCATCTAAATTTCAGTTATACAAGACAATACTTCTTGCAAGACTTCTTGGTTTTTATGAAAAAAAAAATTGTTTAGTTTGTTTAAAATTTTCTGGAGGAATGTAATCCTTTCCTGCCTCGATCTAATTAAAAGCACTTTTAAAAACATAACCTGATGTTTCTGCTCTTGCTAGTTCAATACTTCAAAAATGAAAACAAAACAACATTGACTTTTTGCAGAACTGCAGAATTGTAAAATACTTTGCCTACAAGATATCCTGACACTGGTTTATATAAGTGTGCTCAATAAGTCCTAGCACACAGAATTCATTGTCTGTAGAGATGTGACTTGCAAAAAATACTACTCTGTAGAGCACTTAATAGATGGCTTTGTGCTTAAGGTTAACTGGGGAAATAATGTGACATTTACAGGGGTAATGCTGGGCTGTATCTTAGTTGTGTTTGTGTTACCTTTTGTTTCCGTTACAGCCAGGTATTTGCATGACATTTTTATTTAAAGAGGGAAAACACAAGAAAGAAATTGTGTTTGCACTTTATGCTGATTGCCACATTATCCTGTAGGAGGAAAATAATGGCACTTGATTATGAAAGAAGTTATTCCACAGGTTTCACACAAATCATGGAAGTTAAAATTTGGGTCTTCAAGGAAGGGACTCTGAGTAGATAAAAATAAAACCATTGTAACCTTCTTAAGCTGACTGCTTTTCATTCAATCCAGAATTAATGTAAAGAACTCCACTTGGCAAACCAGACTAAGCCCATTACTGACTACACACTCACTGCAGTGTAGGCATTTAAGGAGAGGAAACATCAATATTTTTATTAATTATTCTGGGGAAGGACTTGTGAGCAGCTGGAAAAAGAGGACAGGGGAAGAATAGATTAGAGATCATATCAAAACCCGATGAGCCAGAATTTCAACCTGTGTAAATCAAACACTCTTGGGATAGGCAGAGCCCTGCTCTTTTTAAACTGAGGATCTTTTCCTCACCAGCAGTCTGAAATTCCAGTAGCATTCAAGAGGTCAAAAGAAGTTATCCTTCCACTGACTTGTGCAAGGCTTAAGCTTTATAACACTTGTTACAGCGAAAAGTTTTCTCATGGTTAAGGAAATATGGAAATAGTCTGAGAATATACAAAATTGTGTCTAGTGCTTCAAAGAAAATAGTTATTGATGATGACTTTCTTGCTGAAAACTGTGGCACAGTTGTTTATGGACTGACTGCTGATGTCAGTCAAACGTTGTGTTGAACATCACCCACTTCTCAGAGAATAAACTGGTCAATTTGCTCTCTTTATGTGCAAAATGGAAAATCACTGTGCGTGTGTTAAATGCAGTGGAAAAACAACAGAGTTGGAAGAAGCAAAATTCCTCTAAGCTTTTGACATGACCAAAAGACACTGACAAGATGTAGCACAGCCAAATAGTTGGACCTCCAGCTCTAGAACTGTTGTTTGTCTGCTTTATTTCTGATCAGTCCTGCAGTGTCCTTCTCACTTTCCCCCATCTGCCCAGACACTGCCAGCCAGATTCACCACTGCATTGCTTTAGTTTTCCACCAGCAGGCTTTTGGAGATAAACCTGCAGTAATGTAGTGAGTAATCAGCCCCAGAACCAGCAAGGAGCCCTCAAACTACACAGCACCATGTGAGTGTGAGAAGTGTTGCCTTTCCTTATGCTCAGTTTTGCCATTAGTTTACGACACTTCTGTACTGGTCAGTCTTCACCTCTTTGGAGATGGTGTGCTTTGTGGGAAAAACCTGTTGTGAGGCAAAGCATCCTGCTGAAGACTAAATGAATTTTTGAACTCTTATTTCTGTGTAACTTTGCCAGTAACTTGGTTGCACAGGTTCCTACAGGGACCTAATTACTGTTTGCTCTAAGTTGAGTAACTTTCTGGTTAACCTAGCAAAGTCATGACTACATTCACCTGTCAGGGATCCTCATTAGTGGCATTTTTTTTGGTTCTTCTAAATCTGATCTTTAGTACAGCTAGATATTTATGATCAAGTGGTTTTAATGGAGAGATTGTACTACAGAAAAAATGGATTTATGGCAGATTTACTGTCTGTTTGCCAATGGCACCCTTACTCAATAAGAGTATAAAGTTCTTATAGCAGGAATTCAGCTGTCATCCATTTTTGGAGAGAAGAAGTGCAAACCTTTGCAATCTTTTTAATCCTCACTAAGAGAAAGCTGGAGAGAAAATATTGGTTAGCTGAGAGTCTTTTTCTCAAAAATATCTCCTCTTCTTCCCTTAGGAAAAAACTACAGTCTAATTATCCAAGCAGTGGGTGAGAAAGATTGATAGAAAATGTTAAATTGTGCCATTTTCATATGCTTTTTGCAGTTCTTATTCCATAGGAGTGGTTTCTTTTACAGAATGCTGTGTGACCATTTAGAAACAGCTTAGGATAATCTGAGAAGTTTTAGTGGCATGAACTCCATCCCAAAATAATTGCAAGACAGACTGAGGTCTATTTTTGAATGCTAAATTAACAAAATGCCTCAAAGGGTGTTGTCTATTTCTGGTTACTCATTCCTTCTGCACACAGTAAATCCAAGGAAAAAAAAATTAAAAGAGATGAACACATAAAACATGAATTCTGCTAAACCATTTGGTTTATATCTTGGAGAACCTCCTCTCCTAAAAAGGAGAGTTGCTCGTTCTGTCATTATTACTTCAGTACTATATAGTAGGATAAATAAAATGTCCCTGCTTCCCAGTCCTTTACACACCTTGTGTGCAGCTGAGTGACAATGTAGTGGTACTTCAAAATCAACTTGCACTTACCAGCACCATTAAACTTAAGTGAACAGAAGTTGCTATCACCAGTGAATACTCTTCAGAATAAGAAGGGTTGTAAAATGTATTTTTTTGCCATCTTCAGACGCTTTTCAGACTACAGTTGTTTATGTGAGTCTGCAAACCAAGCAACAAAATATTTTCTTTGATAAAGTAATATAATCTAAGCACCACAGTGCTGACAACTAAATCAACCAACCTCCATAGAGACACAGAGAAACCCTGAGCAAATCTCCCTCCAAAACCAGGACCTTCAGCAGCTCCAAATGGCAGGGGATGAAAGCATCTGTGCCCTTTGTATCACAGCCTCTGGCACTCTTAGGTTGACCCTGGCTGGCAGTTAAGCACCTGCTCAGCCAGGCACCCTTTCACACCCCTTCATGTATAGAGGAGAGACTGGATTTCATCATCTGTGGTTTTCTGTCGTCCTCAATAAAGCCAAACCTTTCCTGGAGCTTTGGTGGAGTTGGATGTTGAACTTGTTCAAGCTTTTTCCAGAGCACTGTGGAAATTCATGAGTTCCTCCTTTCATAAAAGGAATTAACAAGGACATTCTGTTGTTACCTGCCTTTGCTGAGACTCTAACATTCATCTCTGGTCTGAAAACAAGTCCTTCTCGTTTAATAATTTAGCCATTAAATTTCTGTGGTTGGCTTTGTAATTTAAACAGTCAATTTCTATTCTGAGCAAGATGTTCAGTGAGATGTCTAAAATCAGTGTTACGTATAAAATTAGCTTTGTCCGTCTCTGCCAACAATCACCTCTGGGTCAATAAAATTCACTAGGCCACTGTGTAACAGAAAGAAAATAATTCTACCTCCTTTTGACACTACAGGAGGAGTTCTAATATCTAATAATTTGTGGTACATGAGGTAGATATCTCTATAGGTAGTCAGGAGTCCCTGCAAGCATTTTATTTAATCTATCTCTTGGTAATTATCTACAATTGTGTTTAACGGCGTATAAGAACCTATCAAATATAAAAGTTCTAAGCTCTTAAGATATTTTCTCTTTATCTCTTCCCAAAACATTTATTTCTCATCCAAACTATGCTTCTCAACATTGAGTAAATGACATTGGGTCACTGAGAGTGCTGAGTCATGATTCATTGATCCATGGAGACACTGATCACTTTCTGAAGCAAGATATTCTCTTCCTATAACATCTTGTTTTTCTTGCAAGGTCTTTCCTTTATGTACTGATCAAAAGCAACTTTTGTTTCCTTGTCAGAACAGAGAAGGTGCTTCAGAGATGATCTGTTGCTTACTTTATTTCTAGTGTTTTCTCCTGTTATCTACAATAGCCATTTCCAACTACACCATCAACTCTGTAACAAAATCACATACGTCAGTCTGTGCAAGATTCAAGTTCACACTGGCACTTAGGGTGAAGTTTTCCTTTTTTCTTTATGTGACAATAACCTCAAAGAAAAAGAGTGTATTGCCTACGTCAACTAAGTTTTAGTAGCTACAGTACGTAGCATACATGGGTTAACATGTAAAAAGTTTGAGCAACTTTTAATTTAAATCTGTTTCTGTGACAAATTATATAGTGGAGCAATATTGGTCTAACAGGTTTGTTCTTTTATGGATCAAGTCAAATGATACACAGAACATTTTTTTTGTTTCTTTGCTTTTTAGCTAAATGTATCTATGTAATACCCAGAATATTGCAATGGGAATACTAATGATAATAAGCAGACAGCACTCTGTCCAAATCAAATGGACTTTGAGATGACTCATTTTCTTTTAGAATAACAAATGGACTTGTCAAGAATAAACAGAAGTAACCATAACAATGAAACACCTGCTATTTCTTTTTCACAGATGTAGCTGCATATGGCCAGAGATACTTAAATATAAAGTAGTTGAAATATTATATGGAAAATTAATCATTTTGTGGTTTCAAAAATTAAACAGAACTAATAAAAGAAATAAGGAAGCACTGAAATCTGTACCCAGTAGCACAGTTCCAATGAATCTTCTACCACTAGTACCCATGTTACTGTTTTCCTAAGGATTTTTATAAAATGTTGTCTTTAAGCTTCAAACTGTCACAACGGTTCAAAAGTCATTAACGCTGCTTGCTCAGTTTCAGTACATTTTACAACAGTGTCAGATATCTCTTTAATTGCAAAGAATATATTTTGTATGATTCTAACTTAAAAGATGACTTCTCTCATCTTTTCACATTATGAAATTAAAATTTTCGCTTCTCTTTTGAACCTAGCACCATTACAATCTGGATAAACAATTATGACATTTATGGATCCTTCAGTTTCCTACAGGAATATATGGGTTCTATTTAGTCCATAATGAATCAGTAATTTACATATATATCAGCATTCTGGAGTTGGAATTATGATTCATTTAAAAGCCAAAAGTTTAGAGCCTCTGATTTTAGCTTTCTTTTCTGTCATCCTATGGCATGTGGCTTCGGAAACTTTTACATCTGAAGGCAAAACTCTGGTTCTGCCAAGTCAAGTGGAATTTTATAACCTAAATGAGATTTCATCATCTGTCCCATTTGCCACTCATAAAACAGATGTTTAAATACTTCTTCCTAGCAGACATTTGTTTTTTATTTTTTCATAGGTGAATATACAGTACATAGGAGAAGATGCCCCAGTGACTTCTGTTTCTGCTAGGGTAAGTTAATGAAATAATTTCAAAATAATCCTTCTTAGTGGCTAGAAAAACATGGTACTTTTTCATAAAACTTCTAACCTTATGAAAAAAAGGCTTTTATAATTGTTGTTATTACTAATCTTGATGGATTGCGGAGAGTTATTATGATAAAATGGGATTTCATGTAGTATATCTTAATTAATAAATATTTAGCTATAAGGTATATTTCACACATAATTTGGCAAGTATCACTTCTATACCATATATAAATTACAATTTACCCATTCTCTGCTCCTATGTGGCTAGTTCCAAATGTACTATAAGATCCAGAGAAGAGTGAGTGAGCTATTCTTTCAAGGGTATAAAAACCAAAGAACTAAGCAGCAAGAGGGAGAGGGGGAAACTGAAAGCTATCTAAATTATAAGGAGAGAAACACTCAACATCAGAATTCAATGGGAATGCGAGAGGTCAGTCTTGATGTGTTTACAAATAATTTTCAGGAATTCTTCAGTGAATTTCCTACTCCTGTACCCTTACTCTCTATAGTCTGTGGAAAGTGGATCTAAGAGAGAGTGGAAATCTGTGTGTATTTGCTTTCTGGGCATCTTTGGTCTGTTTTCTTTCCTCAGCTCCTGTGCCCTTCCATGCCATCCCCCATGAGACTGAAGCGGCAGCAGATGCTGCTGCAAGGGTGAGAGCAGTGTGGTGAAGGAATGCTGTCCATTTATAGGAATTTGCATGGACTGACTGACGTGATTCCCTGGGTGTTTACCACCCACCGAGTCTATTGTTGGAGGCACAAGGTTATTTACTGGCAGCATTTTCTGCTGATCCCTTTTTTTTCTGGTGTTACAGAAAATTACCCTGTCGCCTTCAGAGCTGTCTGACAGAGATTACTCTTTTCTCTCTATGTATGTTGTTCCTCATAGATTTCATTATATAAAGGGTCTCATTTGTGCTTGAAAACAAGGTCTGTCTGCAAAAGTATTTGTGATGACTGGGATGAAGAGTGTGAATGAGTGGAAAAACATACAAGATATGTGTTTGTGGTTTATAGTTTGAGTGTACTGACTTCTTAGAGTGAGTGGATGGCCCAATGAAGTGCAGGGAGCTGAAGTCCTGCTGCTGAGTGCTGCATATCCCTGGTGCTTCTCTCTCTGCAAATTGGCTTCTCAAGAATCTGCTTTGGAACAGATGATGAAGTGTGGCTAAACATGGTTATAGACACAGATATCTAGTTTTGTTCAGCTAAATAAGGGTCCTAGAGATTTGAGGAAGCCTTGGGGTTTTTGCACTGCTGTTTGTTTCTCTTGGTATTGGTCCAGAGTGCAGTTAACTCAATCAAAAGTATTATTTACTCCTCCAAATTACTTTGCAAATGCTAAACTCCACTCAGGCCTGTAATAATACAGTAGTAAATCATTTACAGCACAATTAGAGCTCTTGCTATGTCTGTGGAATTTGCCTCATTAACTTCAATGGACTTTGCTGATTGTGCACCCAAAGAAATTGTTAGGTTAAGAGCACACCAATAGCAAAGCTAAAGCTTGGCTTAACTGGGTGCGTTGATATAATTCTACTTAAATATTTTACCTGTGATATTTCACCTGCAGTTCATGATGGCTGAGTGCTAACTGAAATTAGAAAAGCAAAACTACACCTTGCTTAGCAGAAGTGTTTGATTGTGTGCTGCAACTCTTCCCCCTTTGAATAAATTGAGAAGCAAGTGGAAGGTTCAGTTGTAAATAAAGAATATTGTCATTGCAATATTAGAACAACTGCTAGGTGAGAATCTGAAAGGGCTTTGTTCAAGTAAGATGGAATATAATCCTCGAAGTCATGGGTGAGATATGTAACCCAATATGGTTCAGGCAGCACTTGGAATAATTAATGTAAATGTAACAGAACCCTGAGGGCACTAATAGGCCTTAATGACTCTGAGCAGCCTCTTCTGGGGCCTCCAGCCACAGCCGTGAGCTCGAGAATTCTGTTGAAGCTTGACCCCAGCTGGGCATAGCTGGGGGCTGTTAGTCTGGTTTTTCTGCCTGGTCATGGGTTTTGCTAATTATGACTTCCCCACACACAGACTGATGTCAGGACCCTGCCTTGTTATCATAAAGTTGTGTCTGACCCTGGTTGCCCTCACCAGCTGACTTCTCTGTCTTAGCCTGACCCCAGAGATGCTGGATGCCCTTGGCTAAGAGCTGCTCGCTCTGAGATTCCCCTTAGCTCTTGGCCCTTGTGGTGTCCTGACAAAGAAAAGAAAACTTGGGGTTTTGAAGTGGCTTTTCTGAAAATAAGAATATGCCATTATCTGTGAAGATTAAATGGGGAAGGAAGAATCTAGATTATGAAATGGTTTTATTGTGTATCTTTAGAGAGATGATTATTTTTCTATTTGTATAATAATAAAGTAATGCTAATTCAGGTACAGTAGCATTCTTTGGGAACCTGTAGCTGGTTGCAACTATTTCAGGCCTGCAAATCAATGAGGCAATACTACTAAGTATCAAGACCTATCAATACATGGTTTTTTGGCTTTGTTTAATATGAATAACCAACAGGTAGTTGGTCAACAGTCTTGTTCAGGTTTTTTTTCTCAAATCTGGAAGTTGTCAGTATGACCAAAACCCACTGAGGTACTTTGGGGAGTATATTACTCCCATTGTATAATCAGTTTCAAATCAGAAGAAAATTCTGGTATCATGTTTGGCCCTGCTAACTAAAAAGATCAAGCTGATGCTCTTATGAGAGCTCCTCTTGAAGAGGAAGGAGTCTCTTAATTTTATATCATATTGGTGGTCATATTCATTGATAGCAGCAGGAAAACTGTTCCTTCTGTGGACAGTTTGTAGTTAATGTTTAGTATTTTTTAGCCATGTTTAAAAATGCTTAATAATCAGATAATAATTGTTTTGCATGCTTTTGAATTGTTGCTGAGGTGGTATTTCATGAAACTTTCATATTATATCCTTAAGATGTGGAAATCAGAGACAAGACGAGCATGGCAAAACCAAGAACAAAAGAGACCATTCTACATAATGAGCCATGAATTCTGTTCAAGTAGTGTGTGAAGTATGGATTTCTTCATGCTCCTGGGAATACCCAGCAGCATAGAAGTGTGAACAGACATTGGTGGTACTTAATGAGTTTGGGGGGATGCAGAACAGGACACATTTCTACAATCCAATTTTAGATTAACCAGAATTTTGGAGAGTTCTTTGTTTACTTCCTGTTCTGTCTCTGGGAAGCTTCTGAATAAGTATTTTGGAGGGGCTGAGACAGAAGTATTAACACTAATGTGCATAAAATTTCCAGTATGAATTTGTCTTTTAGACAGGCACAGACAGGTCAGTGGAGTTTGAAAGCAGAACAGTCAGGTTAGCAGTGAGCTGAGAAACTGCATTAAAACTGATAATATGCATAAAGAGCACAAATATGCAGAGGTCTATGAGCTGAGTCTAAACCAGTAAAAAATCAACCAAATTATGACTTTTGGTGTTTGATTGGTGCTGTCTGGGTGTTAAGATTTTGAATAATTACATTTTAGAACTTGTATATCTCTCAGGATCAGTGTGAGGTTCTGGTGCCAGGGATGACTGCTTATCCTCTTTTATTTTTACATATTATAAGTACAAGGGTTCAGTATTTCATAGTATTTAAAGCTATAGGGTATAATATAAGCTAAGAGACAGTAAAATAACATAGATAGCTTCTTCCTTAAAGATACATGTTACATGGGGGAGGTTAAAAGGCTGAGTGCTAAAATGTTCAGGCCTACTTGTTCATTGTTGCAGGTCCTTGGTAAGCATTACTTTTTTTGGGTACTCTGAACATATGTTGCTCTCATGCCTGGAGTGTTCTCCACCTCAGACTCCCCTAAATGGTGTACAGGCCTTACACAGACATGTGTTTCATAGGCCCCGTGAGCCTAACAATTCAAAGGAGTATCAGCAGTGTGTCCCTTTGGTATCAGGCTCCTCACATGAAATGACATCGCTGTTACTGGATGTAGAAAAGGATTTTTAAGTTCACCCATGCACAAGCTTGAGGAGGGGTTCATTAAAGCTGAGTACTAATCCTCTTGATGTCTCTCTTGGGATGTAGAACATGATTTTCATTCTTGTCTGGGCATAAGGTCTCTGAATCCCTTTACATGGTCCAAGATTTATATGGTATTGCCAGGCAGATTCATCCCAGTTAGTGCAGGTAATAACAGCAGTACAGTCATTTTCAGGGAGCACGCTAATAACTTGAAGAGGAGCTAAGAACCTAATGGATTTTTCCAGTGCGGTCTCAGCTCTAAACCACATCTTCAGTTATTAACTGTGTTGGTGCAAACCCAGTTACACTTGGCTGTAAAAACTGTTTTAAGTGCATTACAGACACATGCTGAGGTGTCGAGACAGAAAACTATTTCTGTGCTTTGAACAAATGGGAAGAATATCTTTATGTGACATAAATGGCTCTTTGTAAACAACTTTTGGCAAGAAGCACTTCCTTTCCTTCAGTCCATTATTTTTGTTTTTGTTCCTGAACTCAACTGTTTTCAGCAATTTAATTCTCCATGTTGATCTCCTCCTAGACTTGGTCAGCAGGGCTACCAATCAATGTAGTAAAAATACATAGCACAAAACTGGGTTTAGAAGCCCTGGAGCCTGGACTATTACATTAGCAAGGTATTCTCTAGAGCCAAAGCACACCCCTGTGCAAAGAACCTGCATGAAGCCTCATAATTAAGTCTTTCAAAAGAGTGAATTTCTCTCAAAGAACCCAAAGGATAGTAAATATTAATATGAGGTCAGAAGAAAAGAATAAATTATAGACTAAGACCTCACCTCCACTGTTCCTTTTCCTGCTTGTATGTAGCTGTTCTCTGCCAAATCAATTGGACTGAGTATTTCACTCCTAATTTCTCTATAGACCTTTATACAGCATGCTTTAAGTTCAGAAGTTTGAAGTAGCAACATAAGCAGGTGCTGCTAAGTCAGAACCCTTAATCTCTGAATGGGGCTCCTGGAGTAACTTTACTTTGTATTTTTTATTTACCAACTTTTCTTTTCTAATAAGCGATAGGTTCACTCTCAGGCTGGAAGGCCTTGCCTTTGTTCCTTCCCATGTCTGTTGCAGGAAGATTTCAGGTCTAAAAGCTTTCCATTTTTTTTTTTTTTTTGTTAGGAATGAGGGATATTAGTGTAAAAAAAGTTCTTTGGACATATAACATTGAGAGAGAGAATCCTGACACGTAATTTGAAACACAACAGATCTAACAAATAGCTTTTTAGTCTTCAGATGAAACCAGGGATGTAAATTCAGTGTGGGTGAAACATGATCACTTTGATTTGTGGAATGCCTTGGAATGTAAGATACTGTATGCCAGAACAATTTAAAAGGATATTTTTCTTCCCTATTTGGTTATGGAAGAGCTTGTAACTTAGAGGTAAGGTAGGAGTCAAGGTAGAAAACATTTTTCTTTCCTACTCTGTGCGGCAAGAAACAAATTAAAGTCAGGAGAATTGAAAATGTTCTAATAAAAAATTGAATGGAAAATTGAATATGTGTTTAAAAAAGCAGGACCACAAGTTCCATTAGTAATACCTAAAGCAACATTTGCATTTAATCATAATGATTATATTCATTTGACTACCTTTTGCAGTTGTAAGCACAGAATGGCTCCAAAAAACTCACAGGAAAAATATTAAATGTTACAATGGTTTAAAGTTAAAGAATCCAGCTTCATATACTGTCCCTAGACTGTCTACTTTAAAAAGCAAACAAAGAGATGGTTGGCAGCATCAGTTTTATGTTTGTCAGTGTGAAGAGGCTGATCTTCACTGGAAGGTTTATTTGGCTCCTGCCATGAGGTCCATATGCAGCACTGAAAACTGCTATTGCACCTATTTAAACTCATTGTGCTGGTGAAGATGAGACAAATTCTTTATCTCTGTAGTTAAGGCTGGAGATGTTTGCTTAGAATATAAGTAATGGAAATTTACTTCATCCCTTTTCCATTCCTAATAAGGTCTTTGTCTTTCAAGATCTGTTTATATAAGGTAGATCAGAAGCCATTTTCATTGTGAGAATAGTAAAGTTTTTTTAACAGAATATATCCGAGGTACTGCCCAGCTGTAGTACCTGATGTGTAGCAGCTAGAACAAATAAAACAACATAAAAAAATCCACAGAAGAAAGCCTCTAAAAATTATATCCAGCTGAAGTTTCTGCTGGAGTCACAATGACAACCTCTGGGGAGAACAAGACAACACCCAAACCGAATCAATTTCCTTGCTTGCATCTCAGAAGTGCTCCTTCATGGCTTTTATTCAATGGAGAGCATAATTCTCCTTGTTTATGTTCTCAAAGGTCATCTGCCCTTGATAGAGTTATTTCAGCTTTATACCTGTACAAGAACAATGTCAAGCCCAGTGAACCAATGTTTGCTCAATTAGAGCCAAGAAAATCTCTGTGCAGTCACAAATCAAATACTCAAGTCCTTCCCAGCTCTGCTAATGGTTATATAGTGCTGCTCACACACAGATAAATCCTGGAGATTCCAGGCAGGAGTTACTCATTCATGACAGTATCTACACACATAAATATGCAAATCTATGTTCTGAATATATGCATATTGAGGTACATATATGCATGTGTGTATGTGAAAATGCATATCTGTATATGACACTTTATTTTACAAGACCTTTTTTTCAAGTATTCTCAAATACAAGAACCATTTCAAAGAAAACAGTCACGTAAGGCAGGCCTGGACACCACTGCTCTGTTTTCCTTTTTGGTGTCTGAATGCTTATGAAAGTAAACAAACCAATGCCTGCAATTTCACATGCAAATAGCTCTGCAAGGTTGGTTACCTGGTCTGCAGGTGTAGTAGGCAAATTGGTAAAGAAATACAGTTGTTCAATTAATTGGCTGCCATGCAGCCCCAGCAATCAAGTGTGCCATATGGTGATGGTAGAAACCAAGTCAGACCACAGATCTGTGCACACAAGTTTGTAATTGCACAGATATCTCTGAAAATACTGCTAGTCCTTTCACTTTCCTTTCTCAAAAAGAGCATAATTGTAAAAAATGAGAAACACATTGGGGTTGTGTTTATTAATTCAAATAAAAATAAAAGATGCCATTTTGTTTGACTTGCAACTTGGAAACCTTAGAAGTACTCTTCTGATAACATCCAAGTGTGTAGTGGGTCACAACCCAATAAAGTTGTTAAACTCTGGTTCTATGTGTAGAAGACTCAGAAAATCCAGCTATTACTGTGACTGGCTGCACTAGCCTCATCTTTAGCTTCAGGGCTTCTTAAATGTTTGCTGCCTAGCAGCTGCTTATTATGGCCGTTTCTTTTCCTTCAAAAAATTAATAACGATACATACCAACCTCCCAAAACACATCTCAAAATGTCAAGTCCCAGAAGAGGATCTAATAAAACTGCAGTGTCCTGTTACAGTCAGAATGATAGCCATTAGTTCAGCTCTGAATATCAGGAGACATTTAGCCAAGTGCACTCCCTGGCTGTGAGTCTGGTTTGACACAGACCCATTTTTCTACAGATTGACAGTTAAAAACTATGTTCTTTACAGTCTGTAAACTGTGATTTCATACCCAGCGGTGATTTGAAAAACTACTGCTAATGCAGATTTATAATAATGAGCTCTTTGAGTGAATACCCCCATTAGCTTCCCTGTTTTCAAGATTTCTTACATTGTTAAAAGTTGCCTTTTTAAATTATATTTTATTAACACTTTTTTTTCCCTTTGCATTTTTGTCATTACTGTTTTCAACAGAAAACCTCATAATTATCCTGGCTACTCAGTCCCTTTTAATGATTTCTTTATCCATCATTATGGTGTGATCACACTAATGATTGTTTCTCATACCTCTGTGGTGTAATTAATGTAATATTGCAGGCTGAAAAGATCATTTTCAAAAAGCCTCTTAACTTTTATATGTTCATTTGCAGCTATTGAATAATGTGCTTATACTCTGAAACACAGGAGTTGCCATAAGAGAGCACTGTAGTGGTCCATCTACTGTGATATCCCATCTCAGAGCACAGCCAATCACATGTATTCCAAAAGAAAATATAATTTCCCCATTGGCTGTAACAATAAAAATAACTGAATAGCACCGCCTTACCCATGGGAGAAGTTTGTTGCAATTGCATTTAACTGTTGTAGCATATCATCCACATCACTCACTCCCAGTACAAAGCCCTGCTAAATTCAGTGATGTCTGGGGCATTTTAGAGATCCAGGGAGGTGAAGGAGGAAGATTAATACATCTCATTAAAACAACTGTATGCCTCTGCAGTCAGTCCGAACATAACTTCCAGAGAGCTGCCTGAACTTGCACTCTTCTGTCTTTGCTTTGAATTATTCTGATTTTACATGGTGTCATCCTTACTCTCTGACCTGCCCAAGTGCTCCACTTCCTAAGAGAAATCTGGACTGTCTATATCCCATGATGTTCTGTGCATCTCTCCCTACATTCCCCAATTATGCTGACATCTCTGCACTGTACTTTGTTTCCTGGCTTGGTCTGTCTCTGTGGGTGATGCAGATACATAACGAGAAGATTTACTTTGCTCTGACTTCCCAGGTGTTTGTGGTGGGTTTTAAATGCCAACCTGTTAATTGGAATGGGGATGGAGAAGCAGAGCAGACATAGTCAGTGAAGTGTGGTTTTGTCTCCAACCTTGCATCTCCATGGAATACAGAAGCCTTATTTACAGAGTTAGGAAACTTTCCTTCTGGAGATGCTTCACAGTATACAGCTCCGTATGGCATAAGCTTCACTTAAGTTTGAAAAATGTTTTTCTGACAGTTCATTGAATAATATACATCTAGAATATATACACCTTGACAGGACTCCTTCCAGGCTACCAAGAATAAGCTAAGGACCACCTGCATTGCCTGGTCAGCTCCAAGAGTAAAGCACTAAATGGATTTCAGGCTCTCAAGGCTTAAAATTGTTACTTTCTTAAGTGAGGACAGACTTTCACAACCCCTTCCCATTACAAATCTTCTAAATGCCTAGAAAATGTTCCTTCAAGTTCCCAGCTGAATTACCAGAACTCCTAATTTTTGTGTTGATATTAATGTGGCTCTAATTTTGTGGCAGCTGGTGGGAGATCTAAGCCATTACAATACCATCTTAAACCTAAAGTGTGTCTGTAGAGTGACATTTGCCAAATAAGTGCCATATAACCAGCACACAAAGAGTTTTATTAAAACCATTCCTAGCCTCACACCATCTGTTTGGAAGGAAGACAAAATTCATTGAGCACAGTGACCCATTCAAACAAACTGATGTGCATAATGTTACAGTGAAACAAAGCAAAGACAGAATGACAAATTCCGTGTTGTATTCTTTTCCTCTGTTTTGGTGGGATCTCCACCTTTGATTTTGGAATTCTGGGATATGGATTCAAAGGAGGAGGCAAGGTATTCGGATCAAACTGTCAACCCAGAGGATGCTTGCTTTCATTATTCATTTGGGGCTGATTTAGCCCAGATCTGCTCTGAGAAAGAGAAGACCCAGTGGGTTGATTCTCAGAAGGCAGCTGGATCTCTTTGCTACTGCCTTATTCAGTAACTCAGACAGAGTGCCTTTTCCATCATATGTGTCATTTTGTCTGTTTACTCAAGGCTGTAAAACAGGTTCCCAGTCAGCATTAAAATCCTTGTAATTAAGATATTTTTGCAAATACTCTTCGTTCCCTAGTCAAATATTCAGAAATCTTTCCTACCAGCAGAAGCCTCCTGGTGTACTGCAAATGACTTACCCAGGTAGTCTATTCTTCCTGGTTTCCTAAGTAAACTTTGGAGTGGAGAGAAATCCTAGAAAACGAAAAGGCGACTGAGCTTTCTCTTTTTTCTATTAGAGTCCTTTGCAGTGATATTTTGCTCACAAATTACAGCTTTCCTCTGAGAACTGAGCCAGCTTTGGTCCCATCTAACAAACTGACTTGTAATAAATGCCAGTATTTCATAGAAAGTTGTGTAGGGACTTGCTTCGTGACATCATTTCTGGGTTAAAAGTAGCAAGATGGGAAAAAACCCAAGATTGGTCTTGTTGAGTCTTACAGCCCAAACATCTGTCAGAGTCTTTCATTCAGAAGTTGAGGAAATTATTGTTTTGGTTGCTCATTTAGACTCCATGGGCATGGTGACTAACAAAACTCCCCAAAATAAGATTTCGATTGTAGTGACTAGAAAACTGATCACATGGAAATGCTTTAGATGTGCCTGAAAACTGAGATTTTACTCTACAATGGAGATCCCTACAGTACTTAGGAAATTTAGCACGCCATCTGCAGATGGGACAGGGAAACATAATCATCCCTTTAGAAATAGAAAAGGCTTAGGGGAGGTAACACATTATCATGAAGTCACACCGGAGGTATCTTGATAGAGTGCTTATTTGAAAAGCTCAAGTTGTCTACAGGTAGAATTGGCCTCAGCAATTTGATCAATTCTTTCATCATACTTAATTTCTATAGAAACAAAGGTAGAATTAGTTCTGGTGATCAGCTATCAGCAAGACAGATCAGGCCTTTCGAGTTCTTGATTTCAGGTTGGGGAAATCCCTTTTTTGCTTAATATTTGTGACTTTCCTCAGTGAGGATTCTAGACTTGGAAATCAGGTGTGGAAGAGGCACTCTCTTGTAAGTAAAGCCCAATATGACCTACCCTTCGTTCCCTCCTGCAAATCCTTGCCAGAGGACAGAGCCAGAGGAAGAGGCCTGCCAAGGGTGCCTAGAGATGCCTTCCTCCTGTGCCTGGAGCTAGCTTTTTCTGGATCATCTTCATTTCTGAGAAATGATGGCTTGACAGATGGAAGGACTTCATGACTTCTGAAAACAAGGACAAAAGCAACAGCAGCAATTATCAGGGAGGAGAGAGGGAAATACTTCCAAAGTGCTTTTGCTTCTGCTGCTGTAAATGTGGAGCGTGATATATGTGGTAATTTGTGCTTTGTTTTTCCAGCTATTTCATTATACATTTACTGTTTTCAGACATACACAGTAGCCAAGTACTCTGGAATGTTTAAAATGAGAAGTGATGCACTCTCCTTCCCCAGCTCACTCAGCTGAAAAGACCAAATTCCTTGACTGTGTAAGGGCAAAATGATAGATATGATGGATTGCACACAATTCAAGATGTGAACAGTGAAGCAAAACACCTGCTCAGAAATATATCTCTGGGATGAATTCCTGCAGAAATTAGCTATGTTTCAGAGGTGGAGAGGTATTCACATGCATTTACTGTTGTTGAAGTTGGCAAAGAAACATTTTCTATTTCTTTAACATGTGAATTGCAGAAATGGATTTTCTAAATGAAAGATTTCCTCCACTAAATCCTTTTAAGTGTGTTCTAGTTCCCACAAGACAGCTTGGAAATTGCTCTGAGGCAACAGACACTTATTTCAATGTGTAATATTCAGTGAACCTTTAAAAATATCCTTAATAATAAAACCCCCGAGTGTGGACATCAGACTAATATAGGTGATTTATTGATTACATTTTCTCTGAAATATGAACTGGACTGGTTAACTCAGTGCCCCTGAAAACCTGAGAAATGCAAAGTATAGAGGGGTGATTACTGAATATGGAGAGAAACACCTGCCTCAGCAAATTAACAGGTGTTTGAATCCTCTTCTGTAAGCAAGTGGCAGAAGTAATGATTTAAAGCCCTGGCCTACATGTGCTTCTGCTGCGCAAGAGAATAGCCACAATTTTGGTGGTGAGAAAGAAGTCCACCTAATCAAGAGTAGTAGTTCATCCATGCAATAGATCTGCATAACATACCTGTGATCATGACTTACCTCTCCAGTTTTTAGTGGGGTTACTGGAGGTGAATATTAGCCCGTGGGATGTGAGCTGGCCTCATGACTTTGCCTCTTTTTTTATCCAAAAACAGGGAATAAAATCAAGATGGTTTATTGGCTCTGAGGTTGATCCTGGCAAAGAGGTGAGGCATAAGTTAAGTTCAATTCATACAGCAGTGAAAGGGAGTCTACATTTGTCTGAATAGTCAAATTATTTTTCTGGAAAATTGTGAACACTTTGTGCCTATGACTTTAAAGTTGAATCATAGAGTGGGTTTTTATCTTGCCATTGATTAGAGACAGGGGAAATAGATCTACATTTGGAAAGGGTGTCACCTTAAAATTAAATCAGGGAATCTGTGAAGAAATTTTTAGCAACTGAGGAAAATGGGGAAAAGTTTGAATTCAGTGAGTGAGAGACACAACATTAATTAGGTTTTTAAATAAATGTCCTGTTGCGTATCTCCCCATCTATGATTGTAACCAAACAAAACAGAAGACTGCAGCGTGCAGTTCTCCTCTTAATGCTTGAAAGAAATTAACAAAAGATTTCCAAAACAGCCCCCTAGAAAGATGACAGAAGTCAGTGTTTGCATGTTATTATTTTGTAAGATGGTTTATTGAAGGTGATTCTGTGCAGAACTTGTTTTAGGACAGTTTGAATGTGTTGGATGTTTTACCTGTTCAGAAGCCTGGATGATCAACTACCTTGAATATATCCCTAAGCCATGCACACCAAAGATCTAAACTTGACCTTCATGCTCTGTTTTTGAGCACCTGATGAGTCTTTCTGGCCTCCTGTCCCCTCATCTACACAGTTTAATGCATTTCAAAAGGATGTTTGTGGGATTAGGCAGGCAATGTGTGCTTATGCAGTTTTCTATCTCAGTGCTACAATTTAATATTTTGAGCCTAAAATACAAATACACAAGTATATTACCAACATATCACCATTTCCTTGATACATAACTGAATATTACGCAGCTTCCAAAGACACAGAAAATCTAAATTTATTCTAACACCCTCTGCAATGCAAAACAGATTAAATGTAACTTCATCTTCTCCATATTTCTTCCAAATGTAATTCTTTCTTTTTTGGCAAATACTGCTGTAGCCATGCAAGTTACTATCCTGTGTGCACCCACCATTATATTTGATGGTGTAGTGACAACTGAGAGTAAACTGTATTGACAGACCATTCTTGAACATAATGGCTCCAAAAAGGTAATCCTGAATCAATTAATAGTGTAACTTTAATTTTGAGGCACTTCACTATTCAGAAAACAATCAATCTTGTGGCATGGAGCCAACTGTCGTACAGCCTACCAGATTGGCATAAGGAGTCATTTATATCACTTTAACATCAAGAAAATGGGTTTTAATGGGAACAGCGGCCTCAATGTAAAGACCAAGTTTAATCACTGTACACTTACACGGAGACAGTTCCTATAACCAGCAGTGTCCAAGACAGAAAGTTATATCCATGTGCCCTTATTTAACCAGGTATCCCATTCATAACCATGACTACTGGGAATGAAAGTTACTGTTAAACCAGCGAGAATTCCCACCATCCTTACTAATTGTGCTGTGGCAGGAGGAAGACAGAGCTTCTCTCAATATCCAAGTCATAAAGGACCACATTACCAGAAAGCATCCCCTATAAAAATAATGAGCAGGAGATATCAAGGTTTCTCTTTTCCCCTCTTTAAAGAGACCTCTTTCACGCTCCCTTAGGACAGTAACAATATATGATATAATGTGAAAAAGATGACTATGCTGACACACAGCAATTGAGTTTTAAATCTCTGTTGACAGAAGGAAAAGTACCAGCAAAACCACAACTGTGGATATGAGGAGATCAGAATTCAGGCTCCTCAAGGATTTAATAAGGTCCTCAGAGGAAATGTCTCTTAGTCTGGAGAAGAGGAGGCTGTGAGGAGGGCTCATCTCAGTCACAACTTCCTCATGAGGGGAAGAGAAGGGGTAGGCACTGATCTCTGCTCTGTGGTGACAGTGACAAAGGGAACAGGCTGAAGTTGTGTCAGGGGATGTTTAGGCTGGATGTTGGAAAATGTTTCTTCACCCAAAAGGTGGTTTGACACTGGAACAGGCTCCCCAGGGAAGGGGTCACAGCACCAAGCCTTGACCACAGAGGTCAAGAAGTCTTTGGACAATGCTCTCAGGCACATGGTGTGACTCTTGGGGTGTCCTGTGCTCCGTGGAGTTGGGCTCCATGATGCCTGTGGGTCTCTTCCAACTCAGCACATTCTCTGATTGTGTGATTCTGTGACATTGTGCAATGCTGTCTGGTTGATAAGGAGCTGTATGCCTTCTCCAGGTAAGGGATGTCAATCCCCAAGGTTGTGTCAGAGGATGTTTTTCGTAATGTTACGTTTCCCAATGCATTTCAACACTTTTTTGCTTAAAAAATCATGTTTGTCAAGTGAACTTAATGTTAGGAGCTTCATAAAATATTTGCAGACCTTGGTGTTTGGGAAGTAGCAATAATATGGCAGGCTAGATCAAACCAGAAAAAATGTTTTAGATTACTTTTTTAGGTCTGAATGATGCTTGTTACTCATGTTTTCCTCAAGCCTCAGGTCAAGACTTCTATGATTTAATTTCATTTTGAATATTTCAGCTTTAATATGTACCTAGAAAGCCTTCATGAGAGATGCATTATGAACTGCTCTTGGAGATAAATGCTCATTTCCATCACTGAAGTTTTGAAAGCTTATAAGGTGGTTGCATGTCACAGCTGTTTTTTCCAGCACAGGGTAATATGTCTTTCTGAAAACAGAATCTTTTGAGTAGCAACTAATACATATGGCTAGATACTGCTGCTAGTAAAATGCATAGCATGAATTCAAGGTAGCAATACATTAGAAGAAAATAATTAATGATTATTAATCAGGGTTATAAGCAACCTAACAAATAGTTGTCCTCTGTAATTGCTGGTTTCAGAAAATGTATGCTAACCATTCATTATTTTTCATTTTGAGGGAGTAATCTCCCCTACCACCCCCAATATAATGTATGACTAAGCCCAATCTTTGAAAAATTATCTGAGGAGATAGCAGCATTACACTTCATTGAGCATTTTTTCCTTTGTAAAAGGGATTATGAGTATTTTACCAAAACAGGTACTGCAAAGCTTCCTTACAGTTCAGTTGGTATTTACAACTCAGAGTTACAGTTCAATGTGGTATTACGCTGTTTTATAATCAATACTATAGAACGGAGCATATACACACACATATATTAAACTCTGCAAAACATTTAAATTCATGCTGGAATTACTGTGAAGTAAATAATATTTATCATATTCTTTTATAATCCTGTCTTGTAAGATACTGCTTGAGAGTAGCTTTCTTTGCCCCATTTACTAGATGAGTGTAATAGCTGGAGTCCAGTCACTTTTGGTGCTAGACTTAAATTAGATTCTCAGAGTTATTCACATGTATTAACACATCTGCTATATCTGAAGAGAGAGATTTATTGTCTAATTAAAATCAAAATTAGTTGAGTTTTTTTTTTAATTGACTTCTGCAGTGGCAGGATAAAGTCCCATGATCATGTATATGTGGTAAAGCAGAATACATTCTTACTCATAAATGTTTCCAGACCCTCGCACGATCAATAGGGTGATACAGCAATTGGTAAAAATCTTTCTAAGGCAGTAATTTTCCCTGGATGTTTTTTTCCCCTTTCACCCACCATGAACGCCAAGCTATGGTACCTAATCTCTAAAAGAAAAAATGTGTTATTAAACCTAGCTAAAATCTGGCAAATTATGCAGGAAAAAAAAGTTTTATTCTAGGTTTCAGGCTAGCTTAGTTTTCCCAGGGTTTTAAAATAATTTTTCATTTCACAAAATAGCCAATCAGCTTTTATTATCAAGCTGTATATTTTTATGTTTTCCTCAAAAAAGCCCTCAAAACTCCCAGTCAACTCCCTCCCCTGCCTCCCCCAACCACTTTTTATTTGTTTTGGCTCATATATACTTTCATTATATGGCTAAATGGAAAAGCAGAACTGTGTAAGAATCAGCTTTTCTGCAAGATTCTCAGCCTATAAATGAAACAAAAAAATCCCTTTTCAAAAATTGATTTTTCACCCTCACTCCCCCTTTAACTATTGTAGTCCTAAATTAGCTACTAATCAAACAAGATCAGAAGGTTTTTCATCAAACAGTGCCCTGCAGCAATGGGAAATAGATTTCAGTAGTGAGAACAGTTCTCTTCATGCTTAACTTCTGTCATATCTTCTGAAATCTACTTGGCCAAAGTTTAAAGCTGTGAAGCAATGCTGGCAGCACTGGAAGAAGGTAACATGTAACAGAGGATTCATATAATAGAACTAGACTCAGCAGGCAAAATCATCATACAATGCATTAGAACCTGAAAACTATACTTAAAATAAAATCACGTTTCTTTATTAATAACAACTGCCAGAATTTAATACATGATTAAATGTCTCCACTGCCTCTTTTTTTTCCTTGTAGTGATGATCAAAAAATGAAAAAAATGCTTCAAAAATATTTGCAATATTATTAGGAGACTGAGTAATGCACATCACTCTTTCATGTAGAGTAAGCAGAGAATCAGGAGTATTTCCAAGATGTTAAATTGGAGAGGGGATGTGCAAGTAGCGACTCCAATTCCTGAAATAAAGAAAAATTTCTGACCTACTGAGATTCAAGCAGTTTGAGTAAGAGTCTGCAGAAAATGTGAGGTGTGTTTTCCCTTCCATTCAACTTTCCCCCCTCTCCAGTAATTTTCTGACTTTTACCCTTTGTCTGCTCTTTTGGTTTTTTGAAACAGAATCTGAAAATCATATTGATGGCATCCTGTCTTGGTTTAGCCAAGTGGTGTGTGGTTAGCAGTGCAGGAAGGAGTGTCTGTATCCAGCTAAAGAAGGGTTAACTGTCCCCATCCTGTGGTGACAAGGAGCTTCCTTAGTGAGTGGAGATCTGTGCCTGTGCAGTTGGGTTTCTTGTGAACGATGAGATGGTTAATCCTGGGCAAAGGGCTGAGTCCTCTTTGGTCAGCAACAGTTCATTTCTTTACCCCCATGAAGTCCTACCAGCATTGTAACTAACAACTCAGATAGCTTTCACAGGCTCTAACTAGTGCCAACTTCTTTAACAGAATCTAAAGGAAGAAACTGTTTTGTTCCAATGGATGTGCACTCACATGAGAGTGAGTGTGAGAATATTGGCAATACTGAATGGTTATTTAGGTTTTGCATTAAACATAGTAAAGGTCCATGGATCCACGGAGTCTCTTTAGCTGGAAAGATTTTTGGATCAGGTTGTTAAAAAAAAAAAAAAAAAAGAAAAAGAATAAACACAGCACATTGTGAAGTCCTAGAAAGGCTATGAGAGTATCAGAGTAGCAGCAGTTCACTGAGAAAGAGAGTTCAGTTGGAGGACGTGAGCTCTGAGGTTCAGGAGTGGCACAAGTTTTGTCCACGAAATCCTCTGGAGTCTTGGGAAAGAAACAGCTGAAAAGCTCAAATATTTCTGATCTTACATAAGTGAAGGGTTGACTGCTTCTGACTTGAAGGATCCCAACTCCTTCCTCATTGCCTTTCAAATAGCGTGGTGCTTTCCTCATGCTTTCACTTGCCCCTTTCATCTCCCTGACACCTCGTCCCTGAATGGCCAGGATCATTCAAGAAACATTGCCAACTGCAGTGGTTTGTAATCAATTAACCTCCAAAAGGTCAGATAATTCAGATGAAGAGTAGGTGAAGTTTGTGGTGAAGCACTTTAAATGAAGTAATGACTTTTTCATTCTGAAACATGAGTAAATTTTCTATTAATTTGCTTTTATTGCACTTTTTTTCCTAAGAATGAACATGAGAATTTTAAAATGAAGATTAGAGGCAAAAATAAATAAAATGAATGATAGTATTGTCTATTGATTTAGTGTTGTGCACCAGAAGGCAAAAGGAGTTTGATTTGAGAGCAAATATAAAATGAAGAGAAAACAAGGGAACAATCTCACCAATGTGGTATACGATTCTGCCTCAGCAATTTTATTTTTTAATTAGGACAAATTTTAATTACTTTTTTGCAATCTTACAGTGTACACAAGCACAGCAATTACTTTAAACATTCAGTTTCCTAGAGACAGCAGGTTAAGGTCTGAACCGTACCAGAGGATGCCTTACTCTGTACCCTGTTCCTTCACCCTCTAAAACGCATTATGGCTGAGTTCAATTCAATGCCAGATCTCAGCATGGGGCTTCTAGTAGTTTATTTTTTCTGTGACTAAGCTATCCATCCAGGTTACATAAAACCTCACACCTTCTAGGATTTCCACTATCCATAAAGATCTAGTAAAAGAAAATGACGAAATGCTTCATCGAAATGTCTCAGTACCATATCTGGAGACCTTTAATTTCCTCTTTTGAGAAGAGAAGTAAGCTGCAGAACTTTCCTTTGTTTTTATTTTGCTACTAAATCTGCTGGAAGTCCATAGATAAAGGAAACCTAAATAGCCTTCATAATTTATGGGGCTTGAATTTTTAGTCTATTACATGTGTCCTTTAGCATCCCTACACTTTTTAAAAGCTCCCCTGTTCTTCCTGACTTTTTAAGAAGGAAAGTTCCTAAAATAAAAACATCCCAAAACCCAAGGGCTAGCTAAACAAAAATATCCCACTCTCCTTTTCCCCACACTGATGGTAACATGAATGTCTTCTCTTTTTAGATGTAACTTATATAAATGTCATTACAGACATGAAAGAAATCACAAGAAAATTAAAGCAGTGGAATATGCAGCATCTTTTCGGAATTCCCAAAGGTGGGGTAATTCAAGCCTATCTGGGAAAAAATAAATCTTTCAGTGAAACGTAGAGACAGAAAACCCTGGTCTGGAGTTCTAATAAGGAAGATGTTTGCATGTTGGCAAATCATGCCAGCAGTAAAGGCAGAATTTTGTTTTCACAGATTTCTCCTTCTGTAGGCTGACAGTCTAAGATGATAGTGGTTGCTGTAGAAAACTGTTTTACACTAATACAAGTATCTATTTAGCATGAAAGTAAGAAATTCAAGGAAGTTTGGTTAACATGGGTAGTGAAGAACCACGATGTAACAGCAGGAAAAATGCCTCGAGATTAATGTTGGTGCCCACAGGTGAATAATCAAGACAGTAGAAGGAAAAAGCTGACAAAAAACCAAGCCATATGGGTTCACACTTTGTCATACATTTATAGGCATGTCAATCCCATTAGTCACATGTTCTTTTGAACATGCCAGATGAAAAATGTAATTGAACGTTTTGCTTTCAGTTATTTTTGAGTAAGTCCAAAGCCCTTCTCAGTTATCCCGTGGAATTACTGCGGATTTACTCCCAGAGAAATTGCAGCACAATTTGCTTCTTTGCTCATGAAGAGATATACAAGCACCTGTCACCTCTTGCTTTCTCTGGCAACCTCAGCCATGGAGGAAAGTGCTGCCACTGGATAATGGAGAAAGCTTCAGAGTAAACCTCCTTCATTACCAGCTACTGGGAAAGCATTCTTCAATTATTCACTAAGTCTGAAGGGACAGAACAATTGTGGAAGGCTATTTTTATCCTATTGGAGAAAAGCTGTTTTCTCAAGGAAAACAAAAAATGAAATAAAATTTGAGAACTGACTGCATTTCCCCACCTATGTCCTGTAAAATTGGGCAGAGGAGTGAACACTGTGTAAGCCCAGGCCTGGCCTCCCTTTTAGCAACAGACTTTTCCAGCACTGATTGACAGGAGGGGAAAGCCATTTTCAAATCTGGGAACAGCAGTCACTGCTTCTGCTGGGATTCTGGAAGGGTGAAGATCAGAAAATGATGGAACAGTTGAGATGGGAAGGGACAACTGCTGGTCATCGTGAGCAACCCCCCACTGCTGTGTTATCTAGAGCTGCTGTCCCAGGACCACGTCCAGGCATGTTTTATCAGCACCAAGGACAGAGATTCCTCCAGGAAACCTGTGCCAGTGTCCAGTCACTTCCACAGTAAAAATGTGTAAATTTCCTTGTGTGACATGTGACTCAGGGATTGCACTGGTTGAGTAAATGTTGCAAATTATCAAGGAGAACAAAATTTTCTGGGCAGGAGTTCCAAGAGTTTGGTTTCACTTGATTGCTTTGGAACAGTTTATGGGACACAGGGTGCATCATTTGCACTCTCCATCTTGTCTCTAATTGGGGCTATTAATTTTTTTCATTCATCCTTTGTTCATTTTTAGTGAGTTACTGGGCTCATGGTAAGAGGTGCCACGATGTGGATGCATGAGCACAGTGGATCTCTCTGGTTACAGGTACCAAAGCTATAACAAGAATTAATATACCTTCCTTTTTCACACAACATGTAGATGTCTCCTGAGCACTCTCTAATCATTAAGACTCACACTTACACAAGCTCAGTATCTTCTGTGTTCCTCTAGAAACATTTCAAATGGGAATCTGAAGAGTGTTGTATGAGGAGGTAATGTGACACACAGAGAAAGAGCAAAAACTTTCCAGTTGGAACTTGGGTAGTAAAAACACAGCACAGATAGGCAGGGCATTTTGCTAGCTAATGTATAAGATTTGTTAGGAGTTGGAAGAGAGATAGTATTAGCTCTGAAGCTGGGTGAGAATAGGGGAAGATAGACCTGATCCTGCCAAGAACTAAGCTTATTTGCTCTGGTGGGGATGGTCTACAAGAAAGTAGCCAGTAGAGAGGGAAAGAAATTGAGGGGAGTCAAAGAAAATAAGAAATTATAACTACTTGGTTTAGGGGACTCTTTTAGAGTTCATTTGCTTCTCCAGTGATCTGGACATTTATGAGTTTATCTTTAATAGGTGCACTCTAGAACCTCTAATTCTCCCTTCCTCATTTATGTAGCTATCCTCTGCCTACCTCCTGTCCTCACCTGTAGTCATAACACCCAGCTATGACTATGTATAAATTACACTGAGATGTAAATTATTTTTTCAAGGCAGTGTGAAGGGATTGAAAACAACCTGGGTCGTTTGTTTTAAAATTTTATTTTAAGTAAGTTATTCTTATCTTGAATTCCCATACCATCCAATTACCTGTGCAAATTTTAATGTGGTCTCTAAATGTAAGCTTCCTCCTCCTCAATATTATTAAAAACAGTTATTAGTTTCATAAAACTTAGCACATAATTAGCAAAAAAAGTATCACAGCCCTGCTGGCTCATCAGCTTCTGCACTGGGTTTATCATGGAATTAAAAAATAAAGTTCTAAGCATTTACCAAATATCTACAAATAGTGCTTGTCAGTGATACCCATTTTTGGGAGAAAACACACTGCTACTTTTGAAAACACTTGTAATGAATGTTTTCCTCATTAGCTACAGGATTTGGTAAAACTTGCTACTTTTGATCTTGAGCAGCTCACAGGAGACTCTCAGCCTTGTTTCCCAGGGAAATGGAGCTCACAAACTCACTGTGTCTGTTTAATCCACTGGAGGGAAAAGAGCATCAGTTTAGTACCCTGTATGAGTGGGAGACTGCTCTGTCCTCTCAAGTGGTTTTAGACACTATGGCATCCACATGCAGTGCAGATTGTCTGGGCCTGAGCTGCAGAAAAAAGCTTTGGTTGGAGCCTGGACCTTCAAAGGCTTAGTCCCTGCCACAGGGAAGGTGGCCATTTGTGGGCTCAGTGGTCTGTCTCGCACCTGTCTGACTTATTTTGGATATTTTGGAGAGCTCAAGATCTTCCTTCCAGAAGTGGACAGCTGTGCATAATCTATTTTGTCCCAGCTTTGGAGAAGGTCAGAAAGTGTCTAGGAGACCAATACTGCAGGAGAACAAGATTGCAAGTTCTGCCATAGTGCCAGAGCTTTTTATGCCAGAGATGGTCTGTGAGACACAAATTCCAGGTCAAATCAATCTTTGGTGGCTCCAGTGTTCAAATACTACTTGTTTCCTTCTGAGTTTGCTTTAGCAAAATGAATAAGTGGTCACCTTTGCTACTATATTTGTGATTCCTTGTGAGCCTGCAGGCACACCTGTACCCATTTAGTAAATCATAGAGAATTTACATCACCTTCTGCTGAGGGGCAAAACATCCTGAACTAAAGGAGACAAAGATCACACAGGCAATAACCAGACAGTAACAAATGTGCATATTTCATAGCCATGCTTCCACTCCAGGAGTGTCAGTAAACCCATGGTCTTCCACTGATGAGTTTGATTCCCAAATACCCCCTAAGAGCTAAGATGAGTTTCCTGTGAGTCTGAACACGAAGATTAAAGATTCTTTTGTAACACACTCCAAGAATTTGGAATGTTATAGTTCCAGGACTCATTGAACCTCCATTGAATTTCATTACCATTTCATACCCCTGAATTCACTGTCTTTGTTATTAGGCCTTGTACCTTTTATGCACTTCATATCAGTTGAGGTTACTGTGGATCTGCCTACTTAACAGCTTCCTCTTTGAGAATTTAGAGTCAGTTGTATCAAGGGAATGACTAGACTCCTAAAAACATCTTGTGTGTTTACATTTGTGAAAGAAATTGAGCTTTTGAAAAGCACATCAGTGGAATTTTAAATGTCTATAGGCAGCTCTACCTTACAGTTTCCAGTGCACAGAATATAACGAAATAGATGCTAAAATTTTCAGACACTGACTGTGTCACAGCCTGGCTCTTTCAAGCGACACTATTGAGGTAGTGGGACTTCTTTCAGTTTTTGCCAGGAAGCATTCCTTTCATCTCAGTTGAAAGCCTTTTCCTATAATTTTCCCTTAATAATCTTCAATAAAGGACAGTGTATCTCCTGCCATGTTTTTTTCTGGACTTCTCCACTGTGTATCTATACTACAAGCAGTCCAGGAACAATTTCAGCATAAAAAGCTCCCATAGCCCTGTAGAGTTTATCCAAACCTTCAGGCTTTCAGGTACCATTAGTGCCTGTCTAAGCACCAGTCACTTGTCAGATGTCAGAACTATTCAGCAAAATCAGTGCCTTGATTCAGCCTAGCCTGACCCTTGTCCTGGGCCTTGTCACTCCCATCTTCCTCTCTAACCATTTGGAGAGAGGGAAATGGTCTCCCTTATTAGTTGCCTCATTATTTTAGTGCAGCCCAGAGTTCTTTTCACAGTGACCCAACATTCCTTTTCTTGATTCAGCATCTTTACCACAAGGCTTTATATTGATTTGCTGTCATAAGCTTTCCTTTTTTGAGCACCTCAGCCTCATAGTTAGCTCTCAAGCCCACTCAGTATGGCTTTAGAGGCTCCAGGTTGTTTATTGATGTGTATGTTGAGGTTTTCTTCCCTCCTGCCTAGTATCTGATCAAAGCAATCAATAATTGAGTGCTGTTATTATATTTCCAAACTCTTTGAGGATCTGTTACAGAGAAGGCATTGCCTGCTTAACTGATGAAAGCAAAGCTAAAAAGAGCCTCTTTGGTGGCACATATAGACACTTGAGAAGTGGAAAAAGGAAGAGACATCCCTTTTCCCTCATGAGACCTTGAAGTATGACTGGAAAGGCTTCTACTCTGTCTAACTGGCAACCTTTTAACTTAGAGACCTCTGACTTACCTTCATCCACAGCTGTGCTACTATACTCCAGACTGGCAGTGTAAGCAAAATGCAGTATCCTCCAATTTTTTTTTTCCAAACTCTTTAATTGGCAAGCAAAATTTTGAGATTACTCATCTAACTATATGTTCTGTGGAAAGAGCTGAAATTCTTGCAAAGATTGCACAATTAAATAGCCACACATAGCTAAATTAGTGCTTAATATTACAGGAATTAGGGGTTCAAAAGAACACGATTTGCATAATTTATAATTGCAATAGCCAGCTTATAATATATTTTCTTGTGTCATACTTGACTTCTTAGGCTTTCGGAAGACCTTGATCACTCTGAAAATAATCCCACCAAAGCTTTTTCTTTATAAACCTATGGATTTTAGATCAACTCTGAAGTGTAATTAGCTTGGGAAAAAGCCCACCCACCTGACTGACAGCTCTTTGCTGGCAGAGCAGAAATTCATTATATACGTCTTTTGATTCCTTTATTGTACCTGTGACATTTCTTAGGGCCTCAGGGCTGGACTCAGCTCTCAGTCTTCCAGCCTTTATTCCCCATCTCAGCTTGGCAGGTGCTTTGCCAAGTGCACTGTTTAGACATTTTGTAAGTACAGGGCAAGTCCCTCCTAACCCAGCTTTACTGACCCCAATGCCTTTACCTCTGGTGCAAAATTGCCTCTGAGTAGAATGGGCAGGTTGAGAGGATTTCATTAACATGTACCTGGGTGATGCATGTTCCCCAGCCCTACCTCTCAATGTTTTATTAAAAATTGAACTTCCTGTGACAGTGATCTCTCAGGAATGCTAGACTTTAAGCCTGTGACAGTTCAAATCTATAGGGCTGCTCATGGGCATAAGTGTTTCTGTGGGATCGTGGCCTCTGGGGGTGCATTGGCAGGGGTACCTGATGGAGATTAATAGCAAGGAGCCCTAGAGGCCAAATTAATTTTCCTCTTGGAGTATAGGAAGCAAGATTGTAGCTTATTTTTCTTTGTATGAAATGCTATTGAATAAAACAATTTGTCCTGCCAAAGCTCCAAATGGCTGTCAGAAAAGTAGCGTTACATTTATTTTTAGGCTGTTTTCCTAAGGAAATATGGCTTCTTTGATCATGCTGTATGCATGAGCGTGTGTGAAACAATATATATGTAACTGCTTAAATGTCTGATTTTGTCCCTCTTCCACCATAATATTGAGCTGACGGGGCAATTTCAACCCCATTCTTGACAGTAGTACAGAGGTCTCAAGGAAGTTATTTTCTACAGTGTGAAAATAGAAAGGCAGGTAAAAAACAAGAGACCCATTTACTTCCCTCCCGTGAGAGAGGCTGTAGCAAGAGCTTGTTGCTTATTAGACATCTGAGAGGGCACATTGCTCAAAGTGATGGCATAAATCCATATGAAGGCAACTTCCTTTCTTTCTGCTGGTCACAAATCTGCTGATTTTATTCACAGATATTGCTCTTTCCCCCTTCCAAGATCCATATGATATTCTGGAGTCTTTTCCTACACTGCTTTAAAAGGTCACACTTCTTGAATAGCAACTTGTATCAAAGAGTTGAAAAGTGTCTGGATAGGGTATTAAAATGAGAAATATAGAAAATGACTTGGCCATGAAGCAAAGGACTTCACTACAGACCTCCATTCCCCCTTCACACTTTACTGTATTTAGAATATTTTCTCTTTAGATAAAGGGAAACTATATCCTGTAGACAGAGTAATCTGGCTCTACCTGATTTAGGTTCTTCACAAGCTCCAAAGTTGGAAATTGTAATGATCCAAGGACCTGTTCTTGGACCTGTTCAAGTGATTTTTTTTTTTTAAATTTGGGAGAGTAGTTTACAATTTACACCTCTCACCATTGTGTTTGCTACACAGCTGGAAAGGTTTCCCTTGAAATATATGAATTTGAGATGCAGTGGATCTTCCTCTTGCACTGAAAGTCTGTTCCCCAGCCAGGTGTAACTGGTAGTGCAAAATGCTACAATCAAAATTAAAACATGCCTCCAGTGGCTTCCGGTAGGATATGAAATTATCAAAATATAAGATATGAAATTATCAAAATATGTACTCAGAAAGGCACTAGAGCTCATGGCTTAAATACCTTTGTTGGATTTTCGATGATATTTAAGCATTTTGAGATCTCTGTGCTCTTTATTACATTTTCCCAGTGGAATACCCCCAAGAGTGGTCTTTACAGGGCTGAACTTATTAACTTCTACACACAATGGTGAGCCTTCCCAGCAGCAGAGTAGTTATCCCCTGCCTTCTAATGTAGCCAGCTAAAGCAGGATTTATGAAAAGAAACAGACTGAACCTCTTAAATCCAAACTACTACATGTGAACTGAGGATATAAAATGAAAGTATCAACCCCCAAATGCTTTGTTCTACCATATACTATTTTTCTCCAGAGGCTGAATGGGAGAAGGTAAAAATAGAGATGATTCAAATATGAAAATGAGGTGTCACTCTTCATGAAAAAGCTAATATAAAATGTAATTTCTGCCCCAAAAGAGACTGATATTTTGACACTTGGTCCTGAGTCAGGAAAAAATAAAACTGAAACAACAACATTTTTCATAGGGATAAAAACTTATGTGAAAAAGTGGAGTTTGGAAATGTCAAACTGGTTTGATTCATTTCATGCTGATACCATACTGTGCTCTAGTCTATAGGAGGGGTAGCTCCACGTCACTGAGAGATACTTTCCTTAAGGCTTTCCTCTTATCTCAAATTCCTCTGCAAGGAACTTGTCTTTCCTTTGGTTAAAATACCATGGGCTCTGGTGTGCCCAGCTGTGACTGATCAATGACTCAGATGCTAATATTCTCCTGGTTTCCAGATCCACGGGGGAACATACAATTTTTCCAAAATAACCTTTGCCCCAGGGAAAATGTTCATTCAGGTATCAGAGAAGACATGGGATAAACAGAATTTTCTAAACTGATCCTATTAAGCTTGTACAAACAGTCAGAGTGAAGCCAGGCTGCCTGTGTGGCCAAACAGTGGAAATGTGATTCCTTTGTGATGGATCATGGGGGCATTTACACCCTCCAGCTGGGCTATAATACCTTTTGCTTGAGATATTTCTTAATGAAGAAGATTCATCATTTCTATGTGACCCAGAGTGTGCTGAAAAACACAACCTCTGCATGTTTGCTTGAACTTTGCAGGGTGTTTTTCTTCATTTTGATTTGCAGTCCTCTGCAAACATTTCTTGTAAACACCTACATCAATGAGCTTCCATAGTAAAATCCAAACAGGCAAACAAATAAATAAGGCAAATAAAATATGTGAAATAATGAATTTCCCTCAGATCACCCGAAATGCTTAGGAAAAATAAAACTTCTGCTCGAGTCCTCCTCGATGATGCACAGGGAATTACCACATTTCTCATATTGCCAACTGGCTTTTCAGAATTCAAACTGCTTCACATCCCTTACAAATGGCCAGCATGGTACCAACTGCAAGTGATTGTTGCTTATGCACCAGTGCCTTCCCTGAAAACAAACGTGGGGCTCTTTTTTACGGCTGTAAACTCCAAGAACTCTGACACTGGCAAGATGATCAATTTATTCAGCATTCAGAAGGCAGTAATTTATTCTATCCTACACTTGCAGGTGAAAATGTTTTTTTCCATTTAGGAGAGTGTTGGAAACTGATGGAAATGGTTGCCCTTAAAAATAGGAAAATAAAAATTATTATATAAATTCAACAATATAGAAAACAGCTAATTTCCTATACTAAAAAGTTTTTCCAAAATAAAAAGTTTACCTGAGCTTCTCCTGACCTCTGTGTAAGGTTCATAACTGGTGACTTTAAATTAAAATTACTTTCAGAACAGCTTAGTCAAATACGCAAAAATAAGACTTTCCATGCCTTGGCTAAAAATCAACACATATGCATTTTTTATTTACTGTATTGTTCGATGGAGCTCTGTGTAGGTCCTAAGGAGACATGCATAAGCATGTCTTAGCATTAAGTTCTTATTTAATATGCTATGATAGTTTATTATTAGCAGGTGCACAGAAATACAATATTTTGGGGACTTCAAATAATTGAAAGTAAGTTTGAGAATCTGGTCTCAATCTTTCTCACCTACCAATCAATTTAATTTGAAGTCATGATCTTTTTTATTGATTGTATTTTAAAGCATTTTAGCAGTAATTATTTGTTCTGTGGACCTTCTCAGGCATCTGCAATGTAAGAATCAAAACTTATTTTCATACTGCTGGTTGAAATATTACTGCAATATCTTAGGCCAAGAGCCTGGTGTAAGCCCTGGTCTATATATTTCTCCAAAAACATCTTGAAAATCCAGCTAATGAACGAGGGCAAAATCCTGGGGGACTCTGTATTTCCCCACAGTCCTGAATGACTGCAAATGCAAAATGAGCACTGAGTTTTAAAAGAAACATAACCTGGATGGGAACAGGTACAAAAACAAGGCCAGACATTGCTATCTAGGTTTCTTAGTGATGTCAAAATCAGCATAAGTTTCTCATGGATTAACCTTTCTGGTGTGATGTTTGTTGTTATTTATTAGGGCTTATTTTTAATTCAATATAGATTGCCTTTATCTTCCATGGAAGTAAATACCCCATCCCAGACTGGCAAATTTTAACTTCACCCATTCTTCTGCCCTGTGTTTTCATGGGTAGGTCTGTACTTCTGCTTTTGTTTCTTTGGGGAAATAATCCTCTCAGATTTTCTTTCCAATTAACATGTTATTTTTACTTCATTCATCCAGTCATGGGTCATTTCTTTATATTGCATTATCTGATAGGGTTTACTGTTCAATTTCCTGGCTTCCTTCTCTATCACTCTCTTGAAAAAAGAGTTCTTATCTCATTGTGGTTGAAATTCTGAGGAAAAAGACAAACAAAACCCCATCACCTATTCTTAGAGAAATACAAATATGTAATTTGATTGAGGTCATTAGATCATTTGGAGTTTTTTTGTTTTCTGTTGAGATGAGAAAAAATTATTTTTATTAATTAAAAAATCTCTACAAAGTTTTCAAGTGTCAAATTCTTCACTGTGTTGCCATCTTTTCCCCAAGAAAGGGCATATGAATAATGCCCCCAAGAATAATGCTTTTCCTATATTTTGTGCTAAATGTTAAACAAGGTATTATAAGCAATTGAACTCTTTTCACATTTTTAAGGGCAGCCTTCAGTGGGACTACTCATTGTTTTCGTGGGGATTTTTGTGCTGTCTGTCACCTTTCTGAGCCAAAAGTCATGAGTGCAAGCAGATCAGTGTTTCCTGGGATTTGTCCAGGTGGATAACAGTCCAGGAAAAGGCTGAAAAGTGCCAGGCTCTGAAGTACTGATGACTCTTTAAACTCCACCAGGCAGGGATCTTTTGGCCATCAGGGCACACATTCAGCTGAGCAGGACAAGTCTGTGTGGCAGATTCATGACTGGTGTAAGTACATATCATATTACTGGTGGCAGTTAATTTCTTCTTGCCACATAAGCAAAATCATTATTATTTCCTACTTCTAGGATGAAGAAGATGAAAAATATATATCTATCACTGTGAATTTACAAGTTCTGATCCATAAATCATCCCTATGTTGAAGGTATTTATTTTTTTAGTTCTATCTTTTCTATCTTAATTTAGCAAGGGAGAGGAGTAGGTATTACTAAGGGTTACATTGCCAGCTGTATTTGTGCTCCTTTATAGAAATAAAAAGTTACTTTCATTTGTTACTTTTTAGCTTCACAAAATTTCAGTCTTTGGCACCTGAGTTAACTTCTTACACATAATACCTGAATATTTGGTTTTGCTTGCAAATAACTGCCTTATAAAGCTGGAAGAGGGCTTCTAATCTGAGGACAACTGGTAATTTATCTCTATTTTCAAATCTTTCTATAGAAACTAAACAGAAATTGAAATATTTATGCAAGGTGGATTCGCTACTCTGATCATCCCTCCACTAGCTTGATTAATCCTAGCAATAAATGCCTAAAGAGGAGATTGTGGTAGCACAAAGAGTTAGTTAAGTTAAAAATTCCTGATCCATTACCATTCAATTCTAATTTACATTTAATAATTATATTAATACCAAAAACCCCACCCAAACCCAAACCAAAATGTCTCTGTGCCTTGAAAGATCATCCTGAAGCTACCATAGTTTGCATCCTGCAATCTGACTTGCATTCCTGCCTGTCCAAGGGTGCACTGAGGTAGTGGGACATTGCAGGAGGTTTCCACTCAGCTGAGCACTGTCCCGTCACTTCCCCTGTAACTGGATGATTAAACCAAATTCTTCTTTCGAGCCCTCTTTGAGAGATGCCCTGGCTGGTCACAGGGCTCCTTGCAGTCTGGAGCACATCTGGATTGAAATCCCCATTCTGTGTGACTCAGAACAACAATTTACAGGTATTTACTTCCAGTCGAAGCTGAGTGATTTTGTCAGCACCTGTAAAAAGCTAAAAACTCCTGGGTGTATTTTGAACATATGCGTAACAAGAAAACTCCTTACAGGCAGGCTCAAGATATTCATCACTTCTCTAAAAACACCTGTCAGGACCTCTTTTAATGGAGAAAGGGTGTTGTTTTTGTAGCCCAAAAATTTGCTTCTCATCTTTTCATTCAAGCCTGAAGTTTTGAAATTCCTGCTGATTTGGTGAGGCAACTTCAGTGACAAATGGAACAAATCCAGGTTCTGCTAATTCTGTTACCTTCTCCCTATCTGACAGCCATTATTAGAGTTTACATTTAATTTTAGCCAGCTCATGTGCTCTACCTGGCAATGCCCAGGTGTTGTATAACACCAGGGAGAATAAGGAAACACTTGTGCAGTCATTCTGTTCTAGACAGCTACAGAATAAGGCAGCTCTGCCATTTTTGTGAGGAAGGTTTAGAGGTCACCAATTCAGCCCTGAATGTCAGTGACGAAATACTTGGCATTTCCCTGTTGCCATTCATTCAGACAAAGGCATTCACTCTATTTTTAATTAATTAATCCTCCATGTAATTAGTCATTGTTAATCTTTTCTGTTAATGGATTAGCAATCATTATGAGTGCAAAAGTTGCTGAAATGTTACAAATTTTAAATGATTTTATGTGGGAAAAGGGGGCTGTATTTTAGTACAAACTATTTTTGTCTTTTCTGGTACACAATGAACTTTTCTCAAAGTGACAAAGTGACACCCAGAGCAGAGGGACCTACACAGGATTTCAGCAGCCTTTACCTTCAAATTCCTGCTTAAACCTCTCGTTTGTGACAGAATCAGAGTAGCTCTGCTGCTCTTCTGCTGCTTTCTGGCCAGTGCTCCTGAGACCAGCTGTATATGCCTGGTTTGGCCTCTGTTCCTTAGATTCCAAGCCCTCTGCCACGGGGAAAGTCTTGCATTGCGTAGGATTTCTGTAGTCTGTAGCACCACAGGCTTTAATTCAAGCCTGAGAACAAAGAAATTTTATGGCTTTGTCTAAGTTACAGGACCTGGGAGTGCTTCCTGGTGCTCCTGGGACTGGGTGAATAGTTTGATGCATCCAAGCTCTTCCTTTTGCCAACATTTGAGGAATGAAATGCCCCTATGGGAGGGAAAAGTAATTAGTGTGCAATGGCATGTTCTGGTCTAGATGATCAAAGAATTAGGATAGTGAATATGTTGGGGGTTGTATATAATTAGAATACTTTATACAAAGGTCATCACTATCATTAATTATAATGATATGGTTGGAAATAGGTATTATTAAACATTCAGTCAAACATAACCTTTCAATAAAAAAAAGTTTTTTATATAATGATGAAAGCTAAAGAAAAGCAGCATTCATTTTCTGATAAATTATATTATTTGATTTCATAAAAATTGCTTATATAAGAAACAATAATTTGAGTTTTAAAATGGAGAGCCATGTCTTAATACTAATATATCTAGATATTACACAACACCATGGCGAATAAACAGCATTTTAAAGAGACATAGGAAGAAAATAATAGTAATACATTTAAAAACTGCAGGTACTGACTGAATATGAAAGTGCAAGTCATCACTTTCAGCCACATGGATTTCATCCAAAGCCACTGCAATGAATGGAAAGACTGCCATTGACTTTGCTGAGTTCTGAGTTAGGTGATGTGGCTTGAAACACTAGATCATTGATTTCAATTAAAAATGTGTGTCTACTGTACTCCTCATATTCTTCAACAGGGAAAAAATAAAATCAATCAACTGGAGACAAAAATGTATATTTGTTCTGAACTCATTACTTAATTTCCCATGAGCATTACCTGCAGCGATCATTTTCGTGTCTGTGTCAGGCCTGGTGCTTTCATTAATATAAGGCAGAAGAGTGTTAAGCAGTTTCCAGAATATACAGGAGGACAAGCACGTCCTTTCCATGCTCTATGCCCTTCTTGTGCAATAGTTTCAAAACAAACAAACACAGAGTGAGAGCATCTTCTGACTCAAAGAGGAAGCATCCAACACGTGCCTTTTGTCCTGATGTGCTGGATCACTTCATGCAGGCTCTGAAATTGTTGTCTTAACCCTGCAGTGTTCCCTTGCAACCTCCTAGCATCTGAACCTACAACCCAAACAGAGACTCTATCTCCTCACCTCCTTCTCTCTCTGCATGTCAGGGCTCCACATCTTCCCTGCCCTGACTACTGTCCTGCAGGAGATGGACACAACTTCCCAAATCTGCTGAGCCTTCTCACAATTTATTCCCTCCATGGAGCGTCTGATGCAATGCCTGTGGGGAATTTTCCTGAGCTTTCACCTGCAATGACTGGTACTTGAGCTTTCAGCTGCAATGACTGCAAATGAGTGGTACTTTGATAAGGTCTCAGACTTTCCTGCTGGAAATGCCAGAGTAGGATCCTGTTATTTTTCCTGCAGATTAAGCTTTTTAGCTTAAGCTAAGGTTTTTAGCTGCAGGCTAAGGAAGGAAGTGGGAAGGAGGTGGGACAGTTTCCCTGCCCAGCCAGCTCCCTGCTACCTCAGCAGCCAGCTATAAAGCCCTGGCTAAACTGGAGTGCTTCTAGATGAGGGCAGAAGCAGGATTTAATCAACTGAAAGAAATGGCTGAGGTGCTCAGGACAATAAATGGTGTTTTGGAAAAAGCACATCTTAAATTTTAGGCTAGATACTAGAAATAAAATAGGGAAGAGGGAGCAGAAAGATTTGCAATCCATCTCACTGCTTCCTGCCTGTGTACCTAAAAAAACCCTGTTAAATGTTTCCAGCAGCCACAAGATGCATCCGAGAAAAACTTTTCATGTGGATTTGTCTCAGCTTTTGAGAAACTCCTGGATAGCTCTATTTTACAATGTGAATTTACTGCTAGGAAGGAAAATTTACCACGTCTCTCTCTTTTTCCTGTTGCACAGGTACACTCAGACTAGTTTCTGTTTTAATTTCTTACCAGATTTCCCATTTACACAGCAATTCTGCACTTTTTTCACATTTCCAGCAGTACTGGCAGTAAGACAGTGGTCAGTAGTCTGAGGCCCATTGACAGCAAGCCTCATAACAGCCTTACACAAAGCTCATGGCAGTGACTACAACATGGTCTCAGTGGGCTAGGGACTGTATTTGTCCTTCCCTTCCTCCTGCAACAGCTCCTGCTACATCCCTCGAGGTGCTGAGCAAATCAAAATTTTAAGAATTGCTTTCCTGTGGCTCCAGAATTGTTCCCTGGGCTTTGTACCGTGATGTGAACTCCTAACAGAATTCAGAGGAGCGCAGGAAAGGAGTTAACCTTGAACCTCTCCTAAATGCCTTGCTCATTCTCTAAGTACACAATTTTCTGCTTCCCTTCCCAAAGGTTCTTCGTTTACAGTTACATAATTGATAGCTCAACCCTCTGTCCCCTCAGACCATTTTAAAATCCAATATAAATAACACCTCAGAAACAACCTCCTGTGGCCTTCTACTCTTGGCATCAGAAACTGGGTGTGGGCAGCTTTTGCTTTACTTACTACATGGAAATGTTTTATGAACTCTTCTTAAAACCTCTGGCCATCCATTTAAGTGTAGCTGCCAGTTCCCTAGACATAGGGCTCCTTTCAGCACTTCATGCTCTCTTTAGGAGTTCATTCTCCATGAGATGCATAGTAAGTAATCCTACAGGGGGAAAATTACTTGGACACTTTTGGAGATTTTTGCTTGTTTGGCTGTCTGATTATCTTTTAATCTTATTTTGTTTGAGGGAGATGGGAATGTGCTGTTTTGTCCAAAGACAGTTAAAAATGATCCATGGGGGTTCAGTTGCTGTGACTTATATCTGGATTTTTTTTTTTTCATATTTTACAACACTTGGGACTGTACTAGAACACTACAAAGAAAGAACACTTTTACCAAAATATGGACAACTCTATAGAGACACTACAAAGTAACAAACACTTTTATTAAAAGAAAGGTAACACTGTACATGGAATAGGCCTACCCATCATCTCTGAAAGGGCCTGCAGATCTGTAGAAGGGGGAGGTCCCTGCCTCTGTGGGTTTCTGTGAACAGAAACATTGGCAGTTCAATAGGATCTCCAGACACTGAACAACAAGATAGATACATTAACAGACACTTCACCATAGGAGGCTGAGGCACTGCCAAGGTCCTCAAAAGAGAACATGATCTTCTGTAGAGCAAACTGTTCAGCACAGTGGGATAGCTGCAGTAGCCTGTGTGCCTGTGAAGAATGGCTTCAGGAAGGAGATTATCCATCTTTTTCACTTGCTTCGGTTTGCTGGAGGGTGCTGCCCCTTTCCTCCCCGACCCACAATGCTCTGCGACACTCATTTGTGCCATTGCTTCAGCTTCAACAAAAAATCCACCAAAACCAAAAGCAAACATAGAAATATTTTTGCTGCTTGGAAGGCTTCATGCTTTGAGTTGATTTTCCTCCCCTGCTGTTGCTGCTGCCTTTTCCCTCTCTGTGCAGTGCAGTTCATGAGTAAATGAAACCATTGATGAATTGAAGCAGGTCAGAATGGAGGTATCAGTACTTTGCAGTCTCCTGAGCAGCACTTGATAGCTTGTCCTGGGTGTCATCGGGGAATTTGTAAAAGCTTTCTTGCAGGCCTCTTCACACCACAGTCATGGTGGTTTCTTAGCTTCTTGGTGACCTCCTGAAATTAACAGCAAATGAATTCATTAAGGTCCCATGGGTGGAGGCAGGGGGAGAGCAGTGATTTTTGTATTCCCAGTGAAGCCCTTTTAATACCACAACACAATCTGTCTGAGCTGCTGTTAAGTTAGATACACTGCAAAGCTCTGAATCAGAGCCTCAACTTCATCTTTGTACTGTGCCATGTTCTGCTAGTTTAGAAAGATGCTTCAGATTTCTTTTTCTGCATTTTCTGTATTCAAATCTGTTGTGACTTTCAAAGTCAGATTTTCTCCTTCTTCTTCCCTGTTTCCATGAATCATCTGGGATACTTGGGAATCTGTGCACAACAGGCTCCACATTTGCAAGAGTTACACCTACAAGCTTAACCCTTCAAATCCATTCTACAATCTTAACTGGAAAATACTGCCTTCAAACCAGGCTAAAAACCAGTCTTATTTATCAGGATTACTTATCAGTGTGCAAATAGAAACATGTTTTCAGCTTGCATAAAATGTGGAAAGGAAAGGGTAAAACTCCCAGAGCCTTCAGTGCCACACTGTCATTTTGGGAATGAAGAGAACAGGGAAAAGATTGTTCTAACATGACATGTGCTGGATCTAGGCAAAATTTACTGTTTGTTACACACTACACGAGTCATATAAAGAAATAAAAAGCACTACATACAGTTTTCTTTTATCTGCCATACTGCACACACATTCTTACTATCTTGTGTGTCCCAAGGGAAAAGGTAAATCAGTGAAGAACTAGAAAACACCAAAAAAGGAAAAGATAAAAGCTGGGACTATGTATGGGTTTTGTGCTCTTAAGTTTTCAGTGAGAACTATTCTCTGTCTTCTTACAATGTATACAGAGAAGAAATTCAAGAGTTAAATAACTGCTTTTAATGATTAACATTTTTTTAGGGGGAAAATTCTAATCTTTTTTTCATGATACCTAGATTCTGAATTAGCTATAATGGGTGTCCAGATAATGAATCTTCTATGGATGTATCTTAGACCAAGGAAAGCAATAGTCTCCATGTGGTGTGGGCCTGTGATGATGGGATTCTGACAATGTGAGCTTACAAATTCCTGTAAGTACTGGAGATCCTACAGCTGACAGCCTGCCAAACTTCACTGTGAGAGCAGAGCTCCCTCAGCTTCTCAGCTCTCCACTGTAAGTGCAGTGCACAGGCACTGGCAGCAGTCAGTTCTGTTTCTGGCATGAGGCTGACCACATGCAAGTGTTAAAATCTGTTTATCATCCATTTAGATGCAGCACCACTGAGTGAGTATCAGTTGGTGACCAAAGCTCTGAAGCAGATTGGGCAGATTCTCCTTTTATTCTCCTTCCCTCCCTTCGACCTTTTTGTTTTTTCTGTTTGTTTTGGGTTGTTTTTTGTCTGAGCTTAAATACTAAGAGAGCGGCTTGTCTGTATCCTATGGAGAAGATGTAGGAAATGGAAAAGTGCCACTCCTGAAAGTTTTCTGCTAGTAGAACAAAGAATCCTTCAGAGAAGTAGGGATATTTTTGGATTATTCTTTTCAAGCTAGGTAAATTTTTTACTTATTAAAGTCTAGAAATAATGTTTTCTGAAGTTATCAATAAAATCTTCAGGTGTCATGCATTCTTGAGACGGCCAACCGGGAACTCAATTCTTCATGACCTTTTACTCCCTTCCCTACCTCTGATTCCCGACACTAGAACTTTGTGAGGCCACTTCCTTACACTGGGAAGTACACTGGGAAACATGAAGGTCTTCTCTTTTGCTTTAGACATTGATCATTCAGATCCAAAAACAGGAAAGTGATACAGGCCCTTGGCCAAGTAAACGTCCAGGGAAAGACCTAGGAAAGTCAGGCAAACCCCAGATACTACAATGTATACAGTATACACCATGCTAAGTAATTAACTCCCTTAGGGAACAAAAAAACTTCAAACAAAACTAGGGAGAAAGAAAAAAGGTTTAATCCTGGTTAAAATTAAAGAAATAATTAATGTTTTATTAAAAAAAGCACCAAAGATGAGTTTTTCTCTCAAAAATAGTTATTGGAAAATCAAAATTTTCCAGCTAGCTCTAATCCCAAAATAGTTAACAGATGAGCTTCTATTGGTTTTACTGAATGATCTTTGTGATTCTTATTGATAAACAATTTTTTATGGACTAGTCCTTATCACGTCATTTTAACTTCAAAAAAACATGACCTCTATGAAGTGAAGACATCACCTAGGAACTGCAACTAACAAGAGGGATGGGAAAGACACTGATAACTGAAATTATGTATCATGATTTGGATCTTTATTCCAGCTCTAATTGTGCTCATGATTTGAATGCTCCTAGATACAAAATGAGTATTTCGGAAAGCAGGAGTCTGACTGGGGGGAATCTATTGTCATTCATTCCTGGCAATTCAGGCTATCCTTAGCAGAGCAGAGTGCTTCTGAGGAAAGGGGTCAGGCGCTTAAAAAGGGAAAATTTTATGTTGTCAGGACTTTTTGCTTTTGGTTTTCCTTCTGCAATTACAGTGCTTGCTTTCTACCCATTTTTCTTGTAGCTGGGAAGTGCACTGTGGCATTTTCATTAGGTGCCAATACAACTTCCTTAAAACTTTTACCCAAGCCAGAAGTCTTTGGTGATTGGCAAGCTCAGTTGCTTGCAAGAATTGCTTCTTCACCCGTTTAAGTTAAAATTATCTGAATTTTCCAAAGCACTTTAAACAGCTGGTCCTTGCTAACCTCAGTTTCTTCTGCCTGAGACAAGAATTCACATGAATGGTTCAGCAGGCAGAGATAAGGAGAGTTAAAAGCTGTGCAGCACAGCTGGAGGGAGGTTAGGTCAGTCATTTGTTCAACTGGTAGAAAGACAGCGTGAAAGGGAGTGTGAACAGACCTGCAACACTCCAGGAGGGCAGCTGGAAGGCTGGGTGTGGAGCACTTTGGGATTTACAGTACCGTTGGTGGTGGCTCCTGTCAGAGGAGCACTTGAGTGCATCAGCACAGCATCATCCTCTGGGGTGCAGCTTTCTTTGGGAATGGCCTTTGGGTTTTGCTGGGAAGGGGATTGAAGAACCCTGCTCCAGTAGGCTTGGATGGGCAGTCCTGTGTTCTTACCCCATATGATTCTCCAAGAAACATGAAGCAGATGTCTCTGTTTGCATTTACACACACCTTGTGAGAGCACCTTTTCTTTTTGTACTTTGATTTCCAAGTTGTGGCCCTTCATTCTGAAGGTGCTGCTGGAAAGTTAATTATGAACTACCTCTGCTTTCTCCAGAGCTCCTCTTGGTAGTGTGGTTTCTTGGGGACTCTGTAGTATAACCTGTCAAATGTATACACTAAGAAATTTTTAGAAATACTACCTTTTTTTTTCTTCACAATACTTTTCAAAGGACACATCAGAAGTGCTAAAAATCCACCAGATTTCATGATTTTGACTACTAGGTATTGCAAGCAGAAGTATAACAAACACTTATTCATGTTACTTGTAGTGAGAAACAAAAGTTGTGATTCTATTTACCAACAGCATGTTAATTGCATGCTGTTGATGTATTTGTAAGGTCTTGCTTAATCAGGGTTAGTTAATCCTAAATTACATACAATCAAGACAATATTAAATTGCTTAAGGTTTAGCTTCCCACCTCCTGCATTTACATAAACTGAGCAGAATAATGTTTAGTCATTCTGCAGCATCTGATCTGAAGGAGGAGGAATTCAGCTGGTACTGTGCCTCTTAAAGTTTTACTGTCATATTCAAGTTTGTTAATGTTTAGCCTTCTTAGGTAGCATTAATATGGATTCATAAGATAATTCTGTCCTGTTAACAAATTAATCAATCACTAAATATGTTTCAATGAAAGATCTACAGAGAATATATGTGAAAGCTTGCTAGTGGCATGGGATTTGTATAACAGAGATACAGACTCTGAGCAAATGAGTGCCATGTTAGAATTTCTCTGCATGCCTGTCTGCCTGGTATACCATGGGTGGGCATCTGCAGGTTTTCTTCAGAGATTTATCTGAATTTTAGGCAGGCTTGCATTTCTTTCACCCACCCACATGCACATGCACACTGTATTCGTTTCCCAAACAATCCGTGTGGCGTGGCACACAGAGCCCTATGATTGAGTTCCATGGCAGCCAGCAGCTGAAGATGCCTCACACTCAGGAGCTGGGTGTTGTAACAAATAAGCAGCACTTAGGAGAGGGAGGGTTATAACTTCCTATGCTATTAACTATAGCTCATTCATATGTAGACTATTGTCAAAAATCAATGGAACTAGTATCACACAGAAGCTGTATATTGATATTCATTTTCCTCTGGAATATGGCTATATTTTATAACCCTTTCATTTTAGGCAGCCAGCTCTTTGCTTGTGTAATCCAATACAGTTTCAGTGAAACTGCAGAGTGATGGATATATGTTTATACATAGATACACGCACATAGGCATTTCCATATGTTTTCACCTTGAGCTAGACTTTTCCTGTAAAACTTCTGTAAAGCAATGCTGTACAAAGTAGAGCAGAATTTCTGAAGGGAGAATTTGTATTAATTGTTCCTGGCCATATTGTATAATATACAGTCATTACTTTTTACTTAGCAGCGTCTCCCATGATTTTAATAATTTTTTTCAAAGCTGTCTTTTCTCTGAGAGGAGAATTTTGCACCCAAATGGCTTCTTAAGAATTATAGTTGACTGGCAAAAGGTTTGGAAAAATGTCAGTGTGATCTTCATAAACCTTCCATCATTCACCTTTTCCCTTTTTTACTGCCTTTTCACTTCTCACTTATCTTTTCCCAATTCTCAGCCCCTTGTTTTTCTCTTGATAACTGGGTTTTTCCAGCCAACACCCAATCCCCTTAACAGATGGCTGGCAGTCAGAAACCAGATGTGTAGTGAGTCCTTGTCCAACATTATGACTTTGGCTTAGTTGCACTCATGGCTTTTCTAGGCAAGGGTCCCAGATTTCAAGAACCCTGCCTTCATCCTCTCTTGGCTTCCTGTGTGCTGCAGCAGAGGGACTGATGAAATGGGCTGATGGGGGCTGGTACAGCCTATGCAGAAAAACTTCCATTTGAGAAAAGGGCAATCCCTGACAAACTCATCTCCAGAGGAGTCAGGTTTCTTTTTAAATATCCTTCATCCATGTTAGAAAATTTCTGAAGCAATAACAATATTCAGGAAGCTTGAATGATATGGCCTTCGCCAAACTTTTGCTGGAACGTGCCCATGACCTTCACTGCCTGCTGTATGGGTTATAATAAATGATGTGCAGTCAGTTTCAGGAAATTTCTTGCTTCTCAAAGCTGACTAGATAAAGCTCTCCTCATGTTTCCCTGCTCTGTCTGATAATTGCAAGTATACTCTAAAATGAACACAGCTGTTAGTGTATAAAAGCAAGTTCATGTAACATAGAACAGTTTGCACACCCTTGACCAGGGGAATTTTAAAAATATTTTTTGGCAAAAAAACGTAAAAGCTAATTTTTATGTTGAGTAGCACAGCTGCCATGATAATTTAAATAATTTATTGTAAATAACTTACTAGATATTTGCAGATATCTTTAAGAAGTGTTAGATGGTTATTTAGGAACTATATTTGTGACAACTGCCCAATTTTGCATCAATATACAATTTACCTGTCCTTTGTATTTGTTACAAGGTGGTGTCCTCCATAAAATGAAATTTAATTCATCCCTTTTCATGTCTAAATGCCTCATAGTTGTCATATAACTGTGAAAGATGAGCCTGCCTTTGGTCAAAACTGAATAACGGAGTCTCTGAAAACTCAAGGATGGAAACCTTGGAAGTCTGGGTCTGAGTTTGGCATGGCAAGATCTGAAACCTGTCAACTACTATAGTGGTTATCGCAAGCTAATGAACAGTCAGTATCATAGAGGACAGCAGCTAACTGTTACACTAAATCAAATGCAAAAGGAAGCTGAAAGAAAAGTAATTTCTTTCATAGAATAAATCAGAGCAGCTTCATTCCATTAAGGCAATATCACTCTAAAAGAAGTAAATCCAGCCTGGTGAATGGAAAACCTCTAATGTGTTCCTGACTTCTGACCAGTCCCTATCCCGGCCAGTAACTCACTGACTCACAGGCAGAGCTGTCATGCTTACCTAGCAGAGTGAGAAAGCTGAATAATAAGCTGAAACTGCTGGATCTTGTAAACTGGTTCATCAATGCACAGATAGTTCACTAGAATAAAATATCTACTTTACATCTGTGGTAATGATTTGAAGAAATTCTTTTCTTCTGTGACCAGAGGAACTGGTTATGGTGTGCTGTACTTTTCTCTCTCTTGCCCCATCTTCCATTTCACCATGCTTTGACAGACCCCTGCTGCTTGATTTTATTACCATTCCCAACAGTTCTGCTCCTGTCCCACAAGCAGCATACTCACCTCAAACTCCGAAATAGTGTACTGTTAATTTATGTGATATTCTGTCATATGACACACCCCCTTTAGCTACACAGGACACCAGGGCAGATCAGAGCAGTTGACAGCAGCCCAAGTAGCAGTCCGGGAGAGTTTAATGCATGTACAAGAGAAAACTGCATTTTTCCGGCTTTCAGGATTCAAACCCTGCTCATCAGCAGTTAAACCTTTGTGACAAAGCAGAACAAGATGCCTTCCTATGAATCTTAATGGGTTGCATTTGCTCCACAGCAGTGTTTAGAGTGAGCATGATTTTATACATGATTGGTTAATTAAGCAAATTAGTGTTAACAGCTTTCTCAAAACCCCATTACCTCTATATCAATTGACTTTTTACAAATTAACATGATTAATTTTAAAAGCATGAAAAATGAGAAACAAGACTAAGAATATAAGGATGAAGCTTGAGGTCACTATTTCTGGATGTGGAAACAGTTTCTTATATGAAATTTTCATTGACATTACACAACGAAACGAAAAAATATAGAAAGAGAGAAAAATACAGTCGACTGTGTCAACTTATACTCAGCTTTCCATTGGCTTTAAAATCAAAAGAAAATTCAGTGTGAAGCCAATCCTGACTGAGAGCTAAGACTTAAGAGCTCCTACCCGCCTACCAAAAAGTAAAAAACAAAACAAAACAAAAAACCCAAAAAAACAAACCAAAAACCCCCAAAGTGATCAGCTTGGCCCTGCTTTGAGCACAGCAGGTGGACCAGATGATTTCCATAGATTCCTTGTAACCCTATTTTATGAATCCAAGTATCTTCTTTCTCAGTGGTGAGGGCTAACCTTGGGAACATGCATATAAAGGGAAATGGGATTCTTTTCCATTGCTTCAGTACAGTAAGGGAGGATTCAGATTCAGTCCTCAGGCAGCAAAGAGGAGCCAGCCAATTCTCTGGTTTCAACTGGGGGAAAGGAAGGACAGAATTGGGATGTTTTGTGTGATAACACTGCATTTGTAGACCAGGAGCCAGAGACCTCTCTTTGTCAGCTGCTGAACACATCAATAATATGAGAAGGGCTCTGCCTTGAAGAGTTTACAATTTAAGTATGAACCAGAAATGACAGGAGCAATATCTGTATCATTCAGGTAAGTAAAGTGAATTAACTTCAGGTTAACCAGGAAGTCAAGAGAACCAAGTTTGGTTGTCAAAATCTGTGTCCATCATTCGAAACATGAGACCATTTTTCCACTTCAGGTTTCATCAATCACATGTGTAAGTAATACCAGAAAGAGCATAACTCCTCTGTACTTTTTCAGTATATTTCAGTTTTCCATTTGACCTCATGCTCATTCAGTTTTCCACATCATTTTATGTAATTATTTGTGCATCCTGTTGTTAGGCTGGGTATCTCAGGAATTTACAGAGAAGGGAAGAACATGTATATAATAGAAAATATATCCTTGTTAAAAATTTGCTTGGGGACTCTGGAACCTGAACACATCCTGGAACTGCTTTTAACTTTGACTTTTCACTGACAATGTGTCTCTATGCATATGTAGAAAGAACTGTAGAATTTCAGTCCGCTCTGTGTGTTTATTTCTCATTTTATTTTTACAGTATATTAGAGACCAGCTATGGTATTCATCATTTCTGTATGTATTTGCTGACCCACTTTTCCTTACAATAGAAATGTCTGACAGCTGAAGCTTTTCTATATCTTTAAAAAGTCAAAGAGTTAATGTCTGATTGGATATTGTACATGTTATGAACACCTATAAAACCTTTTACTCTCAGATTCCAGAGGCAAGTATTAACCTTTTAACAGCAGGTCAGTCCCATTTGGACGTATTTTTAGCAAAGAATCTAACACAATGCTGCTAACAAGTAGCCTGGTCCTCTTTGAGTCAACTAACGACAATAGAATATTAAACAAATGAATAAATGAAACACAAGTGTTTCTGACTTTGCCAATCTCAGCTACAGATGGCTGTAATTCCCCTTCCTATTCCTAGATGCCTTCATTATGATTCTCCTAATCGTGATTCTTTCTTTATCTGAATTAAAAGAAGGAATAAAATCCACCCAGTCACATTTGTTCTCATATTCTTATTTTTACCATTTTTTTCCTTCTCTTGGTGCATTAACAGTTTGCACTCACAGTTTGTGCAAAGGTCTTCATACCTCTAGTCATGCCAAATAAAAATTTTATGATTCACCTCATATGTGGTCAAGATTTTGTCCTTTTTCTTGGAGCACACATTCTCTTGTATAGTGACTATGGATTGTGCCCAAAATGAGGTCCCAAGTTTCAATACTAATCAAAATTGTGGTCACACTTCCAACCAATCCTTTGAGCAGTATCTCAGTAATTTTTGTGGTTGGTTGCATCTCTTCAGGTCAGTGAAAATTCAACTCTTAATGAGGTGAGGCAGGGGCTTTGTTACTGTTACATGTTTATAAATTCTTGACACCAACTGTGATCTGCAACAAAAAGATCATTCATATCAATACTCATGCAGCTACATGAAGAAAGAATTTCATCACATAAAGGAAAGGCTATTTTACCACAGAGCTGGCAGTGTGAACTGAGGTGTATCATCATTGTCATACAGTAATGCAGAAAAGTGGAAATGACCCCTAAAGTATTTCAAGTACCTCTTTATTTATTAAAAAGCTAATAGTGTGACAGGGCAATGTGTATTGGGTTAAAGAGAAGGTATCTTGCCTTTGAATTACTGTGGAAGTGGAAGAACCAAGGCTGGATATTAATTTTTTTTTCATTGTTTACTTTAGAAGGTTTCATCAGTTGCACAAACACCCATTCAAACTTCCATCCCACCACAAGATACCTGAACAAAACTCCTACTGGGAAGTATCCAGGCTATGGCAGCTTCTACCATTCTGTGAGAGGCACTACTCACAGTTAGACACTTACATAACTGTGTAAGTGCAGCAAATTTTCATTTGTGTCCAGGGGTCAAATCCTGTAAAGGAGAGCACAAGCAGAATAATCAAATGGGTATCTAAGGTGAGGCTGAAGGAAAAGACAATGCAGAAGATCCTGTGGCTTGCAATGCAACTACAAGGGCTTTAAATTTCCTGTGAAGTATTTCTTTAAAAACAAAGCAAGGCAGTACAAGGAGCATTGATACCACCTTATTCAAACAGAAGTATAGCATAGCAGAAAAATGGACGTTTTACAGACAAAAAGACCTTTAGTTGTTCTAAATTATCTTCTCTCATTTTGAATTCCAATAAGTTTGTTGTCTTCCTAAGGACTCTTGTCATGTAGGGCTAATCATCACTTTCTGATGGAAACTTGTTCTTTTCAAAAAATGTCTGGCCAGCCACCATTGTCATTTTTGTTTGACAGTTTTGGAGAAACACACCACTACACTTCCTCCTCCTGTATTCCCAACCAGAGAAGTGTTTGTTTGCTTAGCATTAGTCCCTCTGTAACCTGAAGAAGTGGAGAGAGTCAACTCACACTGGGTATTGTGCTGCTGCAAGGAGGGTGACTGAGTCCAGGATCTAACCTGTCTCATTTAAAGCAACATCCAGTGTATTCACACCACTGCAGACTGCAATATAGGCTGATCCTGAGTAAAGCCCTAGGAAAGATTTAAAATTTTTCTTCATATCTTGTGTCTTGGGAGTTATAAAATGAAAAGAAAAAGGGGGGGAATCCAGGGGGAAGATGTGTTTCTGGGAATTGCAGCCAGCAGTGTGTCAGTGAAGTTTTATTTTGTTATTCATATCTCTTCATTTCAAATTGTAAATCATGCTCTGAGGCAACAGGCCTTGAAAGGACTTGGTTGTATTGCTTCCTTCTTTTCCCTTCACTGATGAAACAGCCCCTCCAGTTTAAATACTAACCCCTGATCATGCAAATCCTGGCAGATCAAAAGGACAGTAGAACTGAAATACATGCTGATGCCTCCTGCCAGATTTTAATGGCATTAGCTGTAGTGAAAAGATCTTCCAGAAAAGCCATCCCCACATGTGACCACAGCAGAGTGACCCCAGGTGTTCAGCACTGTGGCTGACAGCAGTTTGTCCTGCTATAGGTATCACCCCTATGTGCCAAAATCCTAGCCATTTAGATGCCTCTTAGATTGAATAGGTCCCAAATAGGATTTTTTGGTTTGTTTGTTTCTAATTGCCTACTTGATTTCACAGGGAGCATGGTTCATAAATCCTACTAGGTACTTGTAAGCGTTTCTAGGTATCTAAATACTCTAAAAAATATTTCTTCTTAGTCTTGCTAGAGTTCAAGAGCTTATTTCCCTTTTTCCCCCCATTTCTCTCCCATCTCAAAGACCCAAGGAATTAAGGTAGGAATTCCTTCTTGAGGAGTTGTTGCTTTTGTTGTTAGCAACTAACACAACTGTCTACAGGGCTTCCAGGAGAATTAGAGGAAGCAGGATTTTCGTCAGCCCCAGCAGAAAAGTGTAGATGTTTGCTCCAAGGTCACCCTTTGGTCTTCAGTCTCATATTAAGGAGGACATTTAGTGGTCTTGGCACATAGATTTAAGAGCTTGGCTGAGCAGCCCTCCAAACAGAGGGTGTCAATGGCTTTTTTGTGCTGCATAGGTAAATATAACAGGGTCACTTGCTCTACTTTTCATAATGTTTTGACTACTCTTTGATGGCAGTAAGGAGATTTGGGTTCTGTGTTAGAGGTTATGAAAGATATCCTATGTCACCATTGAAAGCTATTTAGGACATATTTTTAAAGTTCTAATTTTTTTAGATGCTTCCTTCCATTGCAGAAAATGAAGCCAATAAACTGAGTCAGGAAAAAGGCAACAAAATTATCTAACTATTTTTAAGTCCGTGACCTTAACCTCCCTGTTCTATAGTTTTTTCCAAATATGATATTTCAGTTTTTCCCAGATCTGGTCTACCAATAATATAAGTGGCATTCAGAAGGAAGTGAGGCCATAGATGAAGCTATAGATCTGTGTTTGGAAACACCAAGACTGGAATACATCTTAGTATTTTGCCTTTGCTGTAATATTTTTGGTCTTACTGCTAATGCATTTCCATCTACTGAGTTCTAAATAATTTCACCAACATCCTGTGCTATATTTTAGGGGTCGGCAAAGCTTTACGGACACATCAATGAGTAAATGCAAAACTGAACTGAATCAAATATCAGAGATAATCAGCAGGAATATTTTGCCAGGACTTTGCCAGGACTACAAGAGAGGAAGCATGGTCAACAATGGCTGCCTTTTGCCTCTACCCCAAATCCTGACCTTTTTAATACGTACAAAGCTTTACAGTCCAGATTAATTTATCTGACTTTATACACATTTTTAAAAAGGTGTTATTTTAAATTAATTGAGTCATAGTCTGAGCAGACCCTCATTGAGTATACAATTTGCTTCAGACATCTGGGTTTTGTACTTGGTCACCTCATTTAAGTGTTTAAAGCTGGATGAAGCTGATTCCACCTGAACAGAGCATTCCTGGGACATTTTCATTGGGGTACATATGAAGTTCTCTACTGAACTTCCTATGAGAGGATATGATGGACATCATGCATCATCAATTAATGGAAAAAGGTCTGAATAGTGCTCTTCAATTCATATAATTATGTGGAATTAGGAAATGAATGACAGGCTGACCCAGAATATGTTGGTGTTTAAAAGCAGTAATACTAGAAGCTGCTTGATCATGTCAAATGCAAACACCTTATCAATATTCCATTTTTTGTCTTCTTCTACCTTATTATTTTCAGCTATTCTACCTTATGACAAAGAAATATTTGTTCTACATAGCATTTCAAAGAGAGCCAGGAAGGAAAAAGAAATACTGTAATTGACTTTTATTGTCATTGTCAGTGGAAAAAACAAGTATCATTATAAAGACTTCAAAGAGTTTTTGGGAAAAAAATACCACCAGCTGTCAGCTGTCAGTGATATGTCAATAGGAACAGTGTTTTACTTCAGAGCATGCCTTGATTTGCTGCAGGAAATTTAATACTTTAAAATACTTCCAGCATAGTGGGTTGTTGTTGTTGTCTTTTTTTTTCTTTTTTCTTTTTTTTTTTTTTTTTTAACTTATGCAAGCCCATTTTTAATTATAGTGAGGTAGGACCCCAGAAAACACACCCTGTCTGACCTGTACCTATGCTGGCTCTGTGCTGTCCTAGGGTAGAAGTTTCTATGAAGATATTTTGAAACAAAATATCCTTGCATGATAGCTTAATATATACAGTGTATATTTTTAAAAATTGAGTAATATGCTCAAAAAACTGAGTAATATGATAAGACCAAAAAGGAAGAGATCTACAGACAAAGAGTACTAAGTGATCATAGATAAAATCTAATAGCAAATCTGTAAGAAACATGATTGTCCAATGCAAGCAAAATTAAACTTGAAGTTATTTTATTAACTTTTCCTATTTATGGATCCAGGAAACAGTTTTCTTTGTTATTAGTTTTAATAATTTTATTCACTTGATCAGCAGGGTGACTCCCCCACCAACCTCTCTCACTCCCATTGTGCTTCAGTGGCCCCAGTGTTAGTATATGATCATCTCCAGGGGAAGTACAGATGAATAAAGGAAATGAACAATAGTATAATTTCAGAAATAGCATTGAGGTACTAGCTGTAAACCACCACAGATGATTACATCTTTGCACTCTGGGATGGAATTTACTTGCATTGATATTTCCTGATCTGAAAATGGATCCATTTTTAGCCTTGACTGTTTTTACTCCTCCTGGTGCCCCAATGTTCATATACAATCAAGATGTTAATGTAATAGAGTCTTCTGTCTTAGGTAATTTTCTTGTCTATTTTTAATGGGATTACCATAGACTACAGCATATTTTACACCTGAATATGAAATTTCAGCTGTGTTTTGAGCTGCACTAGCAAAAGCTCAGTCAGCAGGCAGAGGTGAAACATTGATCCCCTCTGCTCAGCACTTGCTGGGCCACATCTGGAGGATAATGTCCAGTTTGGGTCTTCCCAGTACAGGAAGGATGCTGATTAACTGGAAGGACTTCAGAGGTGGATCACCAAGATGGATGAGTGCCTGGATATGGTAGAAGAAGTTTTTGTTCAGCCTGGAGAGGAAAACGCCAAGGGTAGTGTCTCCTGTTGTCCTCATCTTCTCCAGAATCACCCATTGGGGAGTAAAATCAGATTATTCTCAAATTACCAGATTTTGAGAAGAGATTGATACAAGCTGCAGCAAGTCAAACTTGGGTTCGATATGTGGTTCAACCCTGTATCAGGATGACCAGAGAAGCTGTAGAGTCTCCATTCTTTAAAATATTAAAAAAAAGAAATTAATTTGAATGTTTCCAAAAACCAAAAGAAAGGAAGGCTGCAGTATATTGGTTTTCCCTTACTACACAAGAGATTAAAAAAAGGTAACAAAACCACCAAAACATTTTCAGCAAAGAATAAGAGGGAAAAAAATGTTAAATTTTATTCTAGAATTTGAATAAGGTTTTTCCTTGTCTCTAATAAAAATGCTGGTATCTGATACTTCAGTAACGTGTCCTAACACCTTTCCACCCCAAACTTAGAGCTCTAACTTTTCATGCTACATATAGATGACACCTAGACCAAGTTTAAATCTTTTTTTTCTTCTCAGGAAAGACAAGGAATAACAGATGGTTCCAATTAAACAAGTGCAGGAGAATTTTTTTTTTTAACCGAGCAATCTGGGTCATGAGCAAATACATTTTTTTTCTTCCTGCTTCATCTTGAAATTGCAAAGAATTTTGAAAAAAATCGTAACTGGAGATCTGTAAGATAAGAAATGTAATTAAGCCTAGCAGGAGTCAATCTGCATTTAAATACCTTTAAGCAGATGGAAGAATGGAAGGAAACCTTAGGCTATACCAGATACCCTTTGGAAAACTGAGGAATTATACCGATTCCTCAGTGACCACTGTATTCCACTGTTATTCCCAATGGTTTGGAGAATTTGATACTAAATGCAACTATTTTGAAATTTGCCCTTATAGGTTGTCCAATATAAAGACTTGGGAGAAAGTACAGCTTTTCTGTTCCTAGGCAGAACACAAGAATCATCAGTATACCTCACAAAGTGCAAACACACCAAAATAAGTATTGCTTTCCCAGTCCCCAAACTGCTCACAGAAATGGTGCTAAGATTTATTTTATTACTCAGTGTAACACTCTCTCAGAGGAGTATCATCATGGTAGAGGTCTGGTTGTGCAGGTGACAAGGGATTCCTGGTGCTCTTGCTGAAGTCATCTCAGTTATGAAAGGGGCAGAAATCAGTGGCAAGAGGCCTGGGTTCAAATCTGATTTTTGATGCAATTCCTTGTATCAGCTAATGAATATTCAGGATACCTTGGCTAATTAGTACCTATTTTTTCAATCAGGGGACAGTATTGGTTTGCACAGATGGCAGAAATGGCTTTCTGCTATCACATAAGAAAACTGCTTTTTAACTCCAAAGTGCTAAGAATTGTGTCTTGGTATCTAAGATGCCAGGCTTGCACCTGGGGTCAAACCAGAATAGCAATCAATCCCATGCATAAAGCATTTCCTATGTTCTACTCTTAATGAGAAACAATCCACTTAACACTGGAAAATAAATACATAGATAAAAGTAGTCATTTAAATTATTACTAGCACCAGCAATTTAAAAGTGGTGCTTTATGTAATTAATGTTTAGCAACTAATACATTTCTTTACCAGTAATTAAACACTAATTAAATAATTGCCCAGGAATGTGTTTACTAATGGTATTTCTGGATATTCACTTTCCTTTTAAATGTTTCATAACTGTTGTTGAGTAATTAATGTTCACTAATTAATTTTGAAGTAAGAGTCCTGACCCTTCCAGCAGTCTAGGAATGGAATTCCCTTAGCTGATGTGTATTAATTTAAAGCTATTCATAGTAAGACCAAAATATAGTATAGCTTAGAGCGGACAAAATACCAGTGCCTTATAGTTCTGAAACCTCTGTGTTCTTAGTGGAATGAGTTCCCAGAGGCAGGGCTGCAAGGCTTTATTTGGGTGTTGGGTCTGTGCTTGTGCTGTGAGTGACTTGGGGGTGAGCTGCTGCTCCACTGTGACATCCAGGTGCCTTTAAATTATTGCAGCTCTCAGGTTAAATGAAGTGGCTGAAGATCATAGTGTTTCTGAGCTGAATTTTTTCATGTTGTCCAAGCTCAATGGAAGCCTCTCTCTCTCTCTCTCCTCTCTAGACTGTTGTGGAGTGGGAGCTTCCCTGAGGCTCGGGGGGTTGTCAGAGCGAAGGAGCGCCCCTGGCACCTGCAGCTGCAGACAGACCCTGGTGCAAAGGTGAGGCCTCTCAGGCAGCCTTGGAGGATGAAAGCACAGATTTTGCAGTGCCCAGCAGCAGCTACATTTAAAAGGTACCTCTGCTTTGTAAAACACCATGGATGGAGAGTCAGTGTATGTGGTGCCTCTGGCCTCACTTCCTAAAAACCACAGCAAGGCTCACTCACTTAGACATTGCTATAAGGTTTGGAAAATGAAGCTACTTCCAATTAATTATTTCAGACTTAAAGTATTTTTAAAAGAACAAGTATTTTGAAAAGTATTATGAAAGAACAAGCTGAAGCCCCAATTTCACAGGGTCAAATCTCATTTTCATTAACAGTGGTTTTGGAAGGGTCAAAAAGCTCTGTCTGAGTCGGTCAATATTACAGGATCACAAGTAGCAAGATGAATGAGTTATAACTGCTTGAATGCACATGACCTGTCTGTGCTCAGTGGTAATTGACTTCAGAGTGACACTTTATGGGCATTAAGTAAGAGCATGTTCTTAGCTCATGGATGTTCCCAGTGGCAGAGCATTCTCTTCAAAGTACATCTTTTCAGTCCATGCATGTCTGGAGCAGTCAGGAACTAATGAACTACTGAAACCATCATAAATCTTGAAGAAATAATGACAAAATATAGAATAATGATTCCTTCCTTCCATTCCATGGAGACACATGGCTTGGCTTCATTATGGCCCCATGATATTCACAGGCAAAATAAGAGAAGGAAATAATCTGAACCTAGTTAGAAAGGTAGGCACAATTCTGCTTTAATTCATGCTGAGGTAAATCTGGAGCCACTCATGTACAGCCTGAAGGTGGCCTTTATTTTTAATTGGTGTATTTTAGTGCTATTTGCTCAGCACAAAAAGGGAAGGCGTCAACCTGGGAAGCAGAGGTGGTGATATCTGCGAGCTAATACTATACTATGGAAAATGTGTCTTTGTAAGAGTACAGAAAATACTAATGACTTAGTTGGAAAAATAATTAAAGGATATTGTTGACATTTTTGTCAATTGCAAACATATATTTTACTTGCTCTCAGTTTATGAAACAATGACTAATTTCAGCAATTAATTGCTGTGATGGAGAACTGTGTATTTGAGGTTGACATACCCCTTAATTTTACATTATGCTTCATGAACCTAGTAATTTTGAATGAGTATCATTTAATTCTGAGGACAATGAATGAAATAAAGGAGACCTGTGAAGTTATGATGCAATACAAAGGAGTTTCTTCCCCTCCAATCAAGCCTATGTTACTATTTTTCTTCTGGCGTTTTTATAATATCTTATTCCTCAAAAGTCACTGTGAGGCCGTTCCTACAAAAGGCTGCAAAGTGCTCAAATTGCCAGTTGGGAAGTGCAGCTGTGCTTTCTGCTCCTGCCTTAGCTTTGAGTCATCTGTGGGTGAGTGCAGCACACTGTGAGTGTTGGCTGTGTCACTGCAGGGAGGGCGGTGGCAGCTTTGTCACAGCGGTGCTGCTTCTCCCCCAGAGCCTCCTCTGGCATTCCCAGGGCAGGACAGGCGAGTCCTCTGTGGCTTGCACAGGAGGAACTCTGCAGAAATGAGGGAGTGTAGCATAATAAGGTCCCAGCAGCACCAGATGACCTTTGCTGGGGGAACATGGCCAGGATGTGACTCTGCCACAGGCAAACAGAAGAGCAAAAACTCCTCAGGTGACACAGGCAGAGGGCAACCAGACAAATGGAAATTAAGTGATAGATCAAGTGGCAGCAAAGGCTAACAACACATACTGGATTAAAAATATAGGTTTCCCAAGTCTGAGGGGAATCTGGTAAACCTAAGATTATCTGCTTATCTAGCCCTCCTCTAATCTGACCCCAGTGGGATTCTGTGTGGGAGCAAGGAGAGAAGCAGGGAAAGGAAGCAGCAGCTGGTGATCAGAGAAATGCTTAATTTTCTTTGTGCCATTTATACAAGCCTGTGCAGTCAGCACTGAAAATCCCATGACAGGTTTGCCCAGTAAAGTAACACAAATGACATATTTTTTCAAACTGTGGGTATTTTTCAAGGAGCTCCTCCTTCCCAAAATCCAGGGATGAACATAATTGTGGATATCCCTGAGAGTCATGTAGGAGTGACTAGTAAAAGTAAAGGAGCTTTTATGCATTCAGATGAAGAACTGCACAATACAGAGCTGAGATCTTGCTGCTTGCTGCTGGAGTTAGGCTGTCACCATAACTGAGAGCAAAGTGTGTGCATTTAACAGGCTGCCCTGTGCTTTCCAGGTATGTGCATTTACTCCTTTGGGTGATTTATGTATAAATGAGACCTAAAGCTATAAAGAGAGATTAGGGGGAGAGACTGCAAAGTGTTGGGAACACCATAATCTGGAAGATCGTGCACTTTGAAGGTGCACTTTGTGTGAAGTGTTATTTTGCCAGTGTTAGCCTGCCCTCTAGGTGCTAGATTTCTCTTTGAGATATATTGCACAGGTGGCATGTATAGACTGGATCTCTGTGTGTGTGTGTGTGTGTTTGTAGGACACAGCATTTGTTTAAAATCAAATTCTCTACCCAGAATTGGCCTTGCAGAACCAGCCTGCTTTATGCTGTGCTTCTTGTCACAGGTGCCTTTGAGGAAGTGTCAGAGTTAGTGCTTGCCAAGCAACTTGAGAAATACAGGGAAGATGCAGCAAGAATAAAATAATGGTAGTAATAATAATAATAATAATAATAATAATAATAATAGTTAGTCGTGAAAAAATAACGCATGAGCAAAATTAGCTTCCTGTACTTCCAAAATAATGTATTTTTACCATCTTTACCTTTAAAAACCATAAATGTTCATCTCCATCTGTTTCATGGATACATAAGATAAGATCAGTTTTTAAATTTGAGAACCAACAGAAGGTCAGTTGTCAAGGGAGTTATCAAGTCAAGAGGTATGAAACTTGATGAGCCAAATATAATTTGGCACTATTATTTCAAAAATACTCGAATTCTGTGCATCAACTAAATACCAGAGTTAGCTGAGCAGGGAGAGAAACACTCCTTGGTTCTTCCTATGTTGTGATTAGATAAGAGGTGCCATGCTTGTGTGGTATTCCTGTTGTTCTGTAAAGTTGTTATGGATTCAGATTCATGGGATTACAGAGGTGGCTCAAGCTGATGATCAGTTAAACAAATTCATGCAAGTATTGCTTTGGAGAAAGAAAGGATAGTCTTGGGAGTAAAGTGGAAGTTTATGACACCAAGAAATTTCTCTTGGATCTGTTCTCTGCTATTGTACTTTGCTGCAATGTCCACTTAGTTGACTTGTGTCTCAGTTTCTCCATTTGTCTGAAATAAGCTGTCAAGTTTTCTGAATGGGTGCATGAGCTTTGTTTGAAGTTCCACTGCTACTGCTTTTTACAGCCTGATGTTCTGCAGGGCTTCTCCAGTTTCTCCACAGTGCATGGATGTACTGCCCTGGTAGAGAAGGAGAAAGAAAAAACCAATTTGCTGTGGCCAGGTCTGTCTGAGCCCAGCTTTCTCTGCATCCAAATTGAGTTAATCAGCTTGTTGATATTTATGTTTTGGAACAAAACTGGGAAAAAAAGGATGAATTAATGAGAACAGATAGTAATGAGGGATGGAAATTTTGCCTCTCTTGGGGTGGGGGGTGTTACACAGAGGGCACTGTGTTGACGTATGTGCATAAAGAGGGTAGTGAAAAAAACCAGAATCAGACAATTTGGGGAAGAAATGGGGTAAATTGAAATGACTTTGCTGTCACATACTGTACTGCAACTCCCAACCTTTGAATTTCTCCTTTGACCTTGAATTTTGCATGCATGTTTTTTCTGGTACAATAGAGAATCTTAGGTCTGCAGTAGAGGGAAAGAAAATAACTCTTAGCTGATTGCTATTTGTTACCAAACACTAGCAGAGGTTTTCCAGCATTTGAGAGCTGGGCACTGCATCCATCTTAAGCACATTTAATGACACAGCCTCTGGTTTATTAGTGGATGAATACTTCTGGTTTCTGTGAGGCCTTTCTTGCTGGAGAAATGTCATTGTCATGCTTCAGCATTGCCTGCTGCTTGGTAATTAGGCTGCTTTTCTGTCAAGGAAGACATGTGAATTTGAATCCTTGTTAGGAAGGGAGCTGATTAGATCTAGCTCTTATTTTTTACAATTCTTATTCTGCCTAAGTGGATGAATATAGGAGAAATCACTGAAATGGGGACGGTACCAATGCCAGCTTATCTGGCAAAGTTTTATACAGGGCTCAACATGTGAACTGAGTATATTCACATGTACAGCTTTTGGCAGGGGAACCATGTGTCTAGTTTTCCTGAGGATCTGGGCTTCCAGGTCATACTCTGTTATGATGAAAACAGTCCTTTTCAAGCTCAGCAGTAGAAATCTGAATGCCCAAGAAGTCTAAAATTGATCACTGTGTAGCCCATAGATGACTGGAGGGAGAAGTGGAAGCTGAAATCAGGGATCAAGGGCTGTGTTCCTGGAGTTGGAAGCACAAGTTCCAGTGTGCTGAAGTACATTCACAGAAGCAGCCATCAGCCTTTACTATTAAAATGCATCAAAGCAACAGCATTAGAATCATATCTTCTCAAGTCATTCAAGTATAGTTCAGGTTTCAGGAGAGAGGTTTTTCTATCAGCTGTCAAACTTGCTGGGAATATTCAATCTGACCTGTAATCAGAGGCTTTTTGTGAGTAACAGGCCCATACAAACCAAGTGCTAATTATCTGAGGGATGAATGAGTCCTTACAGAGTGATAAATGGATATGTCTGTCAGTGATACTCCAGTACATGTCAACTCGAAGTTCATCAGATTCCCTACTTATTGTATTCCCTGTTGCTGAATTACAGTCTCCTTAGGTGCAGATGTTGGACATGCATTGGGTTTGACACTGTCACTATGAAATCTTTGTGTTTTAAATGTTGCTTTAGGCTTAAAAAAAGAAATATGTCAGCACAAGTCTTCACAGCTTGGCAGACAGCTCTGGATTCCCTTTGTCAGTGAGATCTTCTGAAGAACCCAGCCTTTGACAAAAGGTGTCTTCTCAGAGGCACACTGAGCTGAGCCCCAGGATCCTTTTTCTGTGTCAGATTTCTACACTGCAGTGTCTCATGAGTCAGACAGCTGATTGAGTGCTCCCTGACATGAAACACAACGGGCTTTGTCCAACAGTAGATTTCCATTTCTATTTTGAGTAATAAACCATTCGGTGCACCATGTAATGATCACAGAGGTTATGTTTTTTTAAATAAATGTGTTAATTTTGCCAAGTTACAGTTTATCATTAAACAACCACCAAGAGTCACTAAGATTTCCGTTCCTTGCAGCTCAAGTTTATTTTTTTTCCACTCTTGGCCGTTTTTACCTACAGTGAAATTTTAACAGGCTCTCTTGAGGTCCACAAGAGTATGTAAAGTTCAGCTGCTCCCTGGTGTCCCATTCAAGAATCCCTAGAATAATTCTGTTTGGTAAGTGACACGGTAATTCTCATTCCCTAATTGCCCCTGTTCCCTCATCATATGTCTTGAGGGAAGAGTAATCCTTGATGAACCATAAATTTCCCTTCACGCAGTTTTACTGCATGGTTTAAGGTCCCTCTCAGAGAAGATTGATTATAAATCACATGCAAATTCTGTCAAAGTTTGGGGATCTTGAGTTAATGATAATTTCTTGACTTTTTTAAAATCAAGCAAAAAGTTGGTAACAAAACTCTTTGCAAAAAGGAATCCGGAGCGTTGTTGATGTCTCCTGTAACCTAAGACAACATGGTTAGCTGTCCTTTTCTGAGATGAGAGAGCTTTTAGGCTGCTGATAATTAATGGTCTCAGACAGACAGGATCAGGCATACCATAATTTTCAGTCTTTAAAATAGCTATGTAGTCTGACAGTTCCATGGGATATATACCCTTTACAAAACAAGGAAAACAATTTCACTTTGATCAATACAAATGCCATAGGAGGAGATTCTTCCTTTCAGAAAATGAGCTTCCTCTGAGGGGAAAAAAAAAGAAGAAAAGCTACAAAAAACTTTAAAACTTGTGATATTTTCACACAGAAACAGGAATTTTCCTGTTCTGGTTAATTAAGAAAATGTCATTGAAGCTGAAACTGTCATAGCTATGAAAGAATGCTTGGCTTCACACCTTGAGAAAGGAAGTGCACTTTTAGATTTAGTGGTAACTCAATAAATAATAGGTCTTGCTTTATCAGTGCTTAGATATGGAAACAAACAGCAAGAAAATAGTGGCTAAAATATTTGAAAACCAAATATATCTAAACAAAGTTATTTTTTGGAGAGAATGTGCTCATGATATAGAAACCTGGGAGCTAATTGTGCAACTCTTAATGCAATATGGACATGATCTTATCTTGTTTATTTAAATTTGTGAGAAAATTGCTGTTTTATGTGGTGTGTGCATGGATTATGATAGCAGATATATACAGAGATTCACTCAATGTAGAATATACTTTAAAAAATTAAACATTTTACAGTGATTAAAATAGATATTCTTGGTCAGGTTGTAGCTCAACACCCAACATTCAGGAAAAAAAAAATCAATCAAATCAGCATGGTGTTCCTTAAAAATACACAATATAATTCCTGGTTAATATCAACAATAAATTGATGTCCATTTAGCAAAAGGGGAATCAGCAGCCTTCTTGAAGCAATTATAAAAACTCAATACAATTGAAAAAAGAGGGTTGCCATTCTAATTTCATTTGCCTCTTGTATAACAAGATCTCAGAAGTTTGAAAAAATAATGAAGTGCTATCATTTTTCAGACATCTTTAACCAATTTTACCAAAAGTTGTGTAATGAAAAAAGGCAACTAAAAGCTAAATAATTTTAATTTCTGATGTTGCTTTTAGTGGTTTCATGAGTGATTGGCATTAATTTAGAAGCTTAAACATGAGCTTCTGCTAGCCTGCAGATGTACAGGTTCTCCTTGTAACTCTGATCTGCTGACTAATTTATTCCTCCCCTTCTTTCTTTGGTGAGAGTTCGGGTTCATTCAAACAGAATACTTTCAAAGTGATTAAGCTCCATTTCCAGTGATGCAGGTAGACTTTCACCATTTTCTGCTTGGTTAAATTACATTACCTTGGAGTAACTGGGTAGAGAATAAGCTTGTACAACCACTTTACTAGCAGATGTATTTTAGTGATGAAAGTAAAACCATGGCTGGAAAAAGGAATATTGCAATTGTTCATCTAAGGGTAGTGTCACCAGTTTTGATGAGCTATGTACCTCGAGCTATTTGTTTTTTCAATTAATATTAATCTCTTTAGGACAGTATTAATAGCTAAATTGCACTAACACAAGCTAGACAGGAACCAGCTGAACTAGAACTCTGCTTTGTAGCATGTAAAACTGGAGGGAAGGCTGGCAGGGGGAAATTTGGAACCTGGGGGTTTAAATAATGCTTTTGAATGTGGTCACTCAAAGAGAAAACTTTATTTTGCTGAGAGAATATTTTTTCAGTAAATGTTAATATATATGGTCTGGTGAGTGATTCTAAAAATACTAAGTTTTCCAAACAAACATGCCTTCAGAACCTTTGAGCCTCCCATCTCATGCCCAAGGAAATTAGCTTATTTTGCTTCAGTTCCTGTTGAATTCTTGGTTTACTTCAGGTCTGCTCACAGTTTTCCACCCCTCACATCTCCTGCATTTAAACAGCCACACCCAGCAGTGGGCAGGGTGAGGGGATTTCACACACATTTCAGCCTCACTAAAGCAAGTCCCAAGCAGCCACCCACCCTCATCTCCTGGGTTTTTGAAGAACATCCCAGCAGATTTTTACCCACACATTCACTAATCTCCAAAGGCTCCCTTTAGCTGCAAAGTTCCCCTCTCTGTCTTGTCTTGGCACAAATCTGCCTCGTGGCAAACCCTGCTCCTTTTAGGAGAGATCCAGCTGCAAATCACCCTGACACAGGGGAGTTCTCTACTGGTGCCTCATTAGTGCAGCTACAGCAATGACAGCAAAATCCTCTAACTCCACACATAGGACATAGATTGTGTCATCATTCAGGGCAGGCTGCACCCATCTACAGACTACAGAAGTTCCTTCATGGTGGATTTTTTTCAGGAGTGGCACAGACAGAGTTTTTGGGAGTATGAGCCTGCTAAAGCCCAGCACCCATTTACAGGGCCATTTGCCAGTGCTCAGCAGCATAAATCTGAGAGCATGGCTCTCATGGGAGCCACCTCTTGGGTTTGCAGCTTGCTCAGAAAACATGTTTTTTTTTTTTCCTATATTTCAACACATCTTTCTGTTTACAGGGCGTCTCATACTGCAGAGAAGTATACATTAGAAATTAATGAAGGCTGAGTTGAAATTACCAAAATAGCACTTCATATTTATAAATACTTATGTTCATTATGAATGTGTTATTTGCACATATAATCTCCTCCAGCTGAGGGAATATGGATATTTCTAAACTTTTTTTTCTCTTTGGGATTGCCAGTTTTATGTTTTTCTGCCACCTTCTTCTCTCCTACAAAAAGATATTTCCTTTTTTTAAAGCAAGTCTATGCTTTATGAGTGTAAGTATAAGGCTCATGGACAACCTTGTATGATCTATGGGAACAGGGATCTAGAGGCAGCTTGATGGGAAGAGCCAGGGCTAAAAGGTAAGAATCAACCAGCAGTTGGATCAGCACCTGTGGGACTAAAGTAGCTCAGAGCCATGGAGGTGAAGGACCAGTTAAATTGAAAGATTTATAAAGCCTACTTTTTCCAATGACTAATCATGACAGTGGTCAGGGTCCTTTCCCACCTGCAAGGACAGAGCACCAAATGCACACTCATAAACTTATTTATTTTTAATAATTTGAGAGTTGGGTTTAGCTAGGAGGATAGAGAACTGGAGCAAGTAATAAGTGTCCCAAGAGCCAAACCCAGACCTGGCACCTGCCCCTCTCTGGTGACTCTGCATTGGTGCCCTCTGTGAATTGCCCCTCATCCCTAGGTTTGTAACTTGGGGGTGATTCTCCTGCTGTGGGTGATCTCATCCCTGGTCAGATAATGTGAATCCTTCTCCCAGACAATGTCTGTCAGGATGTAAGCAGTATCTTGTCCCGCCACTCTTCTATCCTGTTGTAGTCCATGCCTTTAAAACAAAAGGATGTCATGTAGATTACTGTGGGCAAGGTAACACCATGCCTTTCAATGGTTCCCTTGTGCCTCTCAGAGAAGGAATAAAGACACCCCTTATGCTCACCTGACTAGGACCTCACTCAAAAAATAAACCTTTTTCACACTCCCCTCAAAAATCAATAGCTGAAAATAAAATCTGCTTAAATTCTTTTTATTGGCATGTGCATTTTTAGCATCTCTTCTCTGTATTCTTTAGAAGTAGTTTTGTTAGAATACTGTGACATCTACCTTTGCACTGCTGGCTCATCAAGGCTATCCATGGCCCAGCTAGTAAATACTCGTGTTATTTTAAATTTTAAAAAAAAATTTGCTCTGGTTTTGCCCAATTTTCTTACTGAATGATGGATTTATTTTGTCTGTCATGCTTTTGGGAAGAGGGCTTACATTTGTATTTTTCATTTTCCAGAAGGAAAAATTAGTCCAATGATGGCTAAGAAAAGTTTTTAATGGAGATTCTGCTTCATAAAACAGTGACTGCTTTCAGATTTGTGAGACCTTGCTACTTTACAAATGAAGCAAATTGTAGTTATTTCTGGACATTTAAAGTGTTATGTTGAATGTGTTTTCAGGCTTTCACATAACAATTTTATGGCACATAGGTAAAATCTGTAATAAAAATGAGAGTTTTCTCATAGCTATGCCTGTCTTTCACTGTGCTGCTCAGTTCCTGAGCACTGGCCACAGGGAGCAAACAAAGAGCTCCTTAGGTTGTGCTTGATCTCCAGAATGAGCTGGAGCAATCTGAGCACTGGCCTGAATTAAGCAGTTGTCAGCAGCTCTGTACAGTGTGGCTCACACCATCCTGCTCACTGCTCCTCAACACCTTTGTTTAGGCAAAGACACCAGCTGTGAATCAGCTGCTGAGAAAGCTGTCCTAATCCATGGACATGCAACATGGAATGAACTTTCATTAGAAGAACAAAAACATATTTCAGTCTTCAGTTAAGTGTATTAAGCGTTGCAGGAAAAATAAAACTAAGGTTTGATTTCCAAAGCCAGAAAAAGATATTTCCTTGCTTTCTTTTCTCTTCTCCAGAAAGGTGATCTGCTTAATTCTGAAGACTCATAAGACAAATGTCAGCCATTAAAAATAACAGTAATTAAAGAAAAGAAACCAAAGCACAAACCCGACTATTCCTCTAAAATTTTCTTAGAGGTTTTCCTGTTTTGTTTTTGTTTTTATTTTTTTTTTCTCCTCCATATAGTACAAATGAAGACATGGGTATTTATAGTACAAAGTACAGATATCTATTTTCACATATGAAAGAATTCAAACATCTGAACAAAGTTTAGTTTTTTAACTCTCATTTTGACAGTTTTGTGTTTCAGCTACATTTTACTTCTAGCATGGAAGTGTCAGGCATGGGAGAGAAAAGTAAAGCTTATCTCAAAAAAACCTTCTGTGGTATTTATTTGTCTTCTAAAACAGCAATGTCCAAAATAAGTGCTTATAATACTCTTAAGAAAGTGCTACTTAATTCAACAGGTCAGAGCATAAAACAAATTTCTGGGGTGAAATTCTTGAAAAGAGTGTAAGCAGTAATGTCAGGTCCAGTAATACATAGTTTTGAAGCACAAAAAAGGTTTCCTGGACTGAAACTTTATTTATGTAAAGTGTTAGTGGGTCAGTAAACTTTCAAACAAACTAGGAGGTTTTCCCACATCCTCTAGGCAATTTGGAAAGATTTTCATATTCAGAGCAGTGTTTTAAGCCAAAATGTCTGGAATAGGTATTAAAGGGAGTGACGTTTACCTGATTTTTATTGTCATGGTTTGACACAGTTTTCTCTTTGGTAGAAGATGTATTTAAAAGGATAATTTAGCATGATCAAAGCTGGTGATGAGCTGTAGAAAATGCAGAGTTTCAGATCTTTGCAGCTGGCTGCCTCCTGTGTTGCTGGTGTGATTCTTGGAACATGGGTTGTTCATGATTTTGAAATCTGCCACCAACAGATCACATGTTTGGAACCCTAGAAATGTGCAATACCCGCTTGTATCTCCCCAAAGAGGGACAAAAAACCTAGAATTTGACAACTTTTTTAAAATGTACAACATATGAGAGAGAATACAATACGCTGGGATGGTACAAACTGTGAGGCTCTGAACAAAAACTTGTGGGTTTTTTTTTAATCCAATGATTTGTATTGTATTGTATTAGACATCTGTTTTTGGTGGCTGCTGAGGATTTATAAAGATGGACATCTACTGACATGAGTATTGCTTAGGCTGCACTTTTCATCACTAGAGCTATTAATGAAATGCTGGATGCTGATCACTCCAAACATTTGCAGCTTCAAAATTTGTTTGATAGCCCAAAACAAATGAAAAAGAAAAATCAAAAAAACTGGAGTTATTTCCAGATGTGTGTTGGGTTTTTTTTTTTTTTTTTTTTTTCAGATTAAAACCTGATTTTTAACTTCAGGAAGATATGTAGGCTTGAGAGAGACTGTGATATTGTATGCGTGGTTCTGTGAGAACAAAAATGAAATCTGAGTTCAAGTGATTCGAAACACCACTTTCATTCAGTCTGAGGGAAAAATCTCATTATTCCTGAGCCTGTTTCCTCAACCAAGAGGGTTAATGTCCTTTGGTTATTGCCAGAACATTATGGGTCTCTCCAGTTTATTTACATTCTTGGTAAACAAAAGTGCAATTCAGCTGTAAAGTGTCTCTGTGACATGAATGTCACTGGTTGGAAACTTCTCTGTCTACTCTGCTGTTATGGCTTCAGAGTCACTCATGTCATTTTTTGAGAACACCATGTAAAGGGCTTCTCACCAGCACTTGGTGTTTCCCTGGTGCCATGTCATTTCACAGCTGGAAGCTGGCAAATGTGCTGTGATTTTAACAGGTGGATACCTGTGAGAAATACTCTTTGCATTCATGGCTACAGTGTGAACTATAAAATTAAGAGAGACACAGAATTGTCCAGCTGGTTGTCCAGAAAATTTGTGTTTAGAAGCAAAGACTGGGGATACTTTGTAGACCTGCACAATATTTAAACATTTTCTTATTTTTCATGGTGCAAATCATAGAAATTGGTTTGGTGCTTGTTCAATCTCATCCAATTTTATTCAGCAAGAACTAAAAGGGCTTTCATTCCTTAACTTTTATGCCTGGAGTATATGTAGCTTTTCTCCATCCTAATCTTTTATACCATTTTTGGTTAGACACACTACTTGAAACTGCTATAAGTGAAATCTGCTTTTGGCTTAAATAACAGGTACAGTCACTAAAGAAATAAGGATAAAACATAGTCTTAAAGCACAGTGTCAGACCTGTTAATTGCTTGGCTTCAAGGCATATTGATTGACAATATTACTGCTCTGATTTCCAAGTCAACACAGTCCCAGGAGGAGTCCGTCATGGAGAGAACAGATTATCCAACAGTAAAGGCTGCAGCAAGGGCAGCCTCTTTCTTTTAACCTCAGGAAACCTTTTCCAGACTGTGATGAGGTGACGTCCCAGATCTTGTGAGAGAAGAAATTAAAGGTATATCCTAGCTTCCTGCTGTGTATCCACAACACCAGAATGGGCTGATGGGTCAAGGGTTAAAAACCTCCACAGAGCTGCAGGGCAGAGGAGCCCAGACTCTCTGGGATGAAGCTTTTTGCTGCTTCTAGCTTCCCTACAAGGAATGGAAGTTATCCATAAAACATCTTGGAATAAGTCTGTCCACGAGGACAGCCAAAAGGAAAAAGAAAAATTCAGGCTGGCTGTCTCATCACATACCCCAAAGTGGAAGATGAAGGTCTGTCAGTGGGGGCCAGATTGAAAAGCAGAAAGAAAGGAAACAGCCCAGTTTCCTGAGCAGGCTGTGACAGGGAGGTAGGGAGGTGACATTTTCATTTAAATGGCTGTTTTCATAGCAAATACCTGTTTCCATGGACGCTTCATATACCTTTAAAATATTTTTGACTACAGAACAGGCTGGAAATGATGTAGTTTTCAATTGCAGAAAACTAAGAAGAAAAAGTTTCTTTTAAAAAACCCCATATTTCACCTTTGTTATTGCTGTTTTGAGTCTTACAGCAAAAGTTAATATGTTCCAAATAAGTCTCATGGTGATACCAACGTTTGTGAACCAAGGGAAGTTATCATGGAGCCAATGACTCTGCTGATTGTCCAGAAGCTTCTCACTGGGTATCTGAGTCTCATAACAGCCAAGTGGGTTATATCAACTTAGGGAAATGCTGGCACATCTCTCTTGTGGGCTAGAAGCAGGGAAAAAAAAGTATACACAGGGTTTGAGACTGTCCAACTTAAAAACAAATTAGCCTGTGTTACTGCTGCAGAGCATGCACTCCATTCAGCTGGGGTGGAAATGCATCCTGATTGCCTGTGAAAAATGAAACTGCAGTGCCTGACCTTCACCTAAGGAAAGCAATCTCAGAAATCCATGCCCAGATCTGTGCCCTGGCTAATTTTTTTTACATTTGTGTGTCAGGATGCTATGTTGAGGAATCCACAAAGCAGCAGTTTGACTCCAGAAATGCTAGAGAAGAAGTTAAGCACTGGGACAAGTTTTAAGGCAGTATGAGATTTCTGTGGATAATGCTGACATTGAGTAGTTGAGAATTTGGAGTGTACTTGTCTATTTTATAGGCTAAGACACTTCTTCGGGGCTCAGCTTCTTTCAAAAAGACACGGGTGAAGTGGCAGAAGGAAGAACATGTAAATGGCTCCTTGATGAGACAGCCCTTTAATGAAGCAAATACTCTGGGAGCCAACTTTTTTCTACATCAGTTCCCTGTAACTACTGGGAGAACACAGATTGTGGCAAGAAGGGAAGAGTAGAAAAGAGCATCTTGACATAGCAAAGGACACAGGCTGGGAAACAGAGGATGAGGCTTGTGAGAAAGAGGGCTATTGCCAACCCCAGCAAGAAGCTTTCCTAGCATGTGAAACTAAGGCATAATACTCTTAAGAATTAATCAGGGGAAAAAATGCTTCTGGTGAAATCATCAGAATTATTTAAATGCTAGAGGATCCCCTGCTCTTATTCAGTTGACAAATAAACGATATTTGTTATGAAAATTGCCATGCAGCTTTGTGCTTTGAAAAAGGATTTTTTAATGAGGTGGTTTAGCCTAGCCAGCTTAAACAGAGACCTAAAATATATGGCTGTGGCTCTATTCAGCAAGAGCTCTTCTGTTTCCATATGGGTATCAGCCATGCTCTGTTTCTGTGCCATATCTGCCATGGGACAGCAAAACAGAGGTTTGTTTCGCACTTTTTGAAATATCAGTTTTATTCCACCAGATTAATACAGAGAAAATCTAAATTTACCCTTGTATATATATCATGTGAGGTTTGCACTCAAACAGGGTTGGTAAAAAACTCTTTGGAGCAGAGCAGATATTTCTGCTTTATATTTTGCTGTGACCATGGAATCAGCCAAAGCAACTGGTACTTCTTCACTGAAGTCTTCTGTATGCAAGTTTATTTCCACAGTATCTGCCACACATCCATCCAGTCCTGACACATTTTGTTACAAATCCAGCCTTTATAACTGTTCTAGACATCATTCTTCTCCATATGAAGGATAAGTATGGAATATACTTGCATTCTCTAGTCCCCTTAATGGATCTGACTCTACTCCACGTGACTTCACTTTTGAGACCTCACAGAGACTGAGCAAATTATACCTTTGATAAATGTCTTACATGACCTGAACAAGGAATTCAAAAATCAAGATATTGTTATGATCTCTGTTCAGCAATATCAACTACACTGCAGGAATGAGAGCTTTGCAAGGCTTTGAGTGGGAGGACATTCTCTAAGCACAGGTATCTTCAGGTGGTCTCCTGGACCCTTGTGTGTCTGGTTCTTCAGCCTTAAAGGCCTAGTCTGGAGTTTCCTTTCTCTGAGCAGCAGAGGGAGGTCAAAGAAGAAGCTGCCTGTCACCACCTGTCTGAGCAGCAATCTGCAAGGTGATCTGACAGCAGAACCATCACATCATCAGCACTCCCATCTCTGCTTACTGGAGAACTCTTGTAATTGTTCTGAACCATTCAGTGGGTCACACTGAATAAAAGAATCAAATCCCATGGTGATGCCTCTTGGGGTGAAAAGAAGAGAGGGACAAGAGCATGAATTATTTATTTTTGTGGCCCTGTGCAGAAGCAGAAGTGTTTTAGAACAGTTTCTTGAGGTTTATGAGGTTTATTTGCTGCTGTGTACTTCTGGAAACTTTAAAAAGTCTTTGCACTGGATAAACCCTGAGTGCTTCGGGCACTACCATTGTATGAAAGAATACAATAAATATTGCTGCTGCTATCTCATATATATATGTATATATATATATATACACATGCAGCATGTATACATAATGCAGGAATAAATAAAGATAGCAATAAATCCTGATACGTTTGTGTCACACTATGCAGGCAAGACGAATTGGTCACTCAGAGGTTGTCTCACTCCTAAAATGCAGCCACCTCAAGGAAGGATCACAAATGTTGTCACACTGCAAAAAAAATGGAGACAGGAAAGGTAAAAATACTAGCTGCAACTGCCTCAGTCAGTGCATAAATTTATACTGTTGTAATAAATTTATCCACTAGAATTTCTTGCTTAGAAAATTCAGGAGCATATCTGATTAAAAAAAAAAAATTAAAATCAGTGCATGATTATCCCTCTTTTCCCAATCAATACAATCACCCCAGCAGTGTAGCTTATTCAAAAGCACTCATCATATCTGCTTTGTGTGAAGAAAGGCTCTTATCACCTCTTTGTGATTTTATAGCAGTGAGTATTTTTCTAATGCTGCTTCCACTGAGCTGTGGATCAGGGTCACACATGTGGCCAGAGAAAAACAAGCATAATCTACTATGTGTCTGTGAAAGTGGAAACTTTGAAAGCCAAGCTGCTTAGGTCTTACAGCAATACAGTGGGGCCTTCCTAACAAATCACAGGCCTGTGTTTGCAAGCTGTGCATAACAGATCCTTGTCTATGAACTTTCTCTTTTCCTTGGATAGCTCACTCCTGCTCTCTTCAAACTCCATTTGCATCCCTTTGAACCTAAAGGATGTATTTCTCTCTCCTTTTCTGCTGTCAGGGGACTGCTCCTTCTTCTTTATCTTTCCTTCTTTCTGGGGCTCTGTGTTGGTCTTTGCATGACAAACATACCAAGGAAAAAAGTACCTACTAGGAGAGGAGGATAGGAAGGCATATATGCTGTTAGATATACACCCAGTCCTACTGCCAAAACTAGATTTGCCATCCACCTATGCTGTTACATTTCAGTTCCTGGTAAACTACTTTTTTGTCAACTCTTAGTCATTTTTGCATAGCCAGACATGACTGGTGCTTGAGTAAGAGCATCAGTTTTGTGTTATGGACAGACAGCTGCCTGTAGCTTGAGCCTATTCATGCCTAATGTTTTTTATCTGATGGCTTAACTAATATTCTGTAAGCATTCCCACTCTTCTCTGTCTTTTGTCTTGGCTGAGTGCAAGTCACTGAAGAGCAAACTCAGTGCCTTCCTGCAAACCTGCAGTGAGTGCTGTGGGTGTAATCCAGGGAGCTCAATAAAGATGCTGAGCAACCTGGTCTGATCTCATGGCTGATCCCACTTGGAGCAGGAGGTGGGATTGCAGACCTCCTGACTTCCCCTTTATCCCAAGTGACCATCACATGATCTTGTCTGTGATCCTGGTCTTACAGTTGTAGGATGCTGTGTGTCTGCACCAGCCAGTGTGGTTTTATCACTGCAATATTCTTAGTCCAGGGTAGAGTAACTTTAAGAAAAATAAGATATACAAGATATACTTTTGGTGTAGATTAAATGCACTCTAAAGCCTGTTCTGGGCTACTCAGACTCTGCTAGGAGAGCCCCTAAGTCTGGCAATGACATTGGAGAGAGGTGAGGAATAATGCAGTTCCTTGAGCTGCTATGATTATTTCCTTCTTGTACTTTGAGCCATCTTGCTTGGTTCTCCTAGCTTGAAGGCAGATCTGTAAGAAGTCCTTAGAGAACTACTAGTATCTGAGTGATAGAGCCATCATGCTCACCTCAAAAGCAGCCTTAGTAAAAGGGAACTGAAATTATGTCCAGACTGTCTCATGTCTCAGTTTCCTAGGAAGAAATTTCCCTCTTATTCACTTAACCCACCAACTGTCTGAAATTTCATTAGCTCCATGTCTTACAATCCTAGCATGTCCTGAGGGACTGTGGTGGTCAGGTCACCTGATTCTGGCTTCCTCATCTTTCCTAATTTCAACTCAAGAGCCAGGACTGCTCATAAACATACTCTGTGTTAATCAGTAAGGCAAGTATTTTGCTTTCTTGCTTCTTCAGTTGCACACATTTTATGGTTGAATTCTATTGAAAATTCCTTTTTAAAAGTAATGAAACAGCTCAAAAAATTCTCTGTGGTCACTTAACAGCCTACTGCTACTGAAGTTATTTGAAAAGAATGCTTCACCATATTTCAGTATTGAATTTGCTTGTGACTGTCTCTAGTGTGAACTGAAAATTGCAGCCACCTTACGTCTTAAGAGTGGCTTAGCCAACCTGAAATCTAAATCCAAGCAAGTAAGTTCAGATTGAGGATCATTCTAGTGATATCATTGATTGCGTTCCCTGGCAAAAACAATTCCACACCACAGGTATTGACTAAGTAATTAGGGATGGCAAAGAGATACAAGAAGTGATAAAAAAAAAAGTATTTAAAAATAATTCCATAAAGTATTTTTTATACACACTCATCACTGAATGGGAGTTTATCACTGGTTTTAAAAATTCTTCTTTCAAATGTTCATGTTAATAAACATGGGGTTAAAATCAGTTTTCAGCAGAGCAGTTTTGCAGTTCTTCCCATGCAGTCTGTCATATGGAAAAAAAGTCACTTTCAAATAAGCCATTTATTTCAGAGTGGCAGCCAGATACCTTAGCAATCCCATGGAATTACACCAAGAATGACTATTTGTTTTTTTATTATGAATTTAATACTGTTGAAATGCTTAATTGACAAGTACATTTCCAACTCCATGTGCAGTGAAATCTACTCTCATCAGCCTCTGCTTTGAGAGATCTATGCACTGTAATACCCTCTATTAGAATCTATGTGCTGTATCATTGAACATTATAGATAAACTTACAGATTTTCACCTAATGTTTGGGGGGCCGTAAAGAAGGGATAGAAATACAGAATGTGCTATAATCTCTTTAGTTCCTTTATGCACTTCATTTACTAAAAAACATAAAATGGGTAGTAAAATATTTACTACTACTTTGCGGCTCTCAAATGGCAAAAATCAAATTGTCTAGTGTCTCACTTTTGCAGAAAGACAACTTCAAGCAGGCAGCCACTGAGAGAAATGGACTTTTTAACCAGTGTGCTTTGGGGACTAACATAAATTTCTTACTGGTCCATGCATCACTGGAATTGGGACTTTTAGCATTTATGGTAAGCCCAGTAAAGTCCAAAACTGTGGGTATTTTTGGTCAGCTCATGTAAGAGATTAAGTGAAATTTTTGAGAGCTTTAAATGACCCAATTGAAGTGATTTAAGAAAAAGTGAACAACAGAAAGTTTTAGCTAAGCACTTTGATTTTCTGTTGTAGCAGACAGCTCACCTATTGAGATGAACACTGACTGCAGTCCAGATGGGGAATGGTAACCTTTAATTCTGTGTGTGAAACAAAAAGTAAGTGTTTTACTAGGAGAGCTCTTGAACCTTATCAGAGTGACATTCTTGAGTGAGGTGTGTGTGTTTCGAGTTCCAATCAGAAACATCTCCCAACCCTGTAGTTCCATGAAAAAAAAGAATCTAATGGATTTTGGCTCGTGTTATAATGTAACATAGTGGAAACATAAAATTACAGTCATCCATCTGAAAAACACTCTTGAATAGACCTTAGAGTTTCCATCTTTCAGGTCATCCTTTTTCTAATTTCACCTCTACCTTACATGAACCAGTAAGTGCAGTTTAAGCTGTTTTCATTTCAACTGGATGAAAAGCAAGCCCTGCCTTGATTTTAACATCCACCATTGCAATGCAGGGATAATCCTCTTTCCAGTGTAAATCATAATCTGAACATGGTTCACTCGTGCAATCTGTGTGGATTCTATGGATTTTTTCATCCATTTCGTGACACTTGAAAATGACTTAATACAGACTTAAGCACATCCCATTGTTCTACTATTTTGCAAATTGTTTTCTCTGTCTATAGGCAGAAAAATTTTTTTTGGTGTTTCAGAGAACTTACAAATTCTACATATCATACTGTCATATTTCATGTGTATTCCATTTTACCCATCATCTTTTTGCCACTATATAGGTATATATCCTTTAGGAAATGTAAATATACACATCCTAACCTTTCATGTCTGGGATAATAGTCCAGTATTCTTATTCTGGAACCCAACTCCTTTTTCATGGAAGTGTAGAAAACCACAAATAGAAATTAATTTGAAATGCATATATACAGCTTGGAACTGCCTGCAGAATAAAAACAGAGAAAGGTTTCATTAATTTAAGCATTAATAAGACAAAGAATGGCAAATAATTTTGTCTTTTTTCCCTGAGGGAGAAAAGCCTTCAGAAGATGCACCTCCATCCCATTGTGTATTTGGCTAATTTTTGTACTAATTGTTGAATAACCATCCTTTTAACTTAAGCACTTAGCCATGACAAACGAATTCATCATTGTAAGGAAGGAGAAGCAATGTCACTTTTTACCAACAGAAGCTTTTTCTCACCAAGGGGTTTCCCTGCTAACACTGCCCATTTTTGGCACTTCCATTTCCAGCATTTCACCAATGGGTCCCAGGGAATCCAGCTGTGACTCCCCAGCTGCTGGTGAGTGAGGTGGGGACCATGGCATGGCCACAGCATGAAGGTCTGATTCTTTCTGACTGGGAAGTCACTTTCAGACTTTCAAAGAAATTTCATAGCTACTTTGGCTAATTCATGAATCTGTTGAAATTCCTTGACTTCATAATATCAACAAATATATATATATATATGCACCTGTGCAAGAACAGATACCTCAAAACTGAAATCTTAACTGCTTTTTCAACTAAATCTTCTTCTTCACATACTGACTGCTCTAGATATGAATTCAAGAATTCAAGAAAAGCCTGAATTAAGACTATTCATTGTTTGTCATTTATTCATGGCAAAGGTAGGTTTTTGGGTTTTGTATTTTTACTAGGTATTTTAATTTCAGTGACATAAGGAGAAGGTTTTCCATTTATTCCATTGCAGCTATAGTTTCTAACCCATGTTTTGCTACATATATTGAATGTGGTACGGACACTTCTGAATTTCCTGGCTGCAAGCCTGCTGAAGTTTTTCCTTCCCAAGGGAAACTTCTCAGTTTCCCAGCAGAAACTTTATAAACAAGATATGTAAACTATGTTTCTTTCTCAAAACGGCGCCTGGTGTTTTTCTGCTTTGTTCCACAACATGGGAGATAAGGGTTTCTCTCTCTTAATCAATGGTAACAGACAGCACCTCTTTGTTACCAATCAGTGTTAGCATTAGCAAAGTATGGTATAAAAGTGTGTTGCATTTGTACCAATAAATCCTTTTGAGCCTTCTGATTCCAACCTTCCAGAGTCTGTGTCCTTGTTCGTGCACAGCAGCAACATCTTGAATATTGCCAGATCTACATAATGTGGGTGGCTAATTCACTTCAAAAGGGTGTTTGAAATGAGCTGAGTCTGTGCTGAAGCAGGTGAAAAGTGTTCTTGTTCTGCTCTTTCAGCTCTGCATGGTGTGTTTTTGTTGGAGGAGTGGCAGTGGACAGCCACAGGGGGACAGGAGTTGAAGGGTAACATTTGTGTTGCTGCACTTGCCTTTCCTGACCTTCTCTAGGGAGTGTTGCAGGAACATTGGCAAACCAAGAAAGCCAGTGCTGAGAGTCTCTTGCTGCAGTTGCCTGTTGGAGATTTATCTGGGTCTTTCAGTTCCACCATGTGTTCAGCAAGGTCTGACATGGCAGAAAGTCTGGCAAAAATGGGCATAGAAATATATCAAGATCTGCTTTCTATTGATGCAAATCAGATATTAAATTCAGGCAACTGCAAAAAGTGTATCATATTGGAAACAGGATCAGTGATGCTTTGTGTTATACTCCCTGTGGAAACAGGATATTTACTTTTAAATTAGTTTCTTATTATCAACCTGTTAGGATATCCAAAGCTTATGAAATAGTATAGCAGGGGGCAATTGCTTGAATTGAAAAAAATAAAAAGCCAAATTGCTTATTTATCATTTATCAGCCTCTCTCAGCTGTCAATCTGATTTTCCTGCCTTCACTGATCATATTTTTGCTGTCTGTTCCTTAACAGATTTTGTTTTGATTGCTTCTGTTCAGATTCTGTCTGTCATCTCAGTGTCTAAGCAGACCATATGTTAGCTTGACCCACTACCAAAAAAACTTCAGTCTGAGTTCACTTGAAAAGTTACTCTTGCTATTATTTGAAGATTTATTAATTTTTCAATGGTGTCTGGCTCTTTAACACCTGCCCCGAAATCTGCTTTTGTTTTTTTCACTGCTGGCAAAAAAAAACCAACAACAAAAAAACCTGACAATAATTTCTGCCTTCAAATACATTCAGAATAACAACTCTTTCAGCCTTTCATCCTACTATAAGATGGATAATAACAAAACTATTTGTGCTGCTAAATGCATTTTATCTGAGATACACAATGGGAAAATAGTATTATTGCCATTTTGCTGCTTCAGAAGTTGTGCCACAAATGAAGAGTCTGATCCAACTGGCCCTAGTAAAAAGATGATGGTTTGTAATGAAGACTGCTCCCAAGCTTATAGTTGATGTTGGTAAACAATTAAACTTTCTCCTTAGTCTTTGAGGCTGCAGAAGTCGGTCAGAGAGATAGCACAGCCATCCTTTGGACTCTGCCCTCTCTGGCACTCTTACCACTGGTGGTAGAACTCACTGATTCCTTTGCATCTCCTGCAAAAGCAAGGGAGGAGGTTCTGAAAAAGGTTTGGAGGTCCCATTGCTGGCTGTTTCTCGCACTGGCCTCGAGTGGCATGAAGAATGACTTTCACTGCCAGGACAAGGACAGGTCTGTTCACTCCCATGGAATGGAGGAGTCACCCAGGAACGAGTCAGTCAACTCTGGGGTGCAACTCCCTTTCTGCTGCTTTGCAGTGTCCTAAGATTTGTGGTTTTAGTAATTCAGTGTTTTTATGACAAACCCCTCAAATCTCGCATCTGAACCTTGTCTGTGCATGAAAACGAGACCTCTACACTTTGTGCCCAAATTTGTTTTCTTTGTAATGAATTGTCAATCCTCTGTCTTTCATTCCCTGCTGAAACCCTTCTAAATATTATGTTGTATTGAGCTTAGCCCCTCAAATCTGAGTGATATATGGGAGTCATAAAGGCTGGAAGATTCCGATGGGAATGCACTGAAGAGAGCCTTGGGCAGGCCGAGGAGAAAGCTGTGCTAGACACAGGTAGTTATTTTTTGAAAAATGCAGAAATGTAACTTGAAAATTCATTCTCCATGTAGTGTTGATCTGCAGATAAATCAGACCATGTATCTCTTTATTGATCAGGGTTCAATAATCATCCCTATATTTTTACTTGACTTTATAATTCCTACCTGTTCCCTTCAACTAGTCAAATGATAAGGAGTGCATTTTCTAAACAGTTGTGTTTGTGTTATCTCTCCACTCACTCAGAGCTATAACAGGATGTTTATCTATTGAAAAAAGCCCCGTTTCTCATTTACTCTGCAAAGCACTCCACTGCCTTCACAGTAACTGTAGCTGCAATTATCATTGTTGGCATCCAGAGATAGTGATTTTTCTATTTACACTCCATGCCTGGCCCTTGTGAAGTTTAATAAATGAAGTCAGCAGTTACATTATAATTTGATAGACTCATCACCTGATAGTAGATACTGAAATATGCAATAAATAAAGGCCCTGGAGGGAAGAAAAAGGATTAGAAAAAATAAGTGTTACATGTTTTTTCAAAGGAATCACAGTTTTTCTTTTACCCTGTGTGAAGAAATTTAATTACAATTTTTCTGTCTGTTTTATTTTTGGTTTTTTAATATTTCCTTTCTTCCACATTTTATGAGAAGTCACCTCCAGGAATTCATCAAAGCAAAATTTAACTCAGGAGGTAGGGCACAAAGGAAAAAAAAACATAATAGGAAGAATTGCCTGGCATTTTGCTGAGGTCTTCACTGGCAGTAGCTGGGTAGGGTTTGTGGTCTGTAGAGACACATTAATTCAAAGTTTGCATCCAGGAACCTACACTAGCAGGGCTGTTGTGCTGCTCCTTTGGTGGGCCTTAAAACCAACCTCTCCACAGTGCTGGAAACAGCCCAGCCAGCTTAAGACAAGTCTCAGCCTTAACAGCAAACAAAACCAGACCTTCTGGAGACAACAAAGTCTTCAGAGTGGACAAGATTTCCCTTTCTGTTGAGAAATCAACAGAAAAGAATCTAATTTCAGCACAGGGCTGAAGATAGGCTGCATTTTACAAATTATGCCAAGTGTTTTTCTTAATGGGTTTCTTCTTTTAGCCAGACAGTGAACACTATCATGACTAGAAGTGTTTGCCTGGTAATAAATGCTGAGCATAAACTCAAATAGTCTATTCACCACTAGGCAAAGATAAATACCCACCTACACACATGTAGGTTTTTCCTGGTACTCATTTCATTGTATTTTTCAAGTAGACAAGTAACAAAGTCATTGAAAGAGTTTAGCTCACTCGTTGTGTTTTAGGTTCTCTGTGGCAGGAAAATACCAGTTCTAATCCCTGCAGGGTCTTAATGAGAAATGGACATAGGCTAGATGGAAACTGGTGAAAAAAATGTTGATCTGTTTTACTATGAGCAACTGTAATGGCCCCTGCAAGAAGCAAAAGCACACACATTTAGAAGAAGTATTATGTATAGGCACCACTGTTATTAAAGCCACTAATAATGAGGAAGCATGGAAAATGTTGGTGTAGTTTAATTCAGAATATTCTTGTCATAGCTGCTTGAACTTTACCCTCTGTAACAGATATTATATCTTCTGGAGATTCCTGGGTTGCTTGGCAAGACCTTCACAAAATTTTCATTTGTGGAGACACATGGATAGATGTGTGTCCTTTCTCCCAGCCACCCCAACACCAAGAAGAGAGTTGGGGTGAATGTGAATTTGGATTTAATGTGATTTCCGCTCCTTCTCCTTTGAGACTTTGTTTGTTTTACTTCTTCACGCTGTTAAGCATATCAAATCCTTTTTTCTGCATCATAGTGAGCACTTATGCAGTATTTTGCTCATTGTTGCTTCAGTCACAGGCAGCAGCAGCCTCTGCCTGAGAACAGGGTGCTTGGTTTTGGAGCTGGGATCTCTTCTGCCGCAGCTGCTTCAGTGGGAGAAGCTCTGCTTCTTCACTGCTCTGAGAATGAGCTACAGCTCTGGGCTTAAGCCAGAAATGATTGCTATAAAGTGAATGTTCATTGGCTTGGGAGGACTCAAAGGCCTTGATTAAACCATAAATCCTAGGAAAAATACAATCCCTTTTCCAAGCAGCACACTCAGAGATGGCCCCAAGACCATCTTTGCATTTGAGGATAATAATAAAGGAAGCAGTGATTGCCTGGTCACCTAGTTTGTTCTTATTCTTAAAGGCCTTTAGGCACCTGCCCTGCTAATTCTCAGTTACCCTTCCTACCAAAACAATGCACCAGATTCCAGTGACTACAAACATGGCCCATAATATAAATCTACATAAAATATGCATACTTATAGATTAGATGTATATGAATATATAAAGGTATAAAATAAGAGTAAATATTAAAATGGTCCTGCTAGCATGGGCTTATCACAGCAATTTCCAATCTGTGAACTCTCTGCTTTCATTTTTCTCTTTAATGAAATAGAAATAAAAGGTGGAAAGGCTCAGAAAATAAATAAATAAATAATAATAATAATAATAATGATAACAACAACAACAACAACAACAACAACAATATAATCTAAGCCAAAATGTTCACAGCCAGATTTTGACAGAGCAAATTGTTGTTTTAAATAATTTTTTTTTTTCTCCTATGAAATCATGGTACAGTATCTTTTGGTCACTAAATAACTGTTAAACATGTTTCTCTTTCAAATGGAGTAGGTTGTGTATTTTATTAAAGAGAACTGGGCTGTTAAGAAGAAGCAGTGTAATTCTGAACAGTGGTCATAGTGAATATTGTCAAAGCCACCAAAAACCTACCAGAGTCACTTGTTTTTCTTACACAAGTCTGTTCTTTTTTCTTTTATGAGTTTTGGATCAAGTCCGTTTTGAAACATTGTCTACTGACACCTCCCTGTTCCAGAGAGAAATGGGCTTGCTGATGAAACAGTAATTTTCTGCCTTTGAACTGAAACTTATACATTATGGATGATCTGATTGAAAATTTTAACATGAAATCCTAGTCAGTTTTATATCAATACTAAAACTGCCATTATACTCAATGGGCTTAAAATTTCTGTCTGGATCCTTGAGGGAAGTTTGGATCAGATTAGAATGTTCAATCTACCTTATTCTAAAAACAGATAGAAAAAAAAGCTGAGAAGACACATGCCAGGAAATTCAAAGTTAACATAACTTTGATGCTTAACTCATCTTGGGAACCTTTATTTTTAGAACCAACCAAGATAAGAAAAAGATGGTGCCTGTTGAGCCTTAACAGGTTTTGTCATTTTGCATTGCAAAGTAGCTTAGATCCTAGGATTTATATTATCTGTGAATATCAGTTCCAGGTTTCAAATTCTAAATACTATAGAGCAAGAAAAGCTGCTGAAATATCACCTGTCTTTATGGTGCTGAAACATGCCAGTGATTTTCTGAGATGTCAAAAGCTACTCAAGCAATACACCAAATCCTAATCAACAGAAGTCATCAGAGTTATTCTTTTATTGCTGTCTACATCAGCTTGTTTTCATAACACAGGCATTTCACTTTATGCAGGAACAGATGTATTTGTGACTATTTGCACTGGAATATCCAAACATTACAGTAAAGCAGCAATTTACAGTTGGCTGACTGTGTCTCATCTTTAGTAGACAATTAGTGAACAATGAAAAACTCATTATCTTCTTATTTCATTACAGCCAGGGAAGCAAACAATTAAATTTGGTGGTTTAAAGGACATACAAACAAACAAAAACCATCTTGACTTCCCAGAAAGAACAGTGCAAATAATTCCATCAACAGCAATTGAGTGAAATTCATCAAAGGGGTGTGTTCCAAAATGGAGTGCACCTTAAGTGTTTTCCTTTAACTTTCATTTTTAGAGAATGATAGAGAAAAAACTTATACATTCACCATCATCAAAATAATTATACTATATAGGGAGGCAATATATATGTAAAATACACATGTATTTGTAACATATCTAGGAATCTAGGCATCTTTGAACTGCTTTAAAATAGAACTATTTTCTTTTTGCCTTTCATACTTGGTTAGTGTTTGATCTTGACTATAAAGCATGGATCATAGTTTCTGTCTGAGAATCTCTAAATGTTGCTGGTGTATATTGACCAAATAAATGACCAAATGTTGCCTGAATCTCAAAAAACTCACATATATCTAAGTTTTGATATTGCAGAATTTCATGGAGTTTAGTTTTAGCATGGAAGTTTAACCAATTTTAACAGTTCTGAAATAAGCAATTTCTCATATTTACTGTTTTTGTTCACTCATGCTTATGTTGCCAAAAAGAAAGAAATGTAAAAGCCAGCTCAGTGAAATCTGGAGATATTAGTACACAGAAGTCAGCTCTGTGTTTTCCTCCTATCTCTGCTTTCCAGTAATCATTATGTCCATCTTTCCACTGATAAAAATCAAACATCTAATATTCACTGTCAGTATCTAGACATTCATATTTTGCTGTGAAATACAGCAACTGAGATGATTCATAGATTCAGAGGTTAATTCAGAGGTTAATCTCATTATCAAATCTCAGTACCCTGTTCTTCACATTTTCTTATATGTCTTAGCTAGTGTAGCTTGAATTTAGAATCCACATGGTAGACAAGGAGTCTCATGCAATTTTGTCAAAATTGAATTTCACTAAGCTATCTGCTCTTGTAGTCCAATCTGCTCTTATTGCCCTTATTATATGTTCTGGAATGTCTTCATTTTTTTCTCCTTTTTTTTTTTTTCTGCCTCATCTGGGAAAAAAAAAAAGAGAAAAGAGAGAAAATATTGATTATTTCTATGGGTTTCCTAGTGCTCAGAATCTTCTGTAGTATATTGAAGAATACATGTCCTGAAGTCCTGATTTGTTGAAGGTTGTTTGGAGTCACTGAAGCTACTTATATTGAACAGAGGCAAAAGGTACAAAGTTTCTGCAGCTTACAGCACTGGCATAGACCTTCCCTCTGTGACTCAGGATGGTACAGAGAAAAGGATGTTCAAAAGCAAAAGGAATTGTCAGTTCACTTACTTCATGTTGATGTCCAGAAAGAATCAAGAAGGTTGTAGGGATCCAACTTCCTTTACTCCTGCCTTCACATCCTATGTCATTCTTCAGTTTTTTATTTCACCACTTAATATTGACTGGTCCTGATCCCTTGTTGCCCTTCAGCTTTCAGGAACATTCTCTTTTAAGATGTTAATTCTATTATTTGAGGACACTTGCTTGTGGGTGGACATCTTGCTACTATCTTCTTAGGCCAGAGATGATGCAGGATCTTTTAATTGCATTTTAGCCTTCTCCCTCACTTGTCCCTTATTTTCATAACATCAGCAGCAAAGACTGTTAAATTTAGTTATGTCATTTGTATTTAATATTCAGATTGACTAAGTATAAAAAAAAACACACATCAAAAAGCATAAGCACTTAGGGGTTATAAAGCACTAAGTTCTCAGGTGAAAGGAGATACAGAAATGTATAAGGTGCTAATACTGAATCCACAGCAAAAGTTCTTTACTACATACAGTGAGCATGTCTAGGTGAAGACCTAAGAAAAAGTCAAGGCAAGCATCTAATTTCATCTACTTTTCCCCATTATAATCAGAGGAGAGAACTAGCACTGGGAAGGTCTCAATGGATAAATCTTCCTCTGCCAGGGCCTGTGGATATTGAGGGAAGACAGACAATCCTTTCTCTGCCACAGCTTTAGACAGAGAATGGCTGATTAGCTTCAGCTGTGTGCCCAACTCTCTGGTGACAATAGACAGGTGAGGTGAATCCTTACTTGGTGGTGAAAGAGCAACTACAAATTTAGGAGGATACACCATGACTCTACCCCATCTGGAAAAAAAGCAGATCATTGCACAGGGTAGCTTTTTGATAACACTTATATCAGGTTTACATGGTACTGAGGAGAAACGGGTCAGATGAACTCATGAGATCTCTCCTTTATCTCTGGACTCCGGGCTTTTTTTTTTCTGAGTGACAAAAAGCCAACAACAATTGTTTTGAAGACAGATTGAGCACAACCTAATGAAAATTGCACTGATTAGAGCTGTTCAAAATCCCTGTTCTGTGGGAAAGGTTGATATTCTGACATATGTTTTCTTTGTTAAATGGGATGAGAATGGTCTAAATATCAGCAATTTTCAGGGTAATATTTCTTCAGGAATGCTGCAATGAAGAAAAAAATATTTCAATTTGAAATAGATACATTTTTAACATTTCAAAACAACATTTGAAACATTTTCTCTTAGTCTCAGGTTTTAACACTTAACATATATTTTTGTGCATATATATATATATATGCATATGTATATTTAATGTCGACTGTTTCATTTTAGAAAATAATGATTTCAAAAGTTCCTGCATTTTTCCAGAAACGTTTTTCTTTTTACTAAAATAAACAGCTTTTATTTCAATATAGAGGTACAGATATATTTATCTGCATGGTGCACTCAAAAATGCTTTTACATCTTAAATACAATCCAGTGTTTAAAAACCCCAATGTAAATAGACAGCATTATTAAGACAATAATTTTTTTTTTAAATAGTTTAAAGCAAGTCATTCAAGTGTTACTTGTGAGAGGAGGAAGTTTTATAGGTGTCTGTGGTAGCAATAGGTACAAGTTGAGGCTGACAGACCCCAATATGTACATATGCAATTTATAAAATAGTGGCACCTTCTCAGAATTAATTTATTGGCTGTGGTCTGACACACAAAACCCGTATTTTGTTTAGCAAGTGGTGATGTTGCTTTTTAAAATTATCAAGAAAATTGCTTCTAGATTTCTGTTTAAAGTTCCTCTCTAAAGCTAAATCCTGGTGTGAATATGTAAGAAACTGCAAAAGTAAAACTTTGGAAAAATATTTAGGATATTAATAGAACTTAAGGATCCACTTTCATAATAAGTATTTTCAGGGCCTGAAATATTTGCATCACTATTATTTTTACTTGCTTGGGTTTAAAGAACACAGAAAATACTTTTTAAGCTTCCTGGCTTTATGTCTGCCTTGTTTCTTTGGAGCCTGCAAATAGTGTATGCTGTTTCTGGCTCTTTTTAATACCTAGGACACCAATGACCCCCTTGGCTCAGGCCACTGGCGGCAAATGCAAAAGAATGTAATTAAAAATACAGCAGGAAATCAATTTGGTGACTTTACATTGCTTCATAATGGACATTTTTGCCTCTAACTGTGGATTATGCCAGGATGTTTCTGAACAAAAGAACATCCTGTGAAACCCAAATTGTAACTTATCCAAAGCCTATAAATGGCAATTTTAAAAAGTTACTGTTTTTATTGAGTTTTCGACTCACACCTCCATGCTTCAACCCTCACAACTACATTAGTTTGGGATTTCTTTTATTTAAGTTGCAAAAGAAAAATCCTGCATTTCAAATATGGTAATTTGAAACAAATGGACAACAAATTTTAGTATCAGGAAATAGCTCTACATAGTAATGTATGCACGTTTTAAATTACTATAGTGGGTTGCCAATTTATTTAATGCAAAAAGCCACAAGAAGGCAGGCTCTTATTGCCTCTCCTTGAGAGAAAGTATTAACCTGCATTGTGACATTGTAAAGAAAGCCCCATGAAGTAACACCATGCACACTTTTTCAGATATTTTTATTTCAGAGGAAATATATATATACAAATTCAGAATGGATTTATTGGATACATGTTTCCCCCATCACACCTTTTCAGCATCCAGCTCTTACTGGAGAATTAAGAGGGCATAAATAGCAGACATCTCTGTTGTTGGACAGACCTGAAGAGTTTGCAGTGACTCTCTGTGCCTCAAAGGTTTAAGGCACTCATTCAAAAGAACAAAAAATTACAACAGATACAATCACAAATTGTTCTGACTGGAGGAAGTGTGTTTTGTCAGGAACTTCTGCCTAATAATGTTCAGATTCTTCAAAATATTTGTATGCTAATCAAGAGCCCATTGCCAAAATAAATAGGCATTTTCTTGCCTTATTACTCTGATTCTACAGAAAATAAGAATAGTCAAAGCATAAAAAATAATTTCCTGCATAATTTCCTTGACGTTGATTTGCTAAGAGTTGAATAAGAGTACACTAGACCTCTAAGAAAAGTAATTTTGTTGAAAAAACATGAAGACAATAACAAAAATTCCTTCAATAACTGCTGGGAATTTAGAAGAGAACAGAGGCCTGTACATTTGAGGACTGAAAGTCCTTCTGATATGATTGTGCAGTTGAGCTGTCAGTCACAGGTTGGGACTGTCCTGTCCCATTCCACAGTAAATGGTCTGTGAGTGCCCTTCCAGCACGCACACGGATCATTTGCAATGTGAGAAGTGTTTTTTCCTAACTCCACCACTCATCCAAAGTAGCATCCTCCCTGCAGCCAAGCTTAAAGAAATCAAGGACCAGATTCTTCTCACTCATCTGCAGTGAAGTCACCTGTGCTTTCCTAAAATCAGAGGAAGATTTGCTCCAAAGATGGATACACCTTGCCAAGGAAATCCTCTTGAAGTGGAGGACAGTACTGAAATTTTGTGCAAGGACAATGATTCTTTGTCTAGCTCAAAGAAAATTATCCCTCAGTAAGATCAATGACAAACAAGATTAATCATCCATGTATATACATGCTTGAAATCCAGGGATCCAGGCTGAAACTTTTTTCTGTAGACATTCTGTGAGTACTGGAACATGTGCCTGATGTCTGACAGGGTGTTAGGATGGAGGGCTATCTCAGGTCACTGCATTTTCACCACTGCATGGAAATAAGGATTTTACAGGGTTTTGTTTGCACAAAGTGTCTTCACTGTGAGCCCTGCAGACCAAACCCTGTTCCCCAACAGAGGAGATGCTTCACACAGTCTGTGTTGATGAAATGTTTCCTCTTCTGCTGGGTCAGCCACGTTAGAATAGACTTTGCCTGTGGGAGTGGTCCCTCAGCATCAGCCTCTGCACAGAACCAAGGGCTTACTGCAGGAGCTGTGCTGGGGCTTTGCTATGAGACCAGGGTCAAAAGCCTCTGCTAAGTATTGCTGCTACATGCAGATTTGGGGTGTGAACAATGTGAGAAAGACTGTAGAAAAATTTAAATAAAGTATCTTAGTTAACACTGTAGGTTGAAAAAGGCTAGCCACAAAAATTAATTTCTTTCTTTTACTGAGTGTATAGAGATAGTACCTCTGAAATACCATGTGTAGGAATGCCACAGAAATAACTGTGTGCCTTTGGTTGTTTGCATATAAGCAAGAATTCAGATCTTATGTTATTTACTATTTTTTTCTCTCGTTTTAACTTTTAAATATTCATTTTCATACCAAAATAAAAGGATAAAGGAACTGAAGAAGATAATACACAGTAGAAATAGGAATTCTATTTTCTTTACTTTGTAACACATCTTAGTTTTGTCTCTAGCACTTTAGCTCTCATGTAAGCAGATATTTCTAATCATCTCTGCAATCTCAGTTGTGATCTGGGAGTCAAACAAGCCAGGAGAAGTAATAAGAAGCCACAATCCAGCACCAAGCAAACAAGGACTACAGATGTAATTCTCTTACCAATCACAAGTGCAAGCACACAAGCACATACACAGAGAAGCACTGCCACTCTCTCTGCTGTAAATCCAGGGTTTCTGTGATACATTCCTTTTTTGGAACGATAGCCATTTCCCTGCCCCATGGATTCTGGCAATTGCACTATTCCTGCCTTGGGTTGCTGATAGCAGTGGATAGACTGGTTCAGATGAAATTAGAACTGATCTAAATTTTCACCCCAGGCCTGAAAGGCATTGTTATCTGTAGCTGGGAAAAAATTATGATATTTTCTTTCTTTTTCTGTATTCCCAACTGGTTAAAAACAACCCCAAACAAACAACAAAACAACAAGCAACCAACCAACCAAACAAGAACATCCAAAAAGCACCAAAAAACCCAACAAACAACAACCAGAAAACAAACAAGCAAACAAACAAAACCCCACAAAACCAAAACCCAACCAAAAAACCTCCCAAACAAACAAACAAAAAACCCCAAAACAAACAAACAAACCCCCAAAACCAGCAAACACTGAAAACCTCAGAAGGGATCAAGCCAATAAAAAATGCCAGATTTCCAAGATTTCACAGGTTTAATCTGAAGACATTTTTACAGGAACATTCAGAATAGAACTCACCTATCTCTGTTTGGAGGATAAAGTTATTTTTAAATGAACAAATTTTAAATTATTTTTTCCAAACAATAAAATCGTTAGCAGTCACTTTTCTGGTAGCTGATGAGTTTTGCATTAAGTGTTTCTGGAAATCCAAAGACTGTCTCTAGAAGCAAAATAATTGAGAATCCAGCTGTTCCAATATAGGATCTGAAAGCTATACTTTGCAAAAATGCTTATTGTCAGCTGTTATGTACCTATTTTTAGAACTGAACATTGCTACCAAAGGTGGTTCTCATTCCCAACATTCCTCTGCCTAAGGGTATGCTCATTCCACATTCCCAAGGTATGTTTGCAGCTCAGGTAGTTATATTTGCTTTAGATCTAATTTAGCAAGTGCAGCTAGGAAAAAAATGAAAGAAGTGCACAGAGCCTGAAAGTCAGCACTGGGATCCTGGGCATTTTCATGGCTTGCTACCACCCCACACCCCATTGCTGCATTGTCATGGCTACTGCTTCAAAGTAAATGATGAAACCTTAAGTGTCTTCTAAGTGCAACTCTGAACTGCAGAGAGGTAACACCCACTTCTGTCCCTCCCTGGCAGAGCCTATGAGTGATAGTGTTCCTCTGTTTCCATCAGAACCATCAGAGATTTGCTGTTGTAGGTGAACTGAATAGCCAAGAAACCCACCCAAAATGCATTATTTCATTATACTTTGAAGCACCAGCTTGAGCCATAGGGCATCAAAATATGAGGCTAAAATGTGAAAAGCTGCAGTTTCTTCCTGGATGAGTTGTACTGATGGACAGATCACATAATGACTTTTCTCTTTAGCTGTGGTTTTAAAGAATGGTTTCTCAAAGTCAGGCAAGGAGCAGTGATCTTGCCTAAGGATATGAAAATTATATTGGATCCAAGATCCTTTCCCTAAAAATAGCTGCAGAGAGCACCAGCAAGAGAAGAGCTTGAGAGGGAAGGGGAATTTAACATTTGTTCTGCATCCTCCCATTTCCTCTCCTCTTCTGTTAAGTGGATATCCTTTCCTGAACTTGGTGCTTTGAAGCTTATTTCAGGCACTGCTCTGCTTTTGATGGGGAGAGCTGAGAGCCCAGTCCTGTCAGGAAGGTTTCCTCCCACACACTGTTAACAGAAGTTGCATCCTGTCTTTCCACTCAGAGGTGCGCGCTATGGCCATGGAGCTCAGGTTCTGGCTCAGCACTTCTCTTATACCATGGTGCTGCTAAAAGCTCTGTGAGGCACCGCTGGAAATACAAAGATCTCACTGCTCCATTTCTCCCTTCACGTTCCCAGGCCAAAAGATGAAGCAGGTCAGGATTTTCCTGAAGGCCAGGAGACTTTTCCTCTGAAAGCCACTAGATGACCCAGAGCTAATTCCTGACTCTTCTCTCTCGTGCTTCATTGCTCACTATTGTTAATTTAGACCACTACATTTAAAAAGCATTAGTTGGCTCTTGATTATGCTTCATTCCTGGGGCAGAGCCACAACTGGAGGTTAGTTAAGCCCTGAAAGCACTGCTGTGATTAGCACCCCAGCTGTGCAGAAGGGTGCTTTCCTGGGCATGGAGGGAGGCAGATGGCTTTTGTGGAGAGAGATGTGACGTGTTCTTCCAGAGGCAAAAGCTTGTATTAAGTACCTTTCAAAATGAAGTGTCTCCTTCTCTGCAGATTCCTCCCTCTTTTCATGCACTGCCAGGTGCTCTTCTGTGCTTCAGTGCTGAGTCACGCAGCCTCTGCCTACTCCAGAGTGCCAAGTGTCACCATCTGACAAAATGACGCATCACAGTTGGACTGAAGATGTCTCCAGTCTTTTGGAGAAACATAAGAGATGGGAATTTTATATCTCAGCCTGGTATTTATGATTCTAACTTGACTCCTAAGAGAAGGGAAATGCCTGCCTCTAAAACTCTGGCTTTCCTGAGGTGTTACTGGAAATGTGAGCATAGCTGCAGTGGAAAGGAAGGATGTTTTCTGTGTTAGTCATTGACTTGGGAAATCTGCATTGTATTCCTGTCTGGAATCAAGCCCCTAGTGTTACCCTAGGCAAGTCATTCAGCCTCTCAGTGGGTCTGCTCCATGTCTGTGAAATGGTTTCCCAAATATATCCTGTCTTTTTAGTCTGTTTTGGCTATTTACACTGACAGCCCCTCAGTGGGAAGCCAGGCTATGGCTTATTATTAGCTCAGCACCTCGCCCAGCTGACCATTTTTTCTTGCTTCTATCCACTACTGCAGCATAAAGCAATAATTATGTGCCTATTCCAAAGCTGTATTAAAATGGTGTCTTAAAAAATGAGTACTTTAAGTGCTCCTTGAGGATTAAAGCATGCCCCTTTGTGGAAATGCATTAAGATGCTGCCTTAAGAGTATTTTTTATTCCTAGAAGACTGCTGTTTTCTTTCACACAGAGAATGAAATGAGCTTAGAGAATGACCCAACTGATCAATAGTTTTTCCAGCTATTGAATCAGTGGATGTTGATTTTGTCTTTTATTTTCTTCTCTCCGTATTCCCCTTCCCCAAAGTCTAACCTGAGCTTGCAAAAAATGATCTCTTTGTACAATTACAATGTTCTGAGGAAGTCTTCAGCAAAACATTAAATTCCTCAGAAAAATGGAATTAAATAATTTAAGCATTATACTCCTTAGTATCAGAGGAGGCAAAACTAATTTCCATATGAGAGAGAGAGCTTATGGCATAATGAGAGCTACAGAGCAAGTCCTTCTGCAGTGGGGCAATAAGGTATGAATAGGTGCTCTCTTATGGGATTTTCAGCATCCAGCTTTTACAGAAGCTGGGTGCACAGCATTTTATGGAAATTAAATACCCTGCTTAGGAGTATGAAAACTAAGTCACTTTTGCTTTAGCTGTAGTGTGGTTTCTTATGAGAACACACACCTTTCTTTACAGGTCACTTGTACTCTTAGCATATCATACTCTGCTTCCTAGTCTCAGTTTTGAGAAATGCAGGAAGACATTATTTTATATTATATGCTTCAATCTCTCGTTTTATCCCTGCTTTGCTGAAGGAAGGATTCGTAGATAATATCACTGATTTCTGAAACTCTCCATTAACTGAATAGATTTTTTTTTCTTTAAATCATGGTATCAGTCTCTGTAAACTAACATGGATTGTGATTATCCTTACTTGAGGCTTTGGAGATTTTTGACCTCATCACAATTTTGATTTTTTGGTTTGTTTCATTTAATTTATTTAGTTTATACTTTTCATCTAATGAAGACTGAAGAGAACTATTAGTGTGAGAACTGAAGTTTTTCTCTTTCCCTCCTCATTCATCCGGGCAGTTGTCTCATCTTTTGATAATCTTAGTAAGTAAAAGTCCCAAACATTTATAATCATCATCTCCTTCCTCTTATTTTACTCCTTGCATGTGCCTTTTCTTTCCATTTGATTGCTCTTTTCACTACATAGGTCATCCATTTGCTTCTTTCCCCCCCTCCAAACATATTTATTGCTGGGTAGCTCACCGCCCTTTGGGTATACATTAATTTACCTAGGAACACTTTCCATTTCTCCTCTGTGTCCTTTACCTCTGTTGCCTCATTCCATTGATTTCAGTGAACACTTCTTGCATGTCTACACAAATTATCTCTGCTGGAATTCAGTGTCTTTATTTATTAATTTTTTTGTTCTTTTTATGGTGCCTATTACTTATACCATACATTCTCCTCCTTTCATCTACCATCAATTTGTGTTACAGTAAGCTAATCACGAATTGCCTCCCTCCTACAATTCTTTTTGATCATTTACACACTGCACTTTATATAGGAAAAAAGAAAAAACAACCTCCAAGAACCTGACTACCAGCTACTGGCTCTCTTTCCATAGTAGTAGGATTGGTTTGAAAAGTTCTTATCAATTTTTTAAGGGTAAACAGTTCTTTAAAAAAAAAGTTATGTGTTTTCAGAATGCATTTATTTCATTTAGAAAGTTTTGGGTTTCTCTCAGAAAAATAAAATTATTGTGGGATAGTTTGAAAACACACACAAAATCAGTGTACTGTGGGAAATATAAACAAAATAATCTCAACGTTGTAGGAAAAATAAACCAATTTCCTGACCAATTCACTCTCCTTAGACATAAGCTGGCTTTTCCTGAAGACTTCTATATATCCTTATTTATTGAGAATATTTTTAGTGGTATTTGCAGATTTTTAGGTAGCATAAAAATAATTGCCAGGGAAGATCCTGAACCAGTGAGACTTTGTTCTGTTAAATAAATGGAAGTTTTTGCTTAGGGAGCTCTGGCCTGTGGTAATCCTAGGTGTGAATCTTATAATTTTATGTTAGCCTGATTTTGATAATTTGTCTCATTTGATATAAATGTAACCTTTGGCTGTAGGGTAGAAAATAAAAGAATTAGCCATGATGTCTAAAGGTGAAACTACCACCTGAAGATTTCGATATGTTTGTGAAGCTCTGCTACTACTGGAATTATTTCTGCAGATCTAGATGAACTGTCAGGTGATAAGACAAATTACTCTGTCATGGATTCTGTTGCCCATCTTGGTGTCTGGCTGTTGACAGACAGGACATAATTTATCATCAGCAAGGATTGGTGAGATGAGATGTTTCTGAGGAGCTCAATTGATTTCATGCTTACAGAATTTACATTCTGGAGTGGTTTGGCTTCCTCGCTGTTCTTCCATCCACTGAAATGGTGTTACTTTGTGCTATCACTTTGGATCATAACTCTGGACTTGTGTTCCAAACCTGTATTTGGTTTACTCAGAGTTATCATGACATTGCAGACCCAGAGGAAATCAAAGCCCTGCTCCTGGGGCCTGTGGTGGGGGAGGTTGTTCTTGATTCAGAGGGTGGAGAGAAGCACTCAGATCCAAAGAGATCCAGCAAACTCATACAGGCAGGAATGGGTAACCCTCTCTCCTGCCTTCTTGAGTAAATTAGTCACCTTGTTCATGCCTCTCTGATGCCCCATTCCAGTTGATTGTTGTTTCTTCCCCTGCTTATCCATGAACACAGCTTGGTTGAATTTTCTCTGCATCCTAGCTAGAGACTCGATCACTGTAGCTATATTTTCTGTTTGCCAACTTTTGAGTAGATTCTCACTGCAGCTGTATTTTTCTTCTCTCTCACTCTTTGCTTGTGCATGGGCTCTCCTAAGGACACTATGTATTCATTATGAGCTACCTGCACTGTAACTCTCAATTCTCCAAAGCCCAAATGTATGACTCAGGCTTCTGAAATAAGTGAGAGAGACCTAGGGCAAGGTACATAGCAAAAATAGCAGTGGGAATGATGTGAGATTATTAGATACATATATTTTTTTTAATTAGAGATGGTCCCAAACCAAATCAGTCGTTCCCAATGCACTGAAGTGTTGGGCTAGTTTGATATGAGATCTGGGTATGAACTTTGCGGTTCAGCCTCACCTCTAATTTTAATATTTATACAGTTTTCTATAAACTCACCTCTGAAGGTCAAAACTGAGAGCCAGTTGCCTAAGCAGTATATGATTTTACAGCCCTCTTTTGTGGAGCACCAAACAGCTATATGGTAAAAATGATCACTGTGTTTTATCTAGCTCATTAACCCAACGAGAGTTTTTAATGTGAGCCTCCTCTTGTGCTACAGTAACACTGTGAGATGCCCTGATGAAGAGGCAGCACCAACTGCCCGCTGAGTCCCACAAATCCATACATCCAGTTGTGACTTAATAACCACAATGAAACATTAATTTGTCCTGCCTGTGTTAGCAAAAAAAGGGGAGTGGAGCAGGGGTGATTACAGGGGAGAAAAAGAGTGTGCTCAGTGTGAAATGTAAATAAAAAGCAGAGAAAGGTGATCCAGATTTAGGCTATTCATGCCAAAATAGATAATTGGGTGGAATGTTGAGTCCCTTCACTTCGATGAGTTACAAAGGTGGAATGGCTACTCACAATGCCACAACATACTCTACAATGGTGGAGTGGCTACTCCAGCACCTGGAGTAGCTAGGAGTGGTGCACTGCTCCCAGCTGACTGGGCTGAAATAAAAAATTAATCAAGTAGCAGTCTCTTTTCTGCTATACTTCACAGTCCCTGGCAAGGCCACTTGTCTTCAAGCTGCTCATTCCTTGAGCACATTAGATGTGTCTGGGCTCTGCTGCAATGTGTAGAATAAAAAATCTTTCTAGGAACTTATTTGGAGATGTGTTGGTTGTCCTTCTGGGGCTGTCTGTGGTTAGGGACAAATAGAGGAGCAGGCCTATGCTCTGGATAGAGGTCTGGATTCTGCTCAGAAAGGTGTTACAGGATTTTTCACCCAAAATTGCTTCAGGCGGCATTCCAATGCTTGAATGATTGAGCATGACTAAGTTTGAAAAAGGAAGGAATATGGTGGGAAAGCAAACTTCAAAGCCAGAGGCTCAGCTGAATTGATTTGACTAGGAAATACTTCTTTCAGGCTTTTGGTGCCTTGTAGGTAACCTTAACTTGACTCAGGTAATCAATTTACACCTCACTGTGGCTTCTGCTGTTTTATTTGTATGTGGTGAACCTACCCCCCTTTTGTCAGAAGCTATTCAAAAGATGAACGTGCTGAAGATTTCAAGTCATTATGTTTTCCTATCCATAAATGTAAGAGAAGTGCTTTCAAAAGACACTCTAACCTTCTCTATGCCCTTCTGTCAAGATTTTCAAATTATTTTGCAAGTATCGCTATGAGGCAGTGGCATGAAACAGTGATATTCTTATTTAGTTAAAACATCTTTAGCAGAGTGAAGGCTTCAGAACATGGGACATTAATTTTATGTTATATCTTTGACATTTTATGACTCGGTGATGAGGTTTCAGTTTGCTTTCACTTTCCATGTGCAGGTTATTTAGATTAGTGAACTATTTGCATGTACTGCTGTGTATTTGTGCACACACTTGAAGCGTGTATGTGAGCATCCATGTGCACACATTTTCATACCTCCATTACAATGTTCAGTAGATTTAAAAAAATATGGTACTTCAAAATACATTTCTCCATTTAATATCAGTATTTTTCAAATCCCATTTGTAAAACACCCTCTCTTCTTTGCTTGTACTTCTTAAATCTGCTGTCCACCTAATACTGTCTTTATAAATTGTACACATGTTTTAATATGCCTGCCTCCTGGTGTATTCCCAGGACTCCTGTCTGTGGTTTATAGCAGAGATTGCTATTTGCTCTGTGTTATCTAAGGGCTCTGAGGTCTGTGCAGCAGGAGAGAATGCAGTTCTCCTAAGAAGTGCCTGCTGGTGTCAGCTGAGATCACCACTGTCTTAGAGAATGAAGAGAAAAAAAATGTGGTAGAACTGATTACTATAACTAAAAAGTAGGTTTTTTTCTGTAGCCTGTTTAGTGTGTAAGGAGGTTCTTGTTAGAGGGAGTGCTACCAGAAAAGAACTTTATTCTGAATCTTTTTCAGCTGAGCATTATAATGGTTCTGTTAATTGAAATACAGAGGAACAAAGGCTCTATAATACTTTGGTTGAAATGTTGGAATAAAATAAGCTTCAAAAGTTTGGATGCACTGTTAAATGAACTTGTTTAGCTTGCTGCAAACAAAGATTTCCATTTTCCTCTTGTGAATGTGCATGCACACCTGTTATATATAACACATGCATACTGCTTTTGGTGTTTTACCTTTTGCATGGGTCAACCAAACTTCTGCATGCCAGGTCATGCATACATAAAGTCTGGTTCTGGCTGGAAACCCAGCCCTTTGACTGCAGTGCCTTACATCTGTGACTTACAGGACTTCAGAGGCTTTTTCAGCCAAAGGTGTGGAAGTTCACTGCACACAATTGCATCAGCTACATCCACAAAAGAATGGAAGGCATGTTTATGATGATTTGCTGTAAATAAACAAGGTTTTATTGCCATGCTGCACTTTTGTAGACAACACAACAGAATGCATTTGTTGTTATTAAAAGGGTGAAAACAAGCCACTATTCTTCTGCTGTATTCCTTTTCTTTTCTTTTTTTCTTTTTTTTCTTTGTTTTAGTTTTTTTTTTGTGGAAAATAGTTGTAAAAACTTGAAAATTCTTGAGCAAGCTCTAAGATGAAGTGGGGTCTTACATACAACAATACAGCAGAAATCATTCCCTTACAATCCTTCCATTTGTACCATTGTCACACCAGCATAAGAAATGGATTACTCTTATAGTTGTAAAAAGTACCATTAATTCAGCCAAACCTGCAACAAATAATTACCTTTTTAACAGTTTGAATGAGGTGAGAAAATCTTAGCATCCCTAGATTCAAACCCTGATATTATCATCCATGGCTTGCTTAATAATTTTTCACAAATGAAAATAGATTGGAGGATTAAACATTCAAGTCACAACACAATTCAATCAGAATAATTTATTTATGAGTCATTTTTCAAAACACTCACTGTATATTTTCCCATCTCTTTCCTTGCATGCACTTTGAGCCTTCTGGTATTGTAAACACTGCATGTATTATCATTTAGTGCTGAGAAATTTGAAGTGACTTAATAAAGGAATTGGAAGCATCTTTCATTTTACCTCTCAAAAAAAGTTTCACTCTATTTAAAATGCGTGTTAATTATATGTGAAGAGAATCAAAAGTCGGCACGTTCATACAGTGAGAATGTGTGGCCATTCCAGGATGTTTGAATTCATGTCAACTATTCTGTTGTGGTTTATTTTAAGGTTATTGCAATGAATATCCATATTAGGCCTCTCAAACCATCATCTATCTTTTTGCCTGTCAAAAACTTCTGATTATCTACCAATCTTTTTCTTGATGTCCCTGGGCGACAAGAACAAATAATGGTATTAAAAAAAACCCCTTTGACACCTGAGCTAGTTCCACCCTCTTCAGGCCAAAGTCTAGCAGTCACTATAAATCCTTCAGGGTGAGATTCCTGCTCTGCCTGCCTTCCATGGATGATGATTTGTCATTGATTTATTTCTGTTGTAACCACATTCCCATCCTCAATTCCTGATATGCTGTAAACTTTACAAGTCCATCCCTAACCATTCAGTTCTGGATCAAACCAATCTTCAGAAACAGGGAAAGGAAGGAGCTGTCTCCCAGGAATGGGTTTATGGATATGTCCCTGGAAAGTAGCACTAATGGCAGTGATTTCTGCCCTCACCTACTCCATGTTCCTGCTCCCACATATTCTTTTCAGTTGTGCCTCAGCAATTTTGTATGGGACTAGGCAGAGAAGTGAATAATGGAATTGATCTGACATAAAATTAAACCTTTAAAAAAAGTGATGTGTATTTTTAATATGGATAAGTGTTTGAGACTAGTTCCTTGCCAGCCTCCAAAAACACCTATTTAATATGTATACAACAGCATAAAGACTGGGTGCTGCAGGGGTGAGAATAGGTGTGCATAAAGTTGGAGAGGAGGCAGCACAGGATGGGTGTCAAATGCTCTTATGAAAAGTGTCCCTGGAATCTTGACTGTACACAAAAAGAAATAAAGTACAACCCTCTGCAAAAGCCTTTACAAAGGTGTCACTAAACACACAAAGAAAGGAGGAAACTAGATGAGGAGAAGGAACTTGAACAAGGTGAGGGACTATGAATCAGAAACGATATTATGGTGCAAAAGAAACTTTTAAATTGAAGTCTTGTTTTGCTTTCCTCATTCCTAGTCTTCTAAGCTTATGAACTGTTTCTGTATTGATCCCATTTTAGAAGAATATTCAGCATCTCTTCCAAGTTATGTATTTAGTTGTAATTCTGAAAACATCAAGAAAGAAGTATTGGGATATTGCAACAGGTCAATTCCCATCTACTTCTCACCCATGAATGGAAGCAGTGTTCTATTATTGCTATGCTGTCATGGGGTTCTTCCTCCAGAGCCTTTCCAGAGACCTGTTCAGCTTTTTGTTCCCTGTCTCACTGCAGCATTCTTAAGATTCAGGTCACACCTGTCCTTTATATGCAGTACTTTGTATTTGCATTACACACATACAAATTTACACATATGAAATTGTGTATTTAGAGAGAGAGAGATCATAGATTCACTGAATACATTGCATAGGAAGTTATGAAACTGGCCCTGCTTTAAGCAGGGTGGAGTGTGTTGAGATGACCTCCAGTACTAGATTTAAAAATAAATGAGTTTACTTAGGGAATTATTTTATTTGAAATATTCATATGTGTATGATACACATTATAAATATAAACACACACAAACCTCTATATCTGCATTAGGATTTTAGCTGTTTGAAAGTACCCAGTGCCCAAACTGAACTAGACTCTTGCAATTCAAAGCAGTACAAGGGGATGATGAATAAGTGTCTATTCACCTCACAGCTGAGGTCTTCATTAAACACAATCACACAGATTTTAACACATAGTTATAGTGGTCTGAAGAGACAGGTTGCAGTCTAGTGCTTCCTTGTTTAAAAGGTTTCCAGTGACTTTTCTGTTTGATTTCTTTGAATGCTTGCTACCTGTCCTCACCCAGCTCTCTTTTAGATCTTCAGCTGATAGATATTTAGCAAGGAGAAATGAATCTTGCATTGAGAGCAAGAACTGCTTGAGTTGCTAATGACTGCATTGATTATAGCAGCTGAATACCATATTTATCAGTGTTCAGGCACTGATAGTTCCTTGCCTTTATATGAAACCATAGTGCTTATGGACAAGTAAGTTTTGACCTATTGGTTCTTGATTCGGGTTTCATTTCCCATGAGCACCAAGCTGGCATATCCCTATTTATTGTAACAGATATTTCCCATGCTTACCTCTGTGTGTAAGGGGCCAATCCATCCTTTGTGATTTTTACAGCTGCCATATATTAATGTGTGCTGTATCTAGCTTGTCATTTTCTTTATCCTTTGCTCTCTGAGTTTATGAGTTACATCTCTGCATAAAATGCCATCATACAACATTGTGCTTTAAAAAGCCTGTTACTTATTAAGAGTGTGAGTTTACACTCCTGGAGACACTTTATTTTCCCACCAGGAAAATGAAAATGTCATTGAGGTCTAACCAGACCCCTGAGCTTTTCAGGCAGAAGAAAATTGTTTTTAGGATTCCCTGCAGGACCCGGCAGCCTTTGTGCACATACTGTATGTCTGAAATACAATTTTCCCCTCATTTATCTCCCTCCTCTTTTCCTAAAGAAGCAATGACACGATATTGCACCTTACGGTTCCCAGTTCCTCTGTATTACTTTGCTTGTTGAAAGATGCGACACTGGAGCTGTGTAATTATCCTGGCAGAAGTCATCTATACATTTTTAGCTGCTGCTCTAGGAGCTAACTTGCAACCTGAGGCACAACCCTGAGCAAGTGATCATGCATAAAATATTCCCATTCCCCATCCTTAGAGTAACTTAGAGTACCTCAGAGGCAGTTTAGAAACATGCCAACATTTTCCCACTCTGCCCCATTTAGATAATACCTGGTTCTCTACCGCCAGCTGTGTTGGGGTGCAGATCCCTTTCAGGACTCTACCACTGACTTTTCCTTCTTCATGCTGTGAAAGACTGGAAGTGGAATTACTTTTGAAACTGGCTTCACCGACCATCCACACGGTTGTCCTTCAGGTCTCTGCCTTTGGACACCTTGCTTCAAGTTCTGCACTCCTCTGCAGGAAGGAAGCATCTGACACTACTGAGCTGTGGTCACATTTCTATGCTCCGGAGGCAGAAAATGGCCAGAGGGGAAACTGTCCTGTCCACTGGATGATATTCTGAACTTGAATACTACCCTTGCTCCAGCTAAAATAAAAAATACACAAGGCTTTCAAAAGTCAAGTGAAAGCTGTGGAGCTTGCAAATGCAGTTTTTCTTTGGCACTTTCTATGTCTTAGAGAAGGAAGAAGACCTGACTTGGAGAGGGAAGCCTGTGAATTATTTTGCTTTGCCTATTGCTGTCCCTGAGATAAGATGCTCACTGCAGTGATAGAGATCTTGGAAACACCAGGATGCTTGGATTTGTCAGCCAAAGAGGAAGAAGTGCTGCTGTGGTCCTGCCCTGGTCCTGAGCAGCATTTAAAGCTTTTTCAAACACGCTAAAGAAGGGATAAGCCAGAATTGCTGTATCTGCACTGGGGCTTCCTGCTCTTCATGGCTTAAAACGTAGTGGAGCCACTGGACACTGGAAGTCAGATGGTCCCCTCTACAACTGAGTGGTTCCTCTGAGAACCTCTACCACAAAGGCTGGCAACATTTCACTTTATAAAGACTATATCATGGGAATTGAGAAATTACTCACAGGCATCTTTCTTCAGCATTGCTGAGAACCTATTTCATAGTGGGTATTAATTTCAAAAGTAAAAGATGGTGAAGACCACCAGAGTTAGAGCTAGTAGTTCTGGAATGAGCTTCTATTTTTAATTTAAAAATGCATTTTTATAGTCAATTCTCCATAGAAAAGTTGGGTTCTGCTTTGTCTTTCCTGATTTAATTCAATGAATTATCTCAACATGAATTATATTTTCTGGTTGCTTTTTTGTGTAGGTGTGCAGAAAGATTAAAAATGGTTTAAGAAATTCTTCCTGCTGACATTTCCCACAGATTTTCATGCTATTTTTGAGTAATTCTCATCTGTGCATTTTGTACATTGCATATATATATCAGCAATCGTATTTTTAAACTAAATATTTTTTTCCTTAAGACTGGAGTGAACCTAAATGGAATCTTAAATTCAAGTTATTAATCTCATCCACCAGAGCAATTAAAGAGATGTTTTCTAGCAAAAGTAAAAATGCAAGAATTTGTTGAGTCACCCTTGCCTTCCAGGTGTCTTCCCAAACCTGAGGCCAGTTTCTTGAGCATCTCCTGGAAATCCAAGAATGCAGAGCTTGCTCCAAGAATCCATCTTGGAGCAAGCAGACAGATATAGGTTTCTGGGTTATTGCACATGAATTTAGGGTTTAGGAAGCCCTGGAAACCTGGGTCAAATGAGAACTGCAAACCAATTTCTGATCCTCAGAAAAGCATTAATTTCACTGAGCATCTTCAACTCTTGCAGTGTATATGCCTGTTTCCTGAATAACCATTTTGAAATTTGTTTATATTTATTCAAAATTAAGTTGAATAATAATTTCACTAAGAATAACAAAACCCTCAGAAGCTGAGTGTTTTTCCTCTTTGGCTTGCTGTATTGGGATTAATTCAAAGTCACGCTATCGCATACATCATTCAACTGCATTGCAAAATTGGAGGAACAAAATGAAGATTCAAGATTTTTCTTTCTTTCTGATACATTAGCAGGCCCAATGAGCATTAATAGTTATCAAATAATTCTCTATTTTCAACTTCTTCCAGACTGAAACAAAGTCAAGTTTAGTGGACAGAGCCAATTGTTTGTGAAACAGAAAAGGCAGGTCAGGTTATTTGCAAGAACAACAAACAGTTTAGTAGTTTATATTTCCCAAAGATGAAATTTATTTAGGAACATCTAATGTCTCCACCACTTTTCTTTTCCTTTCAAGTTTCAACCTGAAGACACAGAGTTATCTAATCTCACAAATATTTTATATCATCTGTATTTAACATAAAATTTAGAAAGAAGTAGGTTTGTTTTGTATTCTCTTTTGAAGGTACCTGTGTATTGTAACTTAAGCGTAATTTTCCAAAAGGACTTTATGCAGCCTCACAATATAGTGTTGCTCCTTGGATTGGTTTCCTTTTTTCTTCATGTGGATTCAGGCAAATCTGAATCATCAGGAGCATTTTACAGATGTCCACATGATATAAATGGTAGTTCCAGCCTGCAGTGACAGGGTTTCTTGTGGATTTAGATAAACAGATTAGGCTTTCAGTGTCAGGGAGCAAATAGATCAGAAGACATTGGCCTGAAACACAATGAGAACATCATTGCTTTGTGAGCTATGCAAATATCAAAACCTTCAAAATCTACTACAGCTGAAGACAAAATTCCCAGAAACAAACAAAAAGAGATGGATAATACAGCTCAATTCTAGTAGAATTTCTAGAATAGAAATGGAGAACATTGAATAGAACATTGAATTTCTAGAATAGAAATTCTAGTAGAATTTCTAGAATTTCTACTTTCTAACAGAAAGTAGAATTGGTAACTACTAATCAAGAGTTTTCTGTAAGCTTTCTGTAAGCAGTGGTCCCAGCTTTCAACAATGCCGAACAAATAACACAGAGAGGTGGTGTTGGATTGTGCCCTTGCTGTTGGCTTCAGTTGGAGATTTTAAAATTCTTATGGGGGACCAATAATGAAGAATTGGCTCTGGCAATTTGTCACCTATGAATGACAAGTTAAAGACCAATAAAAAACTAATTAAAAGATCACGTGAAAGCTTTTTTTTGATGCATCTCAAATCAAATACAAAGAGTAGATGTAGTCGATAACAAGAGATTAAAGCAAGGTTTGCAATGTGGAAGATGAACTATGAGCAGCTGAAGGAGTATCTTGAAGCAGAAATCCATTTCAGGCAGAGAGAAATAAACTCATTTAAATTACACAGAAATCTATGGGATTGTACACAGAAACTGTTCAAAACTATCTGGCAAAACAACTAAAGCAACAAATAGTTTGGCTTCTGCAGACAACTGAAGGTTTCTTGGAACTATAAAGTAGATGTCTTGCCCAGTGTGATGCAAGAGGAGAAGACAGGAAGATTAAAAAAAAATCATCTGAGCAGGAAACTCATGAAAATTTAGAGAACGACTGTGAGCTTTGCAGATTGAAAATATAACAGCAAGATTCTAGGGAATATGACATGAAAATCTGACATATGTCATATTCAGGAAGAAAATCGGATACCAATTAAAGATTATCCTCTTAATTTAGTTCCTGTGTTCAGGTTTTCATCCTGTCTTGAATCAGGAATATTTTTTTAGTAAGGAGCTGGCAGAGCTGAGGGAGTTTTGCCCATTTTCCAGCCTTATAAGTTCCAACTGGTGTCCAGTGTTCTCCATACTGAGGCCTAGGGCAGCATCCATGTAGTTCTAATGTCCTTTTCCTTGCCTGTTAGGACCATGGCTGATTTTACTCCTGTAAATACTGTAAAAATGTGTTAATTTTAAATGGAAACATTATCTTTTAATTTCATATTAATTTTGTATCCCACCTCAAATATTAGGAAGATGAAAAATGAGAGATGTTTCAGTGACCCATAACCTCAGAAAGGAGTTTTGCCTAACAATGTAAAAGAACACTTTAATGTGGTTCAGAGAGGGTAAAGAAGAGGAAATTACCTACTTGAACTGGCAGAGCAATTAAAGGCTTTAATAAGGGAAGATAAAGATAACAGGTAAATAGTTCTGAGGTGGGTCAAGTAGACACACAGAAAGAGGATTTTTTTAGCATATTGGGGGAAAATATTAAATCTTGAGAAAGACATTTATATCTGTAGCTAATAAAGTAGTTATTATTAATACATTAAAGGAGAAATGTTCAATAAATATTTGGTTTCATATTTGGGAAGAAGGTCAAGGTTCTAGCAATTTTCACTTCTAATTTTTTTCACTTTCTAATTTTCACTTCTACCAAGTGAAAATTATAAAACAACTCCCAGTCCACTAGCAATTAAGAATTTTAAAATAAAGCAAATTTTCTCTACAAGAAAAGTATTTTCTCAAAGATAGAGCTCAGATTAATTCTCTTGGGAATTCCAGAGGGTTTTGTTAAAAATATTCTTATCTAGCCAATAACTTTGATCTCTGAAGCAAAGCCAAAAGTCTGGGAGGGAATAAGTAACTGGTGTGAGTAACTGTGGATTGTTAGTCTACCAGCAATCCTAAGTAAAATAATGGAAAACTGATGCAGTATTCAATAAAAAAATAATTAAGGCCAAGAAATATAATCAATAGCAATGTTATTTTATGGAAAATAAAGAATAAATTTATTTTCTCTGATGGCTTTAGAAGTTTGAGGAGTAATTGAAAAGATGAACTACTCTTTAACTTTCCTGAAACATTTGATTAAGTAGTGGAAAATATCCTGGAAAAAGAAAGTAAAACTATATCATTTAAAAGGGCAGATATTGAATTAATTAAGGATTGGCTGATTGAATTGTCTCCCTGCTGGAAGTAGCAATTCACCTGGTGTTATTCTGTAATTTCGTCAGTAAATTGTGTGTAATATTATTGCTGCTAAAACTGGGAGTTTAGGTGAAGGGTGGTAGATGTGATGGAAAACATGGACTAGATTAAAATACATTTTACAAAGTCAGAGTTTCACACCTTTTTTCCATAGCCAGAAGCCATTCTATGGAGAGTGTGGAAAGGTAAGCATTTCTGACAGTGCTGAGATAATATGCTTTCAATTTGTAAGCTGAGAAGTGGTAGATATAAGGAGGTTATTTTAAAATTTAAATATCATACCAAAGAGACTGATAAAATAACTGTCTATTTCTGGTCATAGTTTTAGTAGATTGTTTCACAACTGGAGCAGATGTAGGAAATAATAACATTTTATAAAGATAAGGGAAAATTTCAGACAACTTTGTGGACCTGGAGTTAGCATCAGTTTTGGAGTACAGCCTTTCTACAAAGGGTGCCCAGCATCAATGGGATGAGTGGATACAAACTTAGGATGGTAATTGAAAAGTGTAAAGCAAAACATACCTTGGGTATTGTGACTGGATATAGAAACTTACTTTTCTTAACCCTATAAAAATCTGAAGCCCAGGCTTTTGCCATTTCTGCAGGTTCTTCCCCATAGGCAAGGGGAAGGTACAGGCACCTTTGAAGACAATTTGTGATTCTGTCTGATGTTTTAAGTTGCATTATGTTCTTTGTACACTCTCCATGGGTCACAGAGAGCCTGGGTAACTGGGTGCTTACATTTTAGGAGGTAAAATTACATAGAAAGAATTTCACCTTGGTTCTTCTCTTGAGTATGAGAAAGCAGAAGCCTAAAGCCTATCATATCATATGTGCTGGATTTATGCCAAAACTGGCTGAGGAATAAGCTGTGTTAGTTCTGCATGCAGTTGTAGCCCTAAGAGCCTAAAGAAAAAGATCCCTTTGCAATGGATTCACAGCTTTTGGATGGGTGAGTGTCCAGATGTTTGAGGGGAGGGAACTTGCTGTGAGCATCCATGCAGCCAAATGCTAAACAATACACCTTCCTCATTCACACTCTTCAAACCCTGCACATTCAGGCAGATCTTTGCAGAATTCCCCACTATGCCAGAAATTAAACTGTGATGCCATAAAATGCCTTTGCCATCTGTGAGTGAATAAGTCATATTGAAGTTTACTTCCCCAATATGTGCCTGTTGGTTACTTTTGTACAGTAGCAATACACTCTGAAATCATGCCAGTTTATTTTAATTACTCCAGCTTATTATTCAGACCACTCTCTGAAGGAAGGCAATTATCTGCAGATACAAATGCAATATTGTAGTAGATGAACCGTCTGTGATTAAAACAGTGAGAACAATATTAATCACATTATGAGATATTACATTTTCTACATTCTTGGATCAAGAGGAGAGACAAAATTAAATTTATTTCTGTATAAATATGTCATCTTTATTCAGTAAATAGATAGGAAATCTCTTCTTTTTAAAATCATCATGGATTGAAATGCATTTTTTTTCCTAAAATGCAAATTTTTGTCTTGACACTGATCAGAAATTGTGTAGAGGCACCTTTCCTGGCAAGTATAAGAGCAACTTCGTTGGATCTACCTCAACCTGCTACTCTGTTGTATGTACCTTCTCTTCCAAGGAAAGGAATATATGTGCATGGTTGTGAGGGATTTTTCTACACCTATTTAATAAAACAATGTGATCCACTGTTATTTATGAATTTATTCTGTTGAGAATGGAACAAATCCTCCCTTTGCAGAAAGAGAAACAGTAGAGATGAAAAGAAAGCCAAACCAAGCTTTTGAGTGTTCCCTGAGTGCTTCAGGTCTGTATACTCCAAGAATATTTATTGATGACTTAGTAGGCTGGAGAGAATTCCTGGAAAAGAGGGAGAGAAAATTAAAATTTGAGATCTCACCCTTTCATATGTCCAAATGTGCCAATTATGCATTAAAAATTTATAGCACAAATTATTACTTCTTATGAATCAAATTAATACTTGCCTCCTCAGGCAATAAAATGTATCAGGTGTTATCCTTTCTTTCTTCAGACTGATAAGAAATCGTGTCTAGATATCAAGGGGTCTTATTTTACCTCTTGATAAGTGTATCTTATATATAATATGGTACAGAAGTAAACATAAAATTAGATACAAAAGTCTAGAAGCAAAAAAGAAAAATAATTTCTTTATGTTATTACACTTAAGCACTTCATCCACTTTAGGTCATGTTAGTGACATGGCTAAGCTTAGAAGACTGTTCCAGGAGTCCTTTTAAAAAATATACTGATTTGTGTCTAATAATTAAAAAAAAATAAATTACAGCCTAGTACAATTTAGGAATATTGTTTTCAAATGTATCTTGTATAATACATTGCTCTGCACCTTGGAAATCTGAGGCAGCGTGGTAAATTTGGGTTGTGCATATATTTCTGTTAGTAAAATGTAGAATAAAAAGCATATGCCCCCATCAGTAGGATTCTTTTTGTCAAACACTTGCCAAAGTTAATCAGACTGCAGGAGCAATTTAGACAAAAACCCTACATGTCAGAGTGTTTGAAGGGATAAATAAACTGTCCAGACCAATTTAATATCTTAATCCCTAGACTATTGTGAAGATCTCCAAGGCCTTTTTTTCAAAAGCCTTTCCAGAAGGAGGGAATGGCTGATGGGGACTGCTGGTGGCAGGAGCAGCAGTGGGAATGGTTTTACTGCTGCTCTGTTGGTGTGGGACTGTTGGTGCCACACTGTGCATTGTGCTAGCACACGTGAGGTCAGAATTTGTCTGTTGTAGAATCAAGGAGAGAATTAAAGGAACTATCAAACAGGGTGTCCCACCTGGAAATGATAATTATGGTATCTGGTATTTGAGATCAGAATCGATGTTTTTTGTTTTATTACCATGGAATCATGGCCCTGACATCACAGATAATGTCTGTATGTCTATTCATCTTCGTGTTCCTTTTTTTTTTTTNNNNTTTTTTTTTTTTTTTTTTTTTTTTTTTTTTTGGGAATTTTTTTTTGTTACTTTAGTGCTGTTGAAAGTAAAGTAACATTTTATTCCTTTTGTTAATGTGCTCAGATAATTAGGGGGTTACATTAAACTACTGTGAGTTCCTGTATTTTTCTGTGGTTATGATCAGCCTTAGCAAAATGAAAACTGTGCTTGCAGATGAAACAACATCTAAAAGAAGCCACTGAAAAGGAGAGAGAAAGTAATTTAACTGACTAATTAAGAGCCCAGTCTGTGTCTGATGGGACAATACTTACCTCAGAAGCACTTAGCCTTTCTGGGTTTGTCCACTTAAGAGTACATTATAACATATTCAGCATAGAATTATGTACTCCAGGGAATTTATTCAGCTGAAGTAGCCACATTTCTTATATCTTCAAGGAACATGGCCCTCATTATACCCCTTGAGTATATAATTATCTTGGAACAGCTACACACCTTGGTGCATTTTATGATCTCCTTAAAATGTTATATTTACTCTTTTCTTCTAAAGCCCCAGGAAGACAAAAAGTTAGAAACAGAATGATTAAGGTATCTTGTTACAAACCTAGGGATTTGAGTTTCAGCCCATTAGAACTTCTGTGCAGAGCTTCCTCCAGCTGGCAATGTTTTCAATGAGAATTTGATCTCCTTTCTCAGGGAAATGGTTAACATTGCGTCCAGTGGGATGATCTGACTTCTTGCATGGGGTCAACCCACAAAAGAAATTGCCTTGCTTCTATCATAATAACCCAGAAATCTACTTGAGCTTCCAGGAGACTTTTAACCTGGTATTATTCAGAGCAAAATCATCACCAAATGTATTATCCAAATTTATCTGATCCCATCCATGGCTGTTAAAAGACAATGAAGATGCTTTCTAATCAATTGAGGGGATGGGGGTTGATCAAGCCCTTGCAGGTTTTATTTGCTGCCTTCACATATGAAAAAGAACTTGTGCCATCCTTTATTCCTTTTTTTCTTTTTTTTTGAGAGAGAGCTGTACTTGTGTTCCCCTATAAAAAGATATTCTTCAGACATTCTTATGCAAAATTTTAATCTATATGTAGTATCCTTCACAGGCATATTTTTATAACAACTAACAACTCAAAAGATCCTATTTCCATGGCTTAAATTAGTGTGTGCTTCAATGTTTTGTTAGGCAATGATATGGAGTGATCTTTCAGACATTAAACAAATAAAATTTTCACATGCCACAACACCAGGAAAAAATCCAGTATTTTCCATCATTCAGCTTTTCTCTATGGGTAAAGCCATATGACCTTAAAACATAACAACAGAAGAATTTGTTCAAACAAAAGGGCCTGGTACAAGAGAAACCAATGAAATACAGTACTAGAGCAAACATTCCTCAGAATATTCTCCTGCTCCCCAAGAATATTCAGCTTAGCTGTGTTTGAGATTCCTCTACAGATTTCAGATGGAGGTGTATGTATTTAACAGAACAGGCTTCTGCACAGTGCTACCAGTGGGACTTCTCCTTTGCACCCAGTGCTCGTGGTTTTTTTTTTTTTTTTCCTTTTTCTTCTCAGTGCAGAAGCATCAAACTAGCACACTATCACAAGATCTCAGGTATGTTGTTATTTCCAGGCAAGGAGGGCAAAACACAACAAGAGTAAAACTGTACTCTTGGTTTTGCTCTACATTTGAATTTTTTTTCTGCTTTGTGTTATTTTCAAAGGTAATTTTCATTTCCTCCAGCTGTAAATCTGTCATGACTTGCATTTAAATGAATACAGTTTTATTCTGTGCTCCTTTGAGAAACTGGAAAACTTCAGCTATTCACAGCAGAGTTGTACAAATTCCACACTTGTACCACACTAACTACAGAGGCTTCATGGAGCTATTCCAGGTTTACAACAGGTGGGCACAGAAAAAATGTGATTCAATCTCCCACAATTATTTTCATGCAACTTGGATTTACTAGCTGCTAACCAGAGGTATCTAATACATATTTACTTTCTGCTATTCATGTGCTACTCTTACCAGCACCTTTAGGGTCAGTCACAATAGGATTTTTGTTGGTAAACTAGTTCCCAATTGTGATTTGTGAAAGTGAAGTCGTTCACATGTAATGGTAGAACATTAAATTGTTCAGGTTTTGTTCAGGGCTTTTAATCTTTTTAAGCAACTCTCATTCTTGTTTTTTTTTCTTGCCTTCTGTAAATATTGGGTTTGTGTTGTGTGCTGATTGACAATGAGTGAGCAAGTGGCTGCGTGGGGCTGGGCTGCTCTCTGGGATTAAACCTCAACATGTCTTTTGCACTTTGCAATTAACTCCTTTTAATTGTTGTAGGATCTTGTATGCTTTTCTCCTATTTCTAAAACTACCCACGTTTTGTAGCTATTTTGTCTTTGCAGTAAGAGAATGAATTAGTGGAGTTTCTGTGATTGACATGAAGGCTATATGTCTATCAGGAATCAGGTACGGGCAGGAATTATTAATTGTCATGATAACCCAATCAAGGTGCTCCATCTTCCAAAGAGATGTGCTGTACCTGTTGTGCTCTGATGTGAGACTAAAAGTAAGCACTGACAGCTTATGATAACTTAGGTTAACTATGATTTAACCTCTTTTTAAAAACAACATTGAAGGACTCATTTTGTATTTTCTTACAAATAATCTTCAAGTTGTTTACTCAGTATATCTCTAGCATCTGAAAGTAGTATTATTCCAGGGTTAGTCTCAGGTGTATTACTTTGGTCTGTCCAGTTCATGCCAACTGTAGATCCAAGCCAGAATTTTTACTTCTGCTGGTAGCTGTGGCTAAGGCTGGATGTTTTCCCAAGTCAGGAGTCAGGGCCTTACTGCTACATCATTTTTCAGATTGTCCTGTTTATTTGTTTCTTATTGTCTTATCACTTTATCTTTTTATTTGTATTTTACTTTATCATGTCTATATTGATATGTTCTTTCTGGGAATTTCTATCCACTGAATATTTATGTGTAAATATGCTTTCCCACATCTCATTGCCTGCATTTGATCAGCCTGTGCTGATCCCCGCTCATTTTTCTAACCTGTCTTTCCCACTGTATAATTTTCCCTTTCTCAATGGTGTTTGCAAAACATCTCAATTCAGCTTTATCCACAAACTGTAATTAATGTCCTATTTGTGTCTCCTTCAAGACCATTAATAATGCTTTTAAGTAAAAGCAGGCCTAAGACCAGTCTCTTTCTTCCTGCTGAATAGAATGTCTCATCTTAATGGATGATTATTTATTCTTACCTCCTGTTTATGATCCTTTAGCCAGTTCTCAGTCAACATGGCATTGTTCCTTTCTGAGACATGGTATGAATGGTTTGATTCAAATTTTAAACAATTCCTGGGAGAAAATAAAACAAAAGCTAATAAAAATATGCATAAACATCGTTACTGCTTGTTTTATTGCAGGCTTGTGTAAGTCTTATGAAAGTAGTTTATTATCAGTTTTTCTAAGTAGTCTTCTGTACTGAGGTCTTGTCTCTAGAGCTGTTGCACTGGATTCATGCCCTTGTAATGAAAGCAGTGGTGAAGCTGGTACAAATAAACAGAACTGCTCCTGGCAAATGTAAAGCAAACCCGAGTCAAGAGCCAAAAGCACAGCTGGTATTATATGTTATAGCTCTACTGAAATTAATAATTTTAAGTCATTATTTTTACACTGGGATAATTAAGCATTGGAATGACCCAGTATGGCATTTGGAAGGTCTTTATTTGTGTATCTTTTCATCAGGATGGGGTGTGCTATTTGCATATATTTTCTTAACGTGTAGCTCAGCTAAAAGCTATGGGTCTGTTGGAAATCACAGAATCATAGAACACCCTGCTGAAAGGGGAACTTAAGGATACTTGGTCCAACCTTTCTTGGCAATAGCATGGTCTAGACAAGATGTGCCAGCACTCTGTGCAAGTGAATATTAAAAGTGTCCAGTGACAGGGAATCTACCACTTCCCTGGGGAGATAATTCCAATGGCTGACTGTTCTCATAGTGAACAATTCCCCTCTTGTGTCTGATCAGAATCCCCTCAGGAATAATTTTTACCCTCTGCCCCTCACTTTTACCATGTGACTCCTTGTAAAATATTAGTCTACATCTTCTTTCTAGCCACCCTTTAAGCAGTGGAATATGGTGATATTGTTTTTCTTAAGCCTTTTCTCTCACGGCTGAATAAACCCAGTTCTCATCCTTTTCTCACACAGCAGCTTCCCAGTCTCTTGGTCATCCTTGTGACCTTTCCCTGGACCTTCTCCAGCCTTACAAATGCATAAGGGCCTTCAGCTCATACTCTGCAGGTAGTCAGCCAAGATTAACACTCATGATTTTTTTTTACCTTGTAAACTGATGAGTTTATGTTTGATACAAAATAATGTTTGTATGTAAAATCTTCTTCATGATACACGCACATAATTAAAGTACATTTTTCTTACATTCCCGTATTTCTTTTCCAACACTATTTGGATCAATAAGTAGTACAAGCAGTATAATAAGTAAGCCCACAGGGGGAATAATATGAAACAGCCTTTTCTTTGCTAGCTTCTCTCAGTTTTGGGGAATCACATTTCAAAACATTGCTTCAGCCATTGTACGTTTATTGAAGCAGAACAAAATTTGGGTACCATTTCAGATTCGTTTACAACTGCAAGCACAACAGAGTCATTCTCTGTCCCTGGGGTAACAGCAAAGGAGAAGATTAATAGGATTGTTCTCCCCAAGAAAACCTGACATCAAAAGGCTAAGAAATGGCTTTCCTGACAAAGGTCAAAGTGGAGGACAATTTAGGGACTTAGCAGAGCAGAGCACCTAAATCAGTTCATATGAAATTACCTGTTTGACTCTAAACCCAGCTTATTAGTGCAGTGCTGCACCTGGCCTGCTAAGCCCTGAGGGGTGCAGCTATCCTGTACATGGATTTTAATGGACACTTCTTATACTCTTAATCCCAGGATTACAAAAGTAGAGCTTTCTTTTTATTTATATCTTTTAGCAGGACAGCTCTACCAAAAATGCCCTCTCAGCTGAATAGGGTAAAGTATCCTTTGTCCTGGGATGGAGGAGAACCTGCCTAGGAGAAAGGTGTGCTTTGCTGTGCCTGCCACAGCTGTGGGAATACCTCACTTCTTGGACAATGTAAACTGCAGGTCACACTGAGGGCCAACAGGAGTCTCTGCTCAATTTTCCAAAAACACAGCCAGGCCCAGACAGAGCATGGTTGTGACTGTCACCATAAATGCCTGCAGAGATTTGTTTGTCCTGAATTTTTTACATGGGGGGGTTATTTGTACATTAATTAGAAGTGCAAGGCTGTGCTCAGAGCACAGCAAGGGCTGCTTTGAACCCATCAAGTTTTTCCTTCACAGCTTTGCAGCATCCCAGTAACACTGGGGGTGGGTTTCTTTTTCTCTTTTTTTTCTTGTAACGTAGGATGAAAAACGATGAGGTAATTTGCCAGCTTTTATGCAACTGGCAGATGGGTTATATTAATATCATAAGAACATATTGTTCCCAATGCCAGCTTAAAAGAAGAAATGCTATATCAGGCCTAGATTCAGCAAAGTTCCAAGGAACGTGCCTGTATTTATTCCTCCTTAGTAAAGTAATAATATGTTACGTCCATATCTGATTTAATTGAAATAGATATTTTCACTGGTTTACTTCTGGGCTGAGGCACTAGCAACATATGGGAAAGTCGATATTCTCATGCCAGTATTTTGGTTCTGATTGTTCAATAACATTCTCTGACCCAGCATGACCAAGTGTTACACACAGCTCTCCTAGAGTAACTACAACAACACTGTGTTGATGTTTGAGTACACGAAAGATTGTAAATAAGAGCCAGGACTGGTCAGGATGTGGAAGACAATTTCAGTTGCTGAACTGCGATCTAAAGTATGTCTGTAAGAAATCCAATGATGCTGAATATTTCATACATTGAGATCTCAGCTCACTGTGAACATCATCTTGATTCTGTTGATTATACATAGTCACTGTATAGATGCCATTTCTGCACACTGTCCCTCCACACTTCACATTAAGGAGAGGGTTGTAAGTAGTGAAATCCTAAATTCAGAATAGGCATTTTGGTATGCAGTTAATGAACAATCTGACACAGCAGTGGCTTTTGCATAACTACTGTACTGTATAGGCACCTCTGGTATTTTCTACAGGTACAGTTATATCCATACATATGGACTAAAAGCTCTAAGATACCTGTAGCATGCCTTGATAGTATATTGTTACTGCAGACACAGTTTTACTGTTCAGAGAGACTCAGAATTCTGCAGATGATGAAACTGCTTCTTATTCTCTTGACAGGGATCTGAAGAATATTTCTCCTTCTCTTCAAGCACCTTGCTCCAAACAGAGCAAGCAAGATTTCTTCTTTCATCTAAAAACCATAGTGCCAACAGGGAAAGTACAAAAGGGAATATTCCTGATTAGATTGTATCTTCCTTAGCTCTCCTTCCACTTGTGCAGTTGCAAGAATACTTTTAAGCTTTGAACAAAGTACATTAAAATTAAAGCCATTTCATTCAAAAACCTGTTCCATTTCAGCAGCTCTGGTCAGGACACAGATAATAAAGGACTGGGGGAAGAGAAGAGCCTTTTTTTATCTCCTGAAAATGTCTTGAGTGGAAAGCATTTCTTGTATTGCAAGATGACAATTAAACAACAAAAAAAATTAACACAAACAAAAGCACAGGAGATGTTCTCTATTTTCTATTTTTTATCCTGAAGAGAGGGATTTAGCTGTGATAACAGGATATTTCCAGGGGATCAACAACCTGTACCTTTAGCTGATCTGTCTGTTCACACAGTCTCTCTCTGCATTCTGTCCAGCTCTGTAATTCTGGCCTGCAAAACAGATTGAAGCAAGTTAAAAAGAAAACAGCTACTGGTCTGAATCTTCAAATGAATCTGCATGGGACATGCTATTAATATTTTTTATCATTATTTATGCATGGTGTTAGAGCATGGAAAGACTTTGGCTTGATTATCTCATGCACATGTATTGACATATAACCAAAAAGAGTGCTTGAAAACTTTAGAGTTGGATCAAAGACCCATTGTGTTTATCTCATAACCATGGGGCTCAAATGTAAAATGAAGCATTGATTTTAGAACATTTAGAATTCTTTCCCTCCAAGTAAAACAGTTTTAGGTTGAAACAGAAAGGTAGGAAGCTGCATGCTGTGATTTCATTGCTCTTGCCTTTAGGAGACAGCTAACCTTTCAGAGGCTGGGACTGTGGAGAATATATTCATCAGGGAGGGGAAGAACACTGATGGATTTACTAGTATCTCCTTTCTGTTTTATTACCAAAACAAATAGCTGTCTTTTTGATATACAGTTCCATAGGTTGGCTCATAGAACATGTAAGGTGAAACACAGTCAGGATTGAAATACAATAATTTTTGACTTTAGCAAGGCCAAGATTTTGATCCAGCATAGGTTTCGGTGTTTTAGCTTTTATATTGAAAGCTTGTGTTCTCTCCTCATATGGTTTTGTTGTTCGGGGTTTTTTTGTAATAAATCATGACCCCCAGTACCTTTTGAACTTATGATGAGTTTCAACCAAATAGATCAGGCAGACAGGTCTTTCTCCTAAAACTTCCCAGAAGCTGTCTCCTGACTAGAGGACAAATCTTTAAATACTGCTTCTGATTGCAGAAAGCCAGTTCTGTCCTTTATCTGTTTCAAAAGAAGTCAGTAAACAAGTATATATTGGACACTGTGGACCACTGTACACAGACTTGCCTGTGTCCTTCTGTTGACACATGTAACACTTCCATAGTTTATAATGGAAAAGTCTATGGTGAAGAGAACAACATACTGCTAACAAAAAAAAAAAAAAAAAAGAAAACAAACCCAAACCAAACCAAACAAACTAAACAAATAGAGGTAGTTCCACAATTCCTTGTGGACATCATCCTTAGAGGCTTTGTTGCCTAACAGTTTACAGAGCCCTAATCAACATCATCTGTCAATCTGTGGGAGCAGCCTCTGCTAAGGGACATTTCTGTCAGCACCAGCACAGGGAGTGGGAAGGCACCAAAAGTAGACAAGAGTGGATTCTGAGGAGGGAATGTTCTGAGACATGACCCTCACAGCAACATTCAAACAGGAACCAGGTCTGTGGTCCAGCCCTTGTGCTAACACACTTGTATCCACTCTGGCCAATGAAATATGGGTAGAGAGAGCTGCAGGAGTTGCACTGGAAGGCTGGGTAGTGCAGTGTATAGGTTAAAGCTGCAGTTCTTTTTCTGCAGGAGGAAGTGTTAGTAGATACATGTTCTCACTTTCCCAATTTGCTCTTAGAACAACTTGTGAGATGCAGGTTATTGCAGGTGCCTTGGCAGTAGCTGATTGCACAGTTTGTGTCCTTTCAGAGAGGGAACCAAGGATCTCCATCACCTCTGGGTAACCCTTTAACTACATAACTGCATGACTAAAGGGGACATGGACGTACCAAAATGCTTTGTATGCTGGTGTCCAAACTGCTAAGTAGGTGTGGAAAATCTTTGCTAACCTGAGTTGCTGCTGAAAGGAGTGCCTCCCACTGAAAACGTAGGGCTGCAATACTACCAAGTTTTACACAGTTGGCCTTAGCACCTTTACTAATATTTATTACTCTAAAAATTCAGGATCTGTGAATTCTGGGTATGTTATAGGGTTTGAGGGCTATGTCAATGAAATTTAGGCACACACTTCCTCTGCTAAATCTAATCTAATCTATGGCCTTCCTTCCAGATTGTTGGTTGCTAGAGTGGAGCATATCCTTGTACAACTTAAATCACTATTCACTTTCTTGGCTGTGGTAGGATGCTAAATACTCACACATACTGTGAAAATATTAACACTTATTCAGATGAAAAGTGGTAAAAGAGCTGTTGGTTCTTAAAGATTCTGTAGCAGCTGCCACGAATCTGGAAAAGTTCCTACAGGTAAAAGCACAACCCAATCATCTACTGTCTTATTTCTGGGCTTCCTCAGTCAGCGGGGACTAATTAAGATAACTGGGCTATAAAATGGCAGTGAAAAGCATTTCCTGGCTCTTCTGGGTAGCTGATTTGCTGGGGTGGATTTTGATGCATTATGAGCGGTGGGAGAAATGGAGCATGTTAATGCTACTGGCCAGGGAGAAGGGGAAGTTGCGGAATTCATTGCTCTGCTAGAAACTCGCCCTCTTAATGAGGTGATCATAAAATGCCAATTCCCCAAAGCTAACACATATTTTTGTATAGTATCTTTATTTTTATAAGGCATGGGGATAGCTATTTTTCCACTTTCTCTGACAGCAGGCTGACCAAATACTACTCAGAGGAGTACTGTGGGTGCACTAGGCTTTCCTCTTTCCTTTGGCTGTACAGTTCTCAATTAGCTTTTAAGTTGCATTATAGATCTGCTAACAGTTGTGCAGTTAAATCATTAATTACCTTCACAGTCAGTTGGGAACTCAATTTCACTTTGGTTTGCAGTTTGTGCTCCACAGTAGATTACTTAGCAAATCCATAAACATCTTCAGACAGTATAATTTAAAGAAGTTAATGATGAGGAAGTTTAGATAATTTTATCACAAAATAATTCTTAGTTAGGCATGTGAAATAGTGTTTATGAGAAAGAGGGTTTAGCTATGCAAATATCAGCCATGTAAGCAAATGGAATGAAAAATTATGTGAGGTTGTGGATTTTTCCCCCCCGTGAGTAAGAAAAATATAATTGTTTTTTAGTTTTTTTTTTTTTTTTACTATTGTCTAAAAGATTAAGAGAGAAATAAGGATTCAGAGAATAACTAGATTGGGGGTCAGAACATCTGAGATTGCTTCTAGCTCTGTTTCTGACCTGTGTTCTAAGCAAGTCTCTGGGCTTCTAAGTTCTGGTTTATTTTTTACCCTTTATCTATTTAAATTAGAAAATCTTCAGCACAATCTGTTGTCAATATATTTGCACCTACTCCAGTGTAGTCCTGATTTCAATTTGCACGCAAAAAAAATACTCTATTGCTACTAATAGATTCACATTCAAATGCAGCAAAGCTTTTAGGTGTATTGTGGGTTTTGTCTTGGGATGGAGACAAAGGTTTCTACTGCAAGCTTTTCAAAGTGTGTTGATTTTCTAATTAATCTAATTACTCTAGTGTGTTTTGAGGCTGCCTTAGTCCAAATATGATTTGCTTTGAGTATGGAGGCCTGGACTTGTTTCTCCAGACAGAAAAGCAAAGCTATCTGGAGAGACTGTTATCACCCTGTCTAAATTGTAAGAATAACAGCAGAGAGAAGCAGAGATATTTTTATAGTGCCTGATGGTCATTCATCAGGGAGCAGGAGTTCCAAGAGGGGTCTGGTATTAAAAGATGTGTTCTAGCATAAGAAAAAACACCATCAGATTACTATTTTCTGAGATCTGATAAGGTGCTGCTACTAGAGGTGTAAAGTGTTTAAAATTAAAGTTGTCACTTTGCCATGTGTTCTCAGATTGGGGCAGTCTTACCTTTCCTTTCCAAACAGACTGAAAACCAATTTGAACATGCTTCCAACCTATTTTGCTGTTCTAGAGACAGGAATGTAGTTATGGAACAATTGTTTTTCTCATAAGTTATGAAACTGAAGAGGGGATCAGAGTTGAGAAACTGAAGTGTAAAAATGAGAGTTGAATTCCAGTGAATGGAAATGCTCTCCCTCAGCCAGGAGAAGATAAGTGGGACTGCTGCAGACTCTGCTCCCCAATTCAAAAGGAAAATAGAAGAACCTGGGCTGAAAACAATAGGAAGAAAAAGAGAAGGACAGGCTGAGCGATATTGAAAGGCTCTAGACAAGCTAATAGGGTTTCTGACCATCTCCTTTTATGGATCTGAGATTTACTCAGATGAAGGCTGAACAGTTAACAGCATAGAGCTTCAAATACAATGCTATGGTATATAAAATTGAATGAAAACACAGAAGCTTAACAGAGGACTTTTCTTCCTCTAATGCAATGCTATTTTGCATTTGACTCCCCACTGTTCCCTGGGAAAGGCCAGCATACAAAATGTTTTTTACATTCCTTCATTAATAATTTGCCTCCATTATGTCAAGCTGTCTTGTTCCTCTTGTGCAGTAAGAGGGTAAAAGAGCTCTATTTTGTAATTATAATCGTTTAACTAACACGATAAGAAGGAATGTTTTTGTTAGCAGCACAGAATTTTCTCGGTCTTCTAGAGTACAATTTTAGCCATGATTAGACAATTGACTGATCTATAAACAATTGAGGTGGGTTGACTGTGGCTGGGCACCAGGTGCCACCAAAGATGCTTTATCCCTGCTCTCCTCAGCTGGACAGGGGAGAGGAAATATAACAAAAGGCTTGTGAGTTGAGATAAAGATAGGGAGAGATTCACCAGTTACCACAAAACAGACCTGACTTGGAGAAAATTAATTGAATTTGTTGCTAATCAAATCAGGGAAGGATAATGAGAAAAAACCCAAACCTTTAAATACCTTTCCCCCACTCCTGCTTTCTTCCTGGGTGCAGCTTCACTCACAATTTTCTCTCCCTCTTCCCCAGCAAGAGGGGCGAGAGGGGCTGCAACCAGTTTATCACACAGTGTCTGCTGCTCCATCCTCCTCAGGGGCAGGGCTCTCACACTTACCCTGCTCCAGCATGGGTCACCCCTGTAGCCCTCCTGCTAACCAAGACTTTGCCTTGCAAACCCAATACAAGGAGCTATTACACATGGTTGGAGAGAACAGCAATAGGTTTTACAGAAACACCAAGAAAATGCACATTACTTCACACAATTTTTTCAATCTTTGTTAAATTGAAAAAGCTGACATTTCAGTACAGAATAGTACTGAAAAAAAAAGTGAAAAGCTGAAATGCTTTATTAATATGTTGAGGTTTAATCCTTTATTCTCTGTAAATGTTACTTGACAAAAATCATGTCAGTATCACTGTTTTGGTGACATCAGCAATCTATGGGATATTATCTGATTTGTTTTTCCTCCTACTTGCAACTACTTCCTTCTTTTGTCCTACTTTTAGGAAAGTTGGTGTGAATTTTAAATATTTACAAAAATGTTTCTATTCCGTCTGGCCAACCAGCTCCAGGAGCATCATTACCCCTTTTCCTAAAGGCTGAAGGGATTGATGCATGCCAGATTGCAGCCAAAAATACACAGATGTGGTGGGCACCCCTCTGACTGCACTAATGGCTGCACTTCTTGTACACTGCTGAGGATCTGCTGTGAATCCTGTCATCTGCCAAAAAGTCATGTTAAATCCGTATCATCTGTCATGTTTCTGACCTCTGCTTTTGTAATTTAAGAGCCTTGTGCTCAGCCTTGTGTGGTGCCACGTGGGGAGTGGCGCTGGCAGAGCTGCCCTGCGTGGTGCTTGTGAGCCGAGCTGGGTGGGTTTGTGACCTGAGTGGGCTCTTGGTGTGTGAGGATGGGCTCACCATGGGCGTGTTTCAGCTTGCTCAGAAGAGAGAGGGAAGCACACTGCACTTAAAAAAACTTCAAGGAAAAAGAATTGTACATATCTTCCTGAAATCTTTATTAAAGGATGTCTTAGCACAGCAGACCAAGTACAAAGGCACCTTTATGTTCCATGTGGCAAATATATCTGAGATACGTTAAAGAGACTGGCTTTGCCTGCCTTTTTTGTTGTTGTTTGGTTTTGTTTTGTTTTCTTTGTTTTTTTTTTCTCTTTTTTTTTTTTTCCTGGAGATAGGTTAAAGAAGTTTAGTATTAAAATAAAAGCTCAAAAAGGTAAATTCACTCTGTACTGGATCTTTTAAACAAACAAGTCATTCTTTCCCAAGGAGGATTTTCTATCTGAATTGTTCCCCCTTGTTGATGAAGACTATCTGTAGAATTTGGCACTCCTACAGGTACAACCATGAATAATGCATGTTGACTAGGAAAGAATGGACAGCAAATAACAACAGGAAACAAATACCACACTTTGCAGAACAAATTTCCAGGTGCACAATAATTCCTTCTAAAATCTGTGAACCTCATGGGATTCTCATATATTTTCATGAACACCTGCAAGCAATAAATATCCCGATGCTGTGCATTGCAGCTGAATTTGCTGCCTTCATTTGTGTGTGGGAGAAATCATATTCGTATATCTCATCCATCTCCTGTGTCAAGCTCCTCTGCTCTGCTTCGCTGTGCTGCAGCTCAGTGTGAATAGTGGCAGAGAGAGTTTGCAGCTACCTCACACACTGAGCAGCTTCTTGTGGGGATCCTGTTTGCAGCAGGTAAAGGATGGACACAGGACCCAACTAAGTTGACATATTGTTGATAAGGGGCTGCCAAGGGACCAGTCCTTCCTTCTGTCTCCTATTCAGGCATCCCACATCCAACTGGTGGAAGGAAGGGTGATGTTGGTGGGGCTTTTCTTGTGTTTACCCTGCAGTGAGGATTTATTCCGCCATCTGCTCTAATTTCTCACTCTCTGACAAATCTACAAAGTCTTATATTGAGGTAACATTGATAAGGCCTTGACAGCAGTGGCTTTAAGAGATGAGTCACCAGCAGATAAAAGAGGGTATTGGTGCATTTGTAGACAGAACTCCAGCATTGAAAAAATGTGGAGGACACCACACAGGCCTTCACTATGAAAAACTGAAGTAAATTGTGATATATGGTTTTACTTAATGCATTTGCCACGAGTGCTGTGAATTTTTTTTTTCAGTTGAAAACAGTCTTGAACTAAACAAACAAACAAACAAAGACCTCAAAACAATTTAAAAAATAAAGTAACTCAGAACTTGGGCTTGGGAAAGTCAGAGAAACACCTTCCAGGACAGCTGATGTTGGCAACTGAGGGAAGGGAGTCAGGATCATCAGATCAGCATGTAATTCAGCTGTTAGTTACACTGTTAGTGTTTCCTTGTTTTGAACTTCTTTATTTGTGTATTCAATTGGGACAATGAGAATACAACCCTTTACCTGACTCAGGTGCAGCAATAGCAATGAAATACAAGTAAAGCCCATTGTTTTTTATTTCAAGAGCACTGAAATAAAGTCAAGAGAACCTCAAAGGTTGTGTCCCTGCAAGCAATGGATCCATTCCCCATGGACAGAAAAGCCATGTGGATCCCAGGAGATTTCCACCTCTCTGCAGACTAGTCCAAGAACTAGAAACATTTTGTGTTCATGCTGCAAAACAACAGGATTTGGGCACAGCAGCACAGCAGCAGTATTTCACAGTCTTGATGAACAGGACAATATATGTTTATAATTTCTTCTGTATTCATCTTATCCTGCCCCCTCATTCCAGGAAAAAAAAGAAAGCTGTTTCACTCGGTCCTGCTGGAATTCTCATTCCTCTCACCCCAAGATAGATCAATGCCTCAACTGTCAGTGTAAGAAACATTTCTCAAAAGAATTTCTGGGCTTGATAATTTACCTTTGTGCCAATGGGTATTTTTATGAGAAAGTCAGTGGGTCAAAGTGGCCCTTGTGACAGATTCAAATATATTGCTCTGTTTGGGTTTTTTCAATATACACTTCAATAAAGAATGCATGCACTTTGACAGTGCAGAGACTTGATAATTTGTAAATGGAAAACCTGGATTCCACTAATTAGGCTTCAAACAACTAGAAGGTGAGACAGCCTGTGGCTGTATGTTTTAGAACTAAAGCTTGTTGCTAAAATAAGTTGCACATTCTGCATATTTTACAGCTAAGAAAGCACTATGCAAATGGTATAAGACTAAGGAAGAGAACACAACTTTATCTTGCTTTGCAATACTATTCCTTATCCTGATTTCCCAGATTGAGAGAGGTGTTACATATTATTGCAAGAAAAGAAAACACACCCAGATCTGAGATAAGAAAAGTCTTCAAAAGATTAAGCTGTTATTCTGTGATCGTGCCTAGTTTCCCACCTATCTGCCTTTTTGTAGCCTAGCCTTGTTGTTTCTTGTAAAAAGGCTTACCTGTACAGACTGTCTCAAATCTGAGCCAGGAGGGTGGAGAGGAGAGGGTTTTATCTGTCATCCATTCTCTGTGGCCATCAGTCACAGAAAAACTGGCCATGAGGACCTAGTCCTTGGATACCTTATTACAGCCTTTCAATATATAAAGGAGGCATATTAAAAAAAAAAAAATGGAGGAAGACTTTCACCAGGGTCTGAAGTGACAGGACTTCAGAAAAGGTAAGGTTTCAAAAAAGAAAAGGGGAAAAGGTTTCAAAATGAAACTAGGTAGACTTAGACTGCATATAAGGAAGAAATGCGTGTAGTAAGATACTGGAACACGTTACCCAGAGAAGTCATGGAGACCCCATCACTGGAATTGTTCAGGGCTGGAGGGAACTTGGAACAACCTATCCTTGTGAAAGATGTCCCTGCCCTTTGCAGAGGAGTTGAACTATTCTGTGATTCCATGATTCACCTGCTGTGTGGACACCAAGGTGCTATATTGGGGGAAAACAGCCTTCTGCACAGAGGAGCAACAACCTCCTGAGGTGGAGATGAGGAGGGAAAGTGGCAACTTGTTCTTGAGAGTTTGAAGTTATTCAGTGGCATGCTGTCCCTTAATCCTGTCGATTCTGTACCTGGTGTCTGCTCCTGCCTTAGGACACTAGTAGTTAAGAGAGAAGGAGTAGTATCTGGAATAAACAAAGCTGAGGTGGAGAAAGGAAGACACCTGGCAATGCACACAGACTAATATTGTCTAAGTCAGCAAGCACACTTTGTAGCAGAGCAGTGATGCCCAAGACTTTGAAACATTGTTTTCCATTCTGATTTGGTCAGATAAGGCAGCAGTTGTGCAGGTGAGATGGATTTCCCACAAATGAGAAAGAAAAGAGTTGCCACTAACAGGGAGGACAGCAGGGTGGAAGGGCATGAGGATAAAAAATTATCTTCACAGAGAAAATAATCAGAGTTCAGGAACATCATTCTGGCACTAGACTTCTGATTAAATAAGTTGCAGTAGACATAGACTTAGCTTCAATATATGTGAAACCAGTTCAAAATTGGTTCCTGGGCAGGATGGAGTACCCTGTCTACCTTCCAGATAAGTGCCTGTCTCACCCCCACAAGGCTGAAGTGCAACAAAAACTGGCAGGAGAGCAGGCACGTAGTGAGCAAGGCCAGGAAAGGTTGGATTTTCCCTTATGAGTGGAACAGGACTAGAAAACCCTAACAGCCTACAGGTGCAGCCCTGGCACCTGAGCTAAGCTGGCAGATGCCCAGGGCAAGGAGCTTCTGATTCACTCAGTCATGTCAAGCTCCTGAGGAAGGTGGTGCTGCAGGAGTGAGACCCAAGAGAAAGCTAAGGCCAACAAGAGTGCCATGGCATGGAGAGGGGATGAAGGCTGAGGGACCCCTGACATGGAAAAGGAACAAACCTGTTTGTTATTGGTTTGGTTTTTTGGTTTTGTTTTGGGTTTGTTTGTTTGTTTGTTTGTTTGTTTGTTTTTTAACAGAAAGAGGAATATATCAGGCTTCTAAAATAATACATTGAATTTCTCCACATCAGTTTTATTTTGGTGACATCAAGGCTCATGGCAGAGCACTAACACAACCCTGTGTATCCATGCCTGCTGACTGCTGCCCTGGAAATGCACCCAGCTGCTTGCAGGCTTGTAAAACACATTCAAAAATAAAAAAAATAGACTAAGGGTCGTGACTAGTCCATAACTGATGAATGCTTTCCCTCAAAGTATATATTCTTCTAATGAGATTCCTTTAAATGCAGTGATTGTAATTTTTTGTATTTTCCTATTGTGAAAGCAATAAAATATAAGCAATGACATTAAAAAAACCTTATTTCAGTTGCAATGAACAATGTTTCTGACTATAAGTTAATGGTTTACATATTAATTCTCTCATCTCTCTGATGGGCAGAAAATTGCTTTAATATAAAAGCAGTTAAATTTGTCATTTCATATCTACATAACTTAGATTTAAAAATTTATTACAAGGCAGTATCAAATTGTTTCATAGCAATTTAGCAGATTTCATAGAGGAAAAATGTGTCAAGTTGGAGGTTGAGGTAAAATTTTTCTCCCATTATAATTAATGTACTTTTTATGTTTATTGTCTAATCAATTATTTTAAAGGAGACCTAAGGAATGTAATAAAAGTGATTCTTGGAAAAGTTAAGCTGGATTTCTGAGAGTGCAGACAGATTTTATTCTTATTGCTGAAATAAAAAGATTTAAAATTCAGTCTTGTCAGGTAAAAGTAAAAATGGCAACAATTTTGGATCAAAAATTCTTTTACTGTTCCATCATGTGAGAAATCAAGAAGCGAAATAATTTAACTGCTTTATCGACTCAGATTTCCATTTGAAAACTTACTCAGCAAAATAACAAAGCATGGTCTTATGCTGGGGAATTACATTATCAGCTTGACTGAGGTTGCTCAGAGCCATTCCAGCAAAGGCACAAAGTCTGATGCTAATATTAAATATTTCTTTGAGTTCATGTTTATCCAGCAGCAATTGATGCTGAAAGGCTTTTGTAACTTAGATCATCCACGTAGCATCACCAATGCTGTCCAAAGGGACTGTAGGTGCATTTTGTCTTGAGCAGTGCTTCCAGGACATTTTTGATTTGGGACTTGAATTCTCTTATGTAATCTGGAATTAATCCCATGGAATAATTAATTAGGCTTTTTTTTCTGCTATTATTATTATTATTATTATTATTATTATTATTATTATCATTTTGCATCAAAAGCCATCCATAGGCAATGCACTGGAAAGGACAATAGTTTAATCCCAAGCCTGAGAAAAGATTTTTGCAGCATATTTTCCATACAGGGAAAATTATCTGTAGCAGGAAAATGTGACTCTCTCTTTTTCTTTTCCCCACCCCCATTATAGAAATTGTTCATGGATTTTTTCTCCAGCTCTGTTCTCAGTAACATCCACTATAACAAAGTGTACCAGCTACATTGATTTGTGTTCTGCCCGTGTGATTCATGGTGTGCCATTGTGGTCATTATAATTGAGTTCCAGAATGAAGATAAGCAAGAAAAAAGATAAAGCGATAACCTCCAAAAAGCGAGAGATTAATGAGGGGCTTTAGTCCTGAAGAAGGCAGTGAGTGCATGTGCTTGGGAAAGTTAGGTCTTGCCAGAAGGGAAAGAAAGTTAATGTCTTTAACTATTACATGTCAGAAACCCCAAAAAGGCCAAAACTGTACCCTTTAGGTAAGATCTGGGAAAGAAAGTAAAGTTTCTTCCCTTTTTATTCCCTTCTGGCCCACTTTCCATTTTAAAACATCACCTCCATTACTTTTCTTTTTGACTCCTTTCCTTTCTGCTGCAGGGTACCAGCTAATCATCAGAACACAGTGAAGAGATGTAACAGAATTTTAAAAAGTGTAGACTTGATTTCTAAATGCCTATATCTGTTTCATAAAATATAGTCATCAACATACTAAGTTTATCTTTTTTAACACTGATGAGGCACCCAGATTTAACTCATATCTGTAGGAGAACATAACTTTCAGAGGAAAAAAAATCCAATCTGGACTTAAAAATACTATTGATTTTTTTGCATTTTTCTCTGTAAGATTCATCTTCCGCTGAACTCTTTCTTGAATTTTTCAATATCCATCTTGAGTTTCAACTCCAAGTTTTTCATGGGCAGTTGTAGCACAGTATGGATACCCTATCCTTTCTCAGCTAATGTTGTCTTTTTCTTCAGACCTTGCCTTACCTTTTGGCCATGGCACTTCATTGATCCCTCATGTTCATTTCCACAGATGCCACACAGATCCTAAAGAAAAACTGTTCATTTCCATTAATTATTTCAACTTTTGTTAATTCTTTATTGAGTCTTGTACCAGTGTTCTAGTAATTTGCCCAGGATCAATGTGAACCTGACAGACCTCTGATTATGCAAATAATTCCATTTACAGTTGTTAAATAGTGGCATACTACCAGTTTTTTTTAAGCTCCAGGAGATTTCTGAGAAAGAAGCAAAATCTCCACCAAAACCCAAAAAAACCCAAACAAACAGAAAGAAAACAAGAACAGCAAGAAAAGCCTACAAAGTATGAATGTTTTATATGTTCTCAGGATTTTTTCTCTAACTTTAAAAAAAATAAATGTTAATATTTTTTATATCAAATGCACAGAGTGTATGTCCAGTATTCCTATAAGTTAGCCAACCATTTTGGCTTCCAGTTCTTCTTGCCCATTTGCTTCTTTTTTTCCTTACTCTTTACTGAAATGTTTCCCACTTTACTGAAGAGAATGGGTTGTAAAGAGAATAAGCAAGAAATAACAAAGCCCATAATATGTATAATAAAAAATATCTGATATGTATTTATTTTTCATTATAAAGATCTTTAAAGTTCTGCTTTCAACTTCCATTAACTAAAATCTGGAAAGATATTGACATTCACATTGTGAATATAAACCATTTAATTTAAAAAATGACATTAAAATATCAAGATTCTTTTCTTTTTTTAATACAGACGTAGAGAACTAGACCTTTCTCTGAAAACCATTTTTGTCTGCCTTGGGTGAAGGAAAGCGTAGCTCGTTTAGTTGGTGAATGGGAGAATTTAGCTCAGCAGCTCTGGAAAGCCTGGAAGGAATGCTCTTTCCCTCATCCAATGCCAAATGTACTCTGGATAATGATATTTGCCTGGCAGAAGAGATTGAGAACATCTGCTACCTCAGCACCCCTAGTCCCACATTCCTGGGACCAGCAGGTGTGGGTACTGCTTGGATGCAGGCACCACAAAGGGGAAGCATCCAGCAAAAATATTTTGAAAGTAGGAAATCATTTGCCCACAAAATAAAATGTAAATATTTCAGGACAACCAAAAAAAAACCCACTTAGATTTCATCATAGTCACATAAGTATTTGTGATACTTATTAAGTATTAACATGAGACAATTTATGAGTTTGAATGAGGTTTTAACTATTGTGGAAATATATTAGCTGGCAACAATCTGTAATGCAAAGTGTATATGGGGACACCCTGTCTCAGAGCTTGCTAAATGCTTTGTTTTTTTATGCCATCTGTGTGCTGCTATCTTTATCTAGCTGAGGATTTTGTTTATATATCTATATTTAGTACATTGAAAAGAAGGGGGAAAGAAAAGATAATGATTTTGTTTTCTTTTTCAAATGAACCTAGGATGACATCCAAAGCCTACCAGAGTAGAAAACCTGGGCTGGGACCATCCTTAGGGTGAGATATTTGTGTAAACACCTGATATTCCTTAAATGATGATATGGACCAAACAGTCCTAAGATCTTCTTAAGAATTTCTTTCAAAGGATGGATTCAGGTTCTAGGTGCCCTCAGCATCTGCTGAAGGTTGGCAGATACAACCAAAACTGCGGGAACTGTGCCCAGGAGTAGTGAGGGCTGCAGTCAAGGAGCAGCTATTTTAGGTTGTGAGCAAAGACATTGGTTCAGATATTGTGCAAGTAAGGTGTGATAAATGGATAGAGATAAAAAGCTACAGGGTTGAAAGATCCTCAGGCAGAGATGGAGATGGAGCTTGAAGCTGGAAAGGGTTGAGTGTACAAATATGGAAGGGTGAGGACACATGGCTACCAAAATCTCTCCTTGTAGCTTAGTTATGGGTATAACTTGACTAAAGAAGCTCTAATATCATAGTGCAAATGAAAAAGCAATGACACCTGTCATCTCCTTTCCATGGGAAAGGAGCTAGCACCCATTTCCAATTAATCATTTTGTAGCAAAGGAAAACCAAAATGCTCCTGTGCTTTTCTGACCCAGATGTAATACTGTGAGCTACTTTCTGGATAGGCAAAGCCTTTAAGTAACTTGGTGAGGGACTGTGGGCATGGGAAGACCTGAGCTCCAAGTTCCTCTGCAAACTTTCTGCTGACATGGGATAAATAATTTCACTTTTCTCTGTGCCTGATTTGTTAGGCGGCATTTGGTAGAGAAAGGCACCACAAGACTTTGAAAGATGCATAGGTTGAACTAACATAATTCTTGAATATGGCCCTGTAAGTCTAGAAAAGTTAATATACTAATTTATATTTACCAAGTGAATTCTTGTCCCCTGGAGTTTAGGATATTCTTTGTTTATGTACTCTAAATCTATGTTTGGTCAGGGTGTTTAACAGGATGGATGTGCATTCCTTCTGCTAATTAATTAAAACAAAGACACTTTTGGCTTGAACCAGACAGTAATACCATTCAATTGGAAATAAGAAAAAGAGTTCATGTGACAAGTTTTGTACTGTAAGCCACAGTCACTTGATCAGTGGTAAGCATTTGTTTCCATTGTGTGGATAACTTGAATTCTTGACAGCACATATGAACAGTTAAGTTAGTTCTGCCTTGAGTTAAGTGAAATCTGGTCTGTGCTGGGATTTTCTGAGGATTTCATCAGCAATTCTTTCTTGCAGTCTGTGGTTTTCACCAGTTTTCCACTCTTACATTTATACCTGAGGGAGTATCTCCCAGAGACCTGTTTCTTTTTCTTAAAGTATTCTGTGGCTTTTTCTAGCAGTACTATAAACTACAGGAGAATTTGTCTGTCCTCAATAGAAAAATAACACAGAATGTTAAACAAATGGATTTTTAAAGAGTTTATGCTCCCGATTCCTTGGAAGTTTCTCTATGAGTGTGCTGGCACTAGTAATGATGTATCATTATGATGAGATCCTGGTCTACCTGTGCCACCAGAACATATCCCTTTAGAGATATAAGATTGCTCAGTTTTAACTCTGACTTTATCTTACTGCCTGATACTGGATCATAAAAGACCCTGGAGTCATGGTGACAGTTGGAATAAGGATAAAGAATGTGACCATATGGTGCTTTTCTATGTTATAGGATGCAGTTGTGTAACTTGGCATGGCTCACTTTGTGAACCAAGAATGCTGGAGACAGATATATTGCTGGGAGATAACGAATTTCACATTTCCAACACAAGACAGAAGCTCACGTCTCTGCTAGAACTGTTTTTGATCTTGTCTGCAAACTTATCCCCATGCCATGCCACAGAGCTGTCAGTTATCAGTGCCGTATCTGCAGAACAGCTGGAAATTTGGATTTTAGGCCACCACAAAGTAGAATTTTGCCCCTGCTGAGCAGATTGACAGGTAACTTATTTGGTTCTTTATGCACAGATTGTGCCTGTGACCTCCAGCAGCATGGATAGCAACATATCTTTTAAAATCACCACCCTCTCCAGTCTATTTGGTGTGCCTCTGTGTAAAACAGGATTAGATGAGTAGGAAATGCAAAGTATTATTTTTAAGAGATCATTTGCAGCATTTAACTGTTAAGCACAGCCAGTCATATTTCTTGCTTAACAAATCATTCAGACTGATAGAGGTGAACCAACCTCTATAGACTGTAAAAAAACCAAAAAAGTGCTTAAAAGTCAGGATTTTCAAATAGCCCCTTCATGATGAGAGATGAACCAGGATCCTGAACTTGAATCAATGAACTGACTTGTTCACCATATTAGTCACATGCAACAGAAAGGCATCAAAATCACTCCCTGATAAATCATTCATTCCTTATAAATTCATTCACATCGCTTTATACTGATACATAAATGCATGAGCCCTTAATTCAGTCTGATGTCACTCTCCAGCCTCAGTTTGGGTCTCCCATGGCCCTACAGCTACTGTGAGACAGGGCAAATGCCATCGACCAGGGAAGAATGAGTGGCACAGGGTATTTCCAGAGCAGGTATAATTACCATTTTGTGCGCCAATTAATATTAGATTAAAAAAAAGACATCCTCCAAAGAAACCTATTTATTATTTAAAAGCCCCCCAAGGTATCTTCTGACATGGATTGGTGCTATAGCAAAGCAGAGGCATGAAAGCAGCTGAAAGCAGACAAACTGTTAAGCAGCATTTAATCCTTTATGCATGTTTTATACATAAACAAATTGGAATGTGTAGATCAATGTCCTCCAGCTGTTTTTCAAACTCCATTCTGCCTTCATTAAAGATTTAAGGAGGAAGTTTCCAAACATAGATATGATGTCGGAAAAACAGGATAGGATCTTTTTTTCCCCTGAGCAGTTTTCTTAAAACCACCTCTGCCTCTCACTCAAGCAGCAGCACACTGCAAAGTGTTCCTTTGCCATTGCAGCCTACACATTAAACCCTCTATACAGTCTTTTAGTGCTGAGTCACGTTAATTAGACAACAGATATAACTGCCTGATAAAGTGTCCTCAGAGAGAGCCAATTTGGCCACATCAAGTTCACACGGGAATCATAAAATACCAGGCTCAAATCAATTCCATGTAAACTCAGCCTATTTTCAATGACGTAGTGCTCTATGGCTCCTCAAACATTTATTCTAACAGCCACAGTGAGAATTCATTGATTTAATCAGAAGGAAAGTTTTTCAATTTACCCCTCCTTGTCACTAAATATCTTGACAAAAAGGGAAAAGTTTGTTCTCAGGATTGAGGTGGAGAAGAGCAGGATGAAACGAGGGTGTTGGTGGCCTGCTCAGCATTTCAGAGATTGGCATTGCAGGGATACTGCCTTTGCAGTTTCTGTTCTTTCCCATAGCTCTTTCCTGTGCTGAGGGCTGCCCTCCTCTCCCAGCCTAGTGGTGCTTCTGGGCTTCAGAGCAGGAGCTGTCATGGCCAGGTCTCCATTTCAGCTAACAGAAGGGGTTTAGCAATAAATAGCTCTTCTGTATCTTTGGCTGTACTGTTGTTGTCTTTACTAGCCACATGCTGATTATAAACCCCCAAAGCTGAACCCTCTCACATCTAATTGCCCAAACATAAAAGGACAAATGTCCTGACCTGTGGAGACCTCCAGGAGGGCATATAACCTTATTTCCTGGATCCTGTGTCCATCAGCATACAGCTCTGCCTTCACTACATCCCATTAATAGCAGCTTGAGTTTTCTGTTTTTACGTCCTAGTTTTGCATGTGCTGGCAGAGATTTGCTCTCTATGCCATGTTATCCCTTCCCTCTGAGACAGAGAGCAGTATCTCTGCCTTATTTCAAACCTGGCATGAATTTCAGAGTCAGATTCTTTACCTGACTACTGCCTGCACTGAGTTAAATGGGCTGCCACAATGCCAGATGTTTTTTTTTTTCTTCCTTTTGTATTACTTGTCTCCCTCGAACATGCAAAAAAGAAAAATACCTCTTCCATGGCAAAAGATGAGCTGGGATTTCCACTCCATGTGCCTTGAATTTAGAATCCTGGGACCTGATTCTAAACAGCACTATAAAGTCAGTGAGTCTTACAGATGTTCAGGAGCTGTAAAATTTACCCACACACACACAAGCACCTAGACCTGCCAACTTTAAGCCCTCTCAGCAGCTGCTGTTAGATGCAGCTCTCATTTACCCTTTACTCCTACTCTAGGGTTATTACTATTAAGAATTAATATCCAGCTGCTGTATCACAGACCTGTGGGAGTCTCAGGTTTGTAGTGGGTGGGTCCTCTGCACAGAAGGCTTGCAGAGCACTGTGAGGTGAGCAGCATCATATAAAAGTAATAGATTATTAGCGCAGGCAGCCTGTATTATGAGTTTCCAGTGCATAAACACTCCAGCCTTCCTAGCTGGAGAAATTAAAATGTAAACACAAGATGCTGCTTTACTACTTTCACATCTGGTGTTGTAACTGGCTTTACTGTGAGTATTTTCAAAACAGCCAGATTGTTCAGAACAAAATCGCACACACCACATCTGCTCCTGGAGGTCTCCAGGAGTCTTGTACCCGGATGAAGGCAAAATAAAAGGAAATTTGGCAGCACTGATAAATATCAGGAAATACAGGGAAATATAGTCAGAAGCATTTGCCTCATTTACATTAGGAAGAGAGCTGCTTTCTGACAACAGAGGTTGCATACCCAAAGTCTCCAAAGCATGAGATTTCATGACCTTTATTGTATTCCATCCATGTTTTAATAGATGCATGAACTGCTGCTTCTCAATCCTCTAACTCCACCTGAGGTGTAGAAGCAACCATAAATATTAGCTGGAAATTCTGAGCAAATCCTTTCACTACAGGTAGCTTCAGAACCTCTTTATGGAGGAGAGGAATGATACATTTATGTGTATGTATATAGATAGAAACAAATAACCATCACTGAAGGGCTTTCCCCAGTGTCTTCCCCACTGGCTAAGACAATTAGTAAATGAGGAAGTTACCAGCAAAGAATAGATTTGTTGTTTGTCTTGCATAGTTTCCTGCTGACATGAAGCCAACAAGTTGATCTGTCTTCTAAATCATGTGCCAGGTTGGAATTCCTTCTTTCCTTATCTTCATCTTGCTTCCAGGCTGCAAGGACACTACCATGAAACCAGGTAATTTATAGATGCCTCTTTCCACTCTTTCTCAGGCCTCTTTGCAATAACCTAAAGATCCAAGACTGAAAATGTAATTTCTCTCAGATCTCCTAGCAGAATTTAATGAACCCAAAACCCAAACAAACAGCTGCCTGTAATTTATTTCCCTATTCACCCATATTTACAAGTGATAGATCTAGACAGCGCTGCTTGTTGGCAGCACTATTAACCTCTACCTTGGAGAGTCTCCTCTTCTCCAGACTGAGCAACCCCAATGCTCTCAACCTTTTTTCAAAGTAGAGGTGCTCCAGACCTCTGATAATCTTCAAGGTCTTCCTCCAGACTTGCTCAAAAAATTCCATATCCATCTTATGTTGAGGACTGTGGTTTAGTTGAACCTTAGTGAGAAAAGTGATAATAGAAGAACTTGGTGTCTACACTGCACAGTTTGTGACTGCAAAGATATTTTATAAACCCTCATGTGTGGGCTTGAATTCTCAGCATCTCTCAGTGCTGGGTGGTGTTAAAATGGTCAACATCCCACCAGCTACAACTGAACCCAATGGACAAGCACAGAAATCAGAACAACCACGTTAGCAAGGAGTCCTAAATACAGGCTGGGCAATGCAGCCAGCCCTGCCCCTCATGTGGATGTGGTGTCACTAGAGGACCCCCATCCACCAAAGTGACCCTCAGGCATGATTAATTTAGGCTTTGCTCATGGCTGTGAGCAGTTGAGAATTTGGGCCTGGATGTCAACTCAAGAACACTGTGGATACAGCAAAACTATAATACTAATTTTAGTACAAAGACTCAGGATTTAATTTCATTTTCACAGCCAATAGATAAATAGGGCCTTTCTCCATCTGGACTGGCTGCAAACCTGCCCCTTGCAGTGTCTTCTTGATTCAGTTTTTAGTAAAACTGATGTTTTAGAATCCAAATATATTGAACTAAAATATATAGCAAGAGAGGCCGGGACTGAGAAGCTCCATTCTTAGTAACGAGCCAGTTTCCTTCTCTTAAACAAAACTCTTACTCCAGCTGTGGATTTGCAGTTTTCTGTGACTGATAACTTTTGTTATTACATTAATTCCCAGTGTCACAAGAAATATTTTGACAAAAACATCTCTGATTCTTTGTGTGACTGGATGCCTTTTCTCACACTCCAGAGGTAGTATATAGAAAGTGCAGTTCCCTATTTTATTGCACAGGCTGTAAGCTGTCAGCTTGGCATTCCAAAGAAACAGAAAATGCAGACAATGAGTACAAGATACGTTCTTGTGTGTTTCTTACCTGAGGTAAATAAATACAAAGTGGCCAAAGTTTATATAGATATTTATAAATTCACCTGACTTTAAAGCCTAAAAATAATCAATTCCTCAGAATGCTCCCCCATCTTTACCCAAAATTGAATTAGCAAGCAAAGGAAAACTATTTCTCTACAACTGCTGCAGTACTTTACATTTCTCTTGCTTGGTAAGATGATGATTTTTCTAGTGGTATTAGAGTGTCTCTTGTGGCAATTTCAGGTAATTATGATTTAGTATGAACAAACCTGGAAAATGCATGGAGAAAAGACTGGAAATATTATAAAGTCATCATTGAGAACAAATAACATAGGGAGATGGACTGGCAGATTGTTTCTATACTTTTTCTTGTTTTCTATCTTTTTCAGAGAAACAGCATATGATTGTGAGAGACTTCTGCAGATAATTTACAGACCTTTTCTTTGGGCATCACCTGAGGGGGCAGTCTGAGTTAATCTAGGGGTGGATATTATGATAGCTTTGCATTTCAGCCACCATATCCCTACAGGGGCTCTTCTAAAGGGAGCAGGGAGCTGTGGTGACATGCAATATCCAGGTGTACATGCAGAAGGAGCCATCCACAAAATAAACTTTTCCTGGTTAATGATGGCTCTGCTGGATTAGGAATTTTCCTGGAAAGTGATCTACTGGAGCAACAGTGACACAAAACGGAAAGGGAAAAACAAAAAGCCAGAAGATAATTCTGGCAGACTTAATCAAGAGGGGAGTCTACCTCTCTGTGAGTGTCCCTGTTTAGCCCAGACATTTAATTGTTCATTCTTTAAATAGCATCTGCTGAAACTCCATAGGGTAACCTTCAAGCCCAGTAACTTCTGTTATTAAATCAAAGTTGATCCTTCCCCATAGACACAAAAAAGCCTCTTTGCAGTCCTGGGGACTGAAAGGAGTTTGAGCTATCACCTGAACCTCCTTCATACTGCAATTGGTCACAGACATCTGACCTCCTTTGGCCACAAGAAGCCTATTGTTATCTCTGATATGTCTTCAGATTCTACAATTTTTTTCTGGTTTTTATCTCTTAATTCTTGTCTTTAGTACCAAGACCATTGTTGCTGCATTCTTCTAAGTGACAGCCAGGCACGAAATGAAAATAGAAGTTGTATAAACTGTGTAAGAGTGAGAAAACACCCGGTATTATCACATCCTGCTTGAGCTCTACATTCTTTGTCAACAATCCATTAAGCTGTTCATAGTCTGAAGAGCAGATTTAAGTATAAATCCCTTTTTAAGTACATTGTCTGGCACAACACACCCAAAAATCTGTATTTGATGGGTTGTTGGGAAGACTGCAGTTCTGCATAAGAGGAAAAACATAAAACCCAGAATTTAAAAGTCAAGTCTTGCCAGTAGTATATGAAGCATATTTATTCAGTAAACTCAAAGACAATCTTCCTTTTGAATTTTCCTTTTCTGTACCAGCTGTAAAGTAACCATTTCATTGTGAACATTAGTAAGACCTGTTATTTGTGACAGGATAAAAGTTAATGTTTTAAGTTCAATGTGCTATACAGTTAGTAACTGATATTTAAATAAGAAAAGCAGGAAAAAACTTTTTTTGTGTGTTTTGTGAGTTTTAGAGTTTATAATTAAGGATAGGAGGAGATATAACAGAAGTGGTTTGTCCAAATCCAAAGGTAAAAAAAAAAAAGTCAGTGGAAGAATGACGTCTAAACTCAAGGACTGTATGATTTCCACTTTTGTATTCTTTCTCACAGACCTCTCTGCTTATCTTTTAATAGAAAAGCTATTAAAAAATATTGAAGCAGATAGTCACTCTACCTATCCTTTCAAATCATTCAACTCTATGGACTCTGTGCAGTGTAAACAGTTTAATTTGGAATGCTGGCCTCAGGGAATACCCATAAAGGATCAGAAATAATCTGTCCCCATAGCATTGCTGCTTTATAGCTAAGAATTGGTCTCACAACATTTCTAAGCTCTAGCTTTTCTTTGTCAGGATTCTAAGTGGTGTTACTTGAGTGCCTCTATTAATAATCAGTATGTTCTTTTGTTTACCTCCAGTACCAGCTTATTTTACCCGGATGTCACCTACTGCTAGACATAAAGTCTAGACAAGTTTTGTGATCTACCCTTACAGCTGTGGTGCTGGGGCTTCCCTGGGACTGTAGCCAGAGCAATCTTTCTCCTGCATCAGCCCTTGGGGCCATTGATCACCTCCAACAGGGTATGAATTTCCATTCTGAAAATCATTTCAAAGCCCCAGAATGCAAGGAGGGATGAAAGTATTCACTTTCACAGAGGAAAGCTTTCACTTATACAGACAGTGCATGAACACCAAGCCACTGAATTGTGATGAAACCTGGACTTGCTCTTCCCTCAGCTCTTCACCTCCCTGAGCTCTTCCCTCAGCTTCATCCTCTCCCAGCAAGCTTTCTCTAGCAGGTGCAAGCTGTAGCAAGGAGAAAGCAAAGAGGTCTTGGCTACTGCTGGACATGATGAATCACAGCTAGCCCAAGCCAAAGGATGGGGCATTCATCCTCTGCTTCAAAGATGCTCAGCCCAAGTGTGTCAAACAGGCTCCTGCCAGTGGAGAGAGAAAGGCAGTACAGAAAATGAACTGTCACATCTTAAACTAGGTGATCTGCCATCAGTGAAAAGACTCTCCCACAATGTCTCAGCTCACTCTCTATCAATCAGTTAATCAGTCAATCAATCAATCAGCAGAAAGTGCTGCCTATTAACCAATTGCCTTTAGATGGGGTGAATCCCTACAGAAACTTTTGCCACACCACAACAGGCTTCAGAATTTGCAAAAGAAAAGTAATCAACCAAGACTGCTTAAACTGAATCTCTCTACCCTTAGGAGATGTCTATATCATAAAGCAGGTCCACCCTACTCAGCAGCCAAAAGAAATCTTTGTATTTCAGCTTTCTCTATAGCCCTTAAGGAGTACAGCTTAGCTCTAACTTTGTTATTTCAGTGCATACATAAAGTTCATACTCCATACTCCCTCCTGCCTTGTATCTCGTGCCATGGGCAAGGTCCCTTCACAGATCCCAGGTGGAAAGCAGTCTGTAACCTGCTTCACTGCTTCCTCTTGAAAACACCTGGAAAAATTTTTCCTTCAAACTTCTATGAAAATGGAGCACACACATTATGGAACATAATTTAAGTGTCAGAATGTTTCTTAGACTAAAGCTCTGCACTATCCAGCTTCAATCAATCCAGCTAGTTTCTGAACGAAGTCTGGCACCAGCAAAAAATATTAAAGAAGATAAATAAATGAGCTGTGACTTGAATGATGGATGATTGCTCTTGTTTTTTATTCCACATATTTAGTGTCATTACCAAAACAAATTGTATTGTGAAATCATCTTGTTCACTCAGTAGATTCATCAGCTTAAGCTTTTTCCATAAGCCATTTCTTAAAGCTAGAGATTACACTTTTTTCTTCTTCTTCTTTCCTAGTTCTTTCACTATTCTGAAGGATAAACAGGTTTTAAAATTGAATATGTTTTGAAGGCAGAGTTAGGAATTTGCATGTTTATTGGTTTTGTTGTTTTTTGTTCCTATGTTGTTTTCCACTTCTTCATTATAAATTAGTAAGTTGCTTTTATGTAACAAACATGATTTTCTTGCCTGGATAGCTTGGCTTTTGCCATGACAGAAGAATAATTTGCAATCTCAGGAGTCTTTTCCTCTTGCTTTGGTGTTTCTTCAGTTTTCTATCCTGTTGCACGTGGAGGTTTTAGTGCTGCTCAACATGGGTAAGAGACTGTTCTTTCACTAAACTACTGAGACAGAGTTAATATGCTTCCCCTTTTTAGCTGGTATTAATTTATATTTGATGGGGAGAGGTGGGAGGGAAAGTATTTCATGTTCACTTAGAAATGCTGGCAATAAATTAAAAAAAAAAACAACCAAACACAACACAAAGGAAGAACAAAAGAACGGGGGAAAAGAACATAATATAATTCTGTTTCTACTTGTTTCCAAATTTACATATTTCTTATTAAAAGGAGAAGAGAAAGTGTCCATAGTAACAGTGCTAACTCTATTTATGAGAGGTTACAGAGAGCACTTGGCCCTGAAGGATATGAATACTTTGGGAATGAGATTTTCTTTCTGGTGTAGATTCATAATATTACCAATGCCTTATGACTCTGATCATCTGTTATGACCCAGTAGCTGAGAAACCATCAGTATGGCTGGTTTAGGAATATTTCCTTAAAACAGCACTGTGAGGAAATACAGAAGCTCTAAATCCTTACCTTCTGACCAATGCAAATTTGGCAAGTGGAATAAATAACTGGTGTCAGCCTCATTATTTGTGGTCAGTCTCCTCAGTACTGTCATCACCTGAGTTCACTGCTCAGCTGCATTTGGGATAAAGGGCCTTTGCTCATCACTGTAAGGAACACAGTGGTGCAACTTATTTCCATAGGCTGTTGGTTTTGGTTTTTCTTTAATGTCCAGCTGGTTCCATATGCATGTGAAGGAAAAAAAGAAGAAACATGTTGAAATTAAAAAATACTGAATTCTTTGGCATAGCTTGATGACTGAATGTCACCATTTCCTCTCTTGCATTGCTGTCAGAGGTCACATGGAAAGGTGCACCATCCAATGGTTATCAACACAAACTGGTTTGGACCTAAATAGACTTTTGTTTCCAGCTTTCTCTCTGATTTTCTATGTAAACTGAGGCAAGTGACTCAGCTCCTTCTGTCACTATCCTGTTTGGACTGAAGGTTAGTCAGATCCAGGAATGTCTCTCTTGATTGTATTCTCAGCTGAGATTTCACCTGAAACATCTGCTTCCACCAGGACAGGAAAAGTAGGGAGGGGAAAGACATGAGAGTGTTAGACAACTTAATTATCTTAAGGCTGTTCTTGCAACTTGTTCACAAAATTGTTGCCACGAATCTCTTGTGTCAGGACCCAAAATTGAGCACTCTGAAAAGTTCTTAGATTGTCTTTCTCAGTGCACACTGCATTCGGGGGTTTTTGAATGGCTACATTAGCATTTTCTCCATGTGCAGACTTCTCTTCAATAGTCAAACAAGGCTTTTACCTTAAAACTTCCTCTCCTTCACTGAGCTGGATGGAAATTTTTTTTTCCTACAAAATGCAAAAGTGTTTGAAGATGTCAGAGTGTTAAACCACACCAGTCTAGTGAGTGGTGGTGGAAAAGAAATAAAGGTTTTATTGCTTGATTATCTCCACAAAAGATTTCTCTTGAAAATAAAGATCCATGACCTTTTAACTTCAATTGAAATGCCACCCATTTAAAGAATATATTCACATTACATGATTGTGTATGGACAGTGAATGGAGAATATAATTTAAAATTCAAAATGCAGGGGAAATCGGGAAGACAGAACACTACACGCACACACACACACACACACACACACACGTATATATGGAAATATATGTGCTGCATTATGAGCTGTTTCCTTTATTTGTCGGTAAAAAAATGATGCATTTTTTCCAAATTATGGCCATGGAAACAGCCACAAGCTTTTGTTGATTCTTCCATTCCCTCCCAGAAAGTTTGGCTAATTCTACAAATAAACTGTACGCTGTGAGAGTATTGAAAGTTTGCTCATAGCTGCTGAGAAATTAATAGAGGGGAAAGTGGGGAGTAGAGACTGAAAAGAGAGAATATGCCCAGTTGCTGTGTTTTCAGGATGTTTTAAAATGCAACAAATTCAGCCTTGACAAATGTGAAAAACCATGAGAAAACTAATGCTAAAAAAGACATTAGGGTAAAATATTTAAGAGATCATATCAGTCTCATGGTAGGAAATCTTTATATGCACCCCTTGTCTCATATTGCAAGTAATATTGTGGCTTTGTTTGTGCATGATATATTTTTAAAGCTTTTGGGGTATTTTTTTATTCTTGTTTGGGAATTTATGATACATGGGTTAGAGTAATGTCATTCTGAGTTCTCTTACTCATTATTATATAAAAGAGACCTGGAAGAGCAGTATATCTCTTGCTTAGTATTTGTTGTGCCAAAAAAGTAAATTATGACATTTATTGAATTATTAAAATCATGACATTTTAAGAAACTGAATCTGATTTTCTCCAACATTAGGAAACTTTGCCCAGGACCCTCAAAGGAATTTGGACTTCTGACTTCCAATTTCACTGGCAGAGCTGTCAGAGGGGTTTATCCAATTCAGTTTAAATGAGTAACAGGTTCACAGTCTCTTCAGGATACCAAAGATATTAATCAGAATTATTTAGTGGATATGATTTTAGTGTTTGAAATTTCTCTTAGTAGAAGCAGCTTCAGCTACACTCCTTTGTCATTATGGATTATATGCATGAATTTCTGAATTTAAATGTTGCTAACCTTGAGGCATTGGGGCTAGTTTACTGACCCTACGGACAAAAATTTTAAAAAGGAAAAGTGTTGCTGAGATCCTGGGTAGGTGTATAGACTTCTAGACAATGCTGATTTCTGTGGGCTTTATTTTATTGCTTCCATTATTAGGTTCAGTTTGTCCAAGACCAAAATGTCTATTCAGGCTTCTCTCTGGTCTTTACATTATAAGCTTGATTTCCGTGGGTAGAAAACATAGACTTGCAAACATGAAGTTCGTATTTCATTGCAACTATCTCATTCCAGCTTTTGTTTTGGAGGAATTTAGTGGTTTAAAATAATAAATTGGTTCTAGAAACCGTTGAAAATTTTGATATGTTCACTTTAGGGTCAAGCAGCACAACCCTGTAGCTGAAAAAGTCAGTGTAGATCAGTTGTCTTCAATAGTGCTGTTCAGGTGATGTCTGCCTCAGAATTGCCAAATATACCTCTCATGCTTCCTTATTTTTATCTCCTTCTATCCTAGCCTTCTCTTCGTCTGTCTTTCATTGCAGTTAAAGAACTAGCTGATTACCCAGATGGCTTCCCAAGCCTGGGAAAGGCTGGTTGAAGCAGGAAAAAAAGAGCAGTGATATGACCTGTCTAGACCAACATAAGAAAAAGAAACATTACAAAATAACTTTTATAGAGCTAAAATACAAATAGAACCTACACCATCTCCTGCTTTATCCTATGCAGTTAGAAAACACGAAGGGCACCACAGGACTGATTCTATAAAACAGAGGCTTTCTGAGTGTTCTAAGCAAATACCATGATTCCTGACTTTTCCTTGCTTCTACGCTTCAAGTAAGTTAACTCATTTGCTGTTTTTTTTTCTACTCCCTTCATGGAGAGAAAAAGCTAAACCTCTGATTATTCCAATTTCAGCAAATCATAGTCATACTTGCAAACTAAAGGATTCATGTCCCTCACACAGACCTTGCACCTCACCTTCACCTACAGAGGCAAAAATAAAGGCAAAAATAACTTCTCTCCACAGGCGCTCAGCAGCTTAAAGTCTTGGGCTATGTCTTGAAACATGACTTCCATGAGGGCACCCCTCCTAACCCTCTCTTAACGATGATAGAACACATACCAACTAGTGAGCAAAGAAAATAAAATTCTCTTCATTTCTCATAAGAGGCCAGAAAGAATTACCAGAAAAGGAAAAGAGACTATTACACTGTACATGTGTGGTTGGGTAACTGCAAAGTGAACAGGCTGGGAAAATTGAGCTGTTTGTTTATCCTGACAACAGTGTGTATTTCTGCGCTTTACATCACGGCAATACTGCATAACTTCATTCTGGAATTCTGGATTTTCATGGTGAATCCTGATTTTCAGCACTTGTGAATGTTTATCATTTCAGTAATTTAGAATTTGCAACAAAGGCAAGGATTACCTTGAGGGGAAGGAATTCCACAGAATTCCCCTGTTACAGCTTTATAGCTTCACAGGTAGAGCCTATATTTGCTAAGAGGAAATATGAATTTTTTTTATGATGCTTCCAAAAAGTCACTTACTAGAAGCATTGTCCTTGGAAGTTCCCTTTATTTATTTGCCATGCTATCACAGTGTCTGCTCTCCACATTTGGCTTTCATGGGGTAACCTGAAACAGGGCAACCCTGAAGAACTCTGAAGGTCTGAGTGTAGGTAGAGGAGCTTGTGATCTGGTGAAACTGAAAGCAGAGGGAACAGAGAGGGTAGAGAAGCAGCACTTGTCATTCATATTCCAGAGCACAAAATGTTCTACTCTCAGAGGATGAAAGCCAGTGAACAATGGTTATAAATTAATTAATGCTTCATGGACTCCTGATTTTATATCTTTTGCATTAAATAGTCATGGAATGAAATGCATAAACAGTACTATTAGAGTAGATAGAGAGCCATATTTCTCTGTTTCCAGGTGAGTGCCTATCATGAGAACATGGAGTCAGGCTCTGCTGCGCTCTCTCCCCATTCCCTTCAGTCTTTTTGTGCAATGCGGAACAGGTTTTTACAGGAGAAATTGAAAATGCCAACTCACATTAGCCAGTTGATTAGTAGTTATTGCACTCTCCAGAATAGTGGATTTGCATCTCAAAAAGAAGAGTTAAATCCAGGTTCCCTCCTTTTCAGCTGCTTGGCTAGCTGCTGAGTGCTTCAGATGGGTACATACTGTGTATTCTGCTGTGCTGTAGGCGTGTCCCAATAGCATTTCCTGAACGGGGTGTGGTTTGTGGAGGAGTGCCCAAGACATGGACTTCAAAGGGCTGAGGAATTAGATACCCCTTGTGTGAGTCAGATCAGAAACATTTTTTTTACCTTAGCATATGGAGAAACAGAATTTAAGGCAACCAAAGCACTTCCTATCCAAATTTCGATGCCAGCTAAGCGGAAATGTTAAGATTGCTCACCCAGGTACTTTGAATACCACAAAGGTCTTATTTCAATTTCTAAAATTCCGTTGTGTTCAGAGCTGTCTATGGGGGCATCATAGGTATGGCCTAGGAGAATGACAGGCTGGCTGTAGGAAGGGCTTATGTTGACAGTCAGAGAAGGACTATTTTCTATAAACTGCCTGCAATATACATTAACAGCATACAGTAAACAAAACAACAACAAGGAAAACTGGGGGAAAATAAAAACTGCAATGCCCAGCGGCCCAAATACTGTTTACAGCAATTTTTATCATAACTGTGTAATGGTCCTGATAATTGGTCCCATCATGTCAGACAGTATACAGAGGGGAGAGTAAAGGTAGTTCCTGCTTAGTAAAGCAGTAATAAATTTGATAGGCCTAGAGGAAATGTCTAAGTACTGCAGCTATGGGACAGTAAAAAGCAATGAACTGAGGTGTCCTGAATCCCAGGGTAGGACACTGTACATCACCTGTGTGTGGAAATACCTGTTGCAGATGGTGACATCAAGATATCAAATCCCTATTAGCTTTTCAGAAACAACTGTCAGGAAAGCAGGTTTGATGATGTTGACCCTCCAAGCCTCTGCAGTTGCCAGCTATAGCCCTTGACAGTAGGTTTATCACTGCTTTGAGAGAGGTAAAATGATCTCTCTCAGGCATCTGTTGTCTTTTTTTCCCAAAGAAAGAGCCATTTTTGTAGAGTAACACATAATTTGTTTAGCATTACCCATAACATTTTATGATTGCTTTTATAAAACTCCCACTTCTTGGCAGCTTTTCTTGCCCCAAAAAATGTGTGAAGGAAGGAAATAGAGCCAAGAGTAGTTGTCCTAGCCATCATCAGAGCACTTGGGTTGGAAGAAAGTCTTTAAATATGGGGACTAACTCAGAAGTGGGTGGAAGATAATTTGTGTAAATTTGCCTTTAACGATTTTATTTACTCTGGCTTGTTTAGATCTATTTCTATTTCTCTCTTTCTGGAGATGTGTGTCTCAACCTATTTTTTTCCTCGCTATTCTTTTTGTAGTTTTAAGCTATTCTGGGTGTCAAAAGTGGGAAAAAAAAAAACCTACAAAAACTGTCAGAGCTCTGACAGGTGTCCTCTGACAAGTCTTTCCAGGGAGTTTTAAGATGTTCCTTCTCCTAAGCTTGCCCCGTCTCTCCTCCCCCGCACTATGTAGGACACGATCCGGAAGGAGCCCGAACGTCACATTCACTGACTGACAGCCTCAGCCATGGGCTTAACCCCGTTTTTATCAGCTGTTCAACCTAGAAACTACAGCTGGGTTCTGAAGTTGATAAGCCTCCCATTTCCCTTCTGACTGCTCTGGAGGTGATGCTATCTGGCAGGAGAGCGAGCGCAGCAGCATCTTCCATCGCTCCAGGAGTTCGACAGAGGAGATTGCACATCCCTGGAGCTCTTTGCCTCACAGCAACTTTCTGGTATTTTAGAATTTTCTTTTCTTCCACGTCCCCCAGGGAGGCTAATTTCATGGCTCAGCACAATTTGACTATCCAGATTATTGTTCTTCCCTTCTGGATACTCAGCCCGAACTTTCCTCTGACTCTAACCCCATTAGCTGCACGATTAAACTAAGTGAGTGAGCCTGACAGAATGTGAGGTCCTCCAAAACCTTCCAGTTTTGGTGGGTGTAGGTTTGCAATCTGCATTTGACTTGGAGAATATTTTTTCTGAATAAACACACACACATTATGGTAATGAATCATTAAAGTTGAAAATATGTTAAAAATATGTATATATCTAACTATAAAAGCAACTATTAAGGCCAAAATATAATTGTGGAAGTGATCTGGCTGTGAATTTGGGATTCCTTGAATAAATATCTTCACATTTGTAGGATAGGCTATCTTCTGGCATTTCAGGGATGGTTCAAAGGATTTGAAAACCTTTTAGTTTATTTTCTCAAACAGAATTGTAGTCCTTACTAAAACTGCCATGGCAAAAAGAATATAAGGGCAGAAAAATATGCTATTTTCTGTACTCCACTGTTGGAAGTTCCCAACGTTTTTTCTTGATAATATTTCTCTCTTCCTCAATTATTCAGTGTCTTATCACCTGCTCTTTAATTGGATGCAGGGAAAACCATAGAAACCTAAAACCACTAAACCCTGCAAAATAAGGTTGAGTTCTTCTATATCTGTTATTAGGTGGTTCATGAGAATAAAAATAAACCCAGATAAATTATTTATGCAGTCATGTCTATGTTTCTAAAGTAAAAAATTATTAGTCCTGGAATAAGGGGCTGATAAGGGAACAATCCCACTGTTATGAGGATGATCCTCTGCAAGGGGCCATTCCTTGGGGTTCAGTGTGGTTTGGTGTCACAGTTCACCCCTCCTTACTCACTCTTTGTCACAGGTCTGCTAAGAACTCAGTATGAGACAAATGGACCATGTGAGCAATGGAGCTAATCAAGGTTAATAAGCTCAGTTTTATAAATGAGCAAATTTTTAAGAGCATCTATAATTTTTTCTGCATTTAGTCATGTCATTTAAAAAAGAAGTCAGCACAATGGCTTTAAATATTACAAATTAAATTTACTGCCTAAATGAAGATCATTGATATCACAGACAAGCAGGAATAATTTAGACCTTAATTGGACCTCTAAAGGTAATTAATTTTCCAGTGATGTTTGGTATAAATATTCTCTCCTTAATTTATTGAAATAGAAATCTGAAGTGTGCATGCATCCAAGTATGCTTGAGTTATAAAGAGAAAAACTTAGGAATGCCCAATACCATTTTTTGTTCTTTTTTTTCTGCAGATTCTGCCATGAAAGTGGTACAAATACAGCAGTTATGCCTTAAAGGTTTTAATAGCTGATACCCTAATCCATAACCATCTCTCAGTACATGATGGCATTTGACATAAGAAGTTATGTTTGAAACCAAAATAATTGACTATGTTTATTTAATGGGACATAGCTTATTTATCCAATGGACCTAAGCCACTTACTGAGCTAAATCCTGAATTATTTGGAATCAAGGACATGATGGAAGTGGTTTGGGTTTTTTTCCATGTAATATTTCCTAATGGTCTGTAGGTAGGAAAGGCCAAACTGTGTTTAGTTAGCTTGTATTTGTTGTACAGGAGTCTGCAGTTCCACTGGAAAATATTTTAAAATCTGCAAATGAAAAAAGCTGAACACTGTGAGCTGTTAATTATGAAGTTTCCATAGAAACGCCATTATTCCCTCTCCTTGAGAAATGAGCTAACTTGTATTGTGAACAGAGAGAACAGGGAGAGCAGAGTTATTGACAACTATCTGCAACTTTCTAGATAATCCTCATATAAAATGAAGTAATGAAGGAAGTTCAATGTGATGGTGCACACAGCTTTTCCTTTTGCAGCTGTTGCATGGGATCCTTGTTCTTTTCTCTGTTCTTGTTCTGTTAAAGTGGGAGCCCACTGACCCCTTTAAAGAGGTGAGATTTTCAGAAGACTTGAAGATAGCAAAGTAGGAACCAACCAGCTCAGGTGTAGGATTTAAAGAAAATAAAGACTAAAATATAATTTGGAACAAAGAAATCTATATGCTGTGGTGGAATGTAAATCTCCCTGGCGGAGCAGTCAGGACGTACATCCACTGGTCATGGTCCCTGTTTGGGTGGGGCCTCAATTTCAGCATTTCTCATCCTCTCATATTTAAAGTCTCTTCTCCAAAATAGAAATTACATATAATGCGGCCTGTAAACTGATATAATTTTCAATTTTTGGCTCTTCTATTACACCATGCTGATCTGCTTGTCTTCCCTGTCTTTACAATAGTAGTGGATAGACCTCCCTGGCTCCAGGGGCTGCCCAGCTCCTCCAGGTCTCCCCAGAGCTCCTCACCAGACCTCACTGCTTTGCTCTGGGGAGGAGACAGCCAGTTTAAATCTGAGCTGCTGCTTTCTGCCTTTCCTACTTGTGTCAGCACTGGAGTATTTTTGAGAAGTTCATCAGGTCAAAGATTAAAATGGTCCAAAGAAGTGATTAATTGCTTCAGTAAGCATCGACATGCAGAGCAGTAGTGGGAGCTCATCTGGGCAGGGGGTGGGTGGTTACCAGAGGTAATTCTGCATGTGGGTGCATTGAATTTTGTGAGCAGTTGTAAAAATCAAAGTAGTCTTGATAATTAGGAAAAACAGATCATAATTTCCCCCCCAAATCGACATGCTCATAAATTCTGTATGAAAATATGCTAGTTCTAATTTGATTTAAATTTCCTCTGAGAAGAGGATGAGAGCAGCATTTCACAAAATCTCTATTCTAGCTCTCTTTTTTTTCCTTTCAATTTTCCTTCAGGTTTTCACTAAGTGAATAATAAATGTGTTTTCTTCAGAAATTACATGCCTACAAGTGAACTTCTTTGCTTATAAGCTATGTAGGAAACCATTTTTCATATTGTACCTGCATGAATAATATCTAACATTTCACAAAAACTCATTAAATGCTTTTTTTCCAAGATAAAACCTAAGCTGTAGAATGTAAGGATTTGACTTAATAGGACAATATGAACGTTCTTAAAACCTCATTTTTTACATGCTTGAAAAATATAAATTATAGGCAAAAAGTAAAAATGCCTAAGAATGATAAAAGGATACTGGGATGACAAGACCTGATTCTTTGAAGGCAGGAAACAGTAATGTTTTTCTCCTGACATTAGTATTTCATGTTGGCAATATTTTAAATCCTTATTTTTTCAGTGATATATAGCAATTTGGAGTTATCTGTGAAGCATTAGATTATCAGTCACACTTCTATTAGATATTAAATTAAATCATACTATCAAATGAACTAAATGCCAGTCAAAAGTAAAAGGAAAAGAAAAAAAACAACAAAAAATTTTTAAAAAAGGCCCAAATCACAAAAATGAAGTCTAGGTTAAGAATGCATGGGTCTAGAGATAAAAATATCATGTCATTTACATTTAAATAAGCCAATGAACACGGTGTTCTGATCATGCAGAAGCTGTAAAAGGATGAATTTTGGCTATTTCAGGAAAAAGAACATAAACACCCAGATACCAGTGACTGTCTGCACTGTGTGAGATGTGTCATTCTACATCCCTGAGTCCCTGACAGCAAACCTGACAGCACACCAGCCATCAGGTGGACACAAAGCAGTGTCTGTCTCTGGGTAGAGCCTCCACAGTGGTGCAGAGCAGTGGAGGGGGAGAAGGGAAAGAAGGAGAGGGAAAGGGAATGGGAAAGGGAAAGGGAAAGGGAAAGGGAAAGGGAAAGGGAAAGGGAAAGCTCAAAGGCAGCCTGGGCTGTCTGGGTGGGAGAGCCCTTCTGTAGAGCTCAGACAGCCTGGAGGGTCTGTGACCCCATTGTCCTGCCCCCAGACAGGGAGGGAGTTGGGTTGGTGCCTGAGAGCCCCTGCCTCAGAATGCCCTGGCTCAGTGCCATGCCCTCCGTGTGCTCAGCCCCTGAGTGCTCACAGCCTGCCCTTCAGGAAGCAGCCAGCACTGCCGAATTTTCTCCTGCCAAGTGTGTGAGCATCTCGGAAGCCACTCCCCACCACGCAGGGCCACATCAGGGCTACAGCGTGAGACAGGATCACATTCTCTCTGCCTTCCTTTTGCTGAGAGCCCCAGCAGTGCCTCCCTTCCTCACCATCTGACAACTTAATTTAAAATCTTGGCTTGATTGCAAGTCCATGGCAAGATTCCCACCGGATACTAAGTGAATATGTTGTCACTGCTGACTGCAAAATCATTAGATGATGGAGAGAGCTGATCTCAGCCTAACGATGCAGCAATGCAGGTGATGCTCACAGGGACTGTGAACACGCTGGGGACCATTTCCTCTTTCTGGGAATCCTCGGAACATGTGAACTTTTGCAACAGAGCCTGTCACGTGCCAGGAGAGGCTCTAGTCCTTTATATCTCTTGTGGAAAACAAAGGATGTAGGACTCTTGACTGAGGTGGAGAATCACTGGGTAAACCCAGTGTTAAACAACTCCTTATACACTCTGCTCAGCAAGTTTGCTGGCTTCAGGCACAACATATATGAGGTGTTTGCTCATGATTTGCAACAGGGAAAATTTTCTAATTCATTAAGGCCTGAGGAACAGAATAGAGAATTCAAATGTCTTTAAATGTGGATGCCAATTTTCAGTAGCACAGCACTCTGAAGTGGGGACAGGCTGTATAATCTGTTCAACCTGTTCATGTGGCTGGAAAGATTGTCTCACTGATGATGGCAGAATTGATACAATTGTTCATTTTTTGCATATGCTAAAAAAATTAACTACAGTAAACAGATATTCAAAATAAAGTGCAAACTTTTCTCAGGGCTTATCCCACTGTAATGCAAGGTTTATTCAGTGGCAAGGTAGTCCTCACAGGACTGGCACATGAGTTTTGTTTTCTCTCTCTCATGAACTTGTAGTTATGCTTACTTGTCAGCATAGCCGAACAGTTCCTTTGTTAATCTGATCGAATGATCACAAGGCTCAGGGAAAAAAGGATACCAAGGCAAATCCAGGCCTGGCACAAACAGAGCCAAGTTAATTTGATTTCAAGTATCACAAAGACACTTTAAGACTGGAAACTGTTCATTTAAATTTTGCTGTTTTCTTAGGGAAAGGTCAGAATCTTTATTCAGTGGTGTTTTAGAAAACTCTTTTCTAATTACTTTGCTAGGAAGCAAGGACTGCCATTACTTCTACCCAGCTTGTGCTGCAGAGCTAGTCTTTAGAATGACCCTTAACTGAAGCAGAAAATGGAACTACAGTCTACCAACTAACCTCTCTGGTGCAATCTAGCTGTCTCTTGAGACTTTTTAATTTCCTTCAACAAATCCAGACACAATGATAGCAATGCCAATGAGAACTGCACTTGAGAAATCAATATAAATTACTGCAGCAACCAAAGCTGTTGCAGTTGTGACTTTTAGGGTGCCAGAGAACCAAGGAGTTGTAACAAAAATACAATGGATGGCAGACACTATTTTATTTTAACAGAATGCATCATTGCTATAAAGGAATTATTTTTCCTTCCTGTCTTCTTCCACACAAGACTTTGATTTACAAAAAATCAGTACAAAATAAGATATCAAGTTCCAATTATCAGTGTTTGTATTAAAGACCTTTTCCAGTATCTCTGCAGCAGACCATGCCTAACCTCTGGGATGATGCTTTCAAAATCATACAATATCTGATTGTATGTTAATGGCATATGGCTTGGTGTGATTGATTTAAAGATAAATATGCATCATTAAATTCAGAACAGTAGGCACAGTGAATGCACCATATCCATGTAAAATATGGTAGAATTCTGAGAAGAGAGAGTTGTGTTTATATCTATTAAGTGTAAGGACTACAAGGGGTTATAGTAATTTATTTACAAGTGGGGCATGCTGTGAGAGATGGCTTTAATAAGTATAAAGAGAAAGAAAATACAATTAATTGAATTATTGCAAATAATATACGTTACTTGACTTTTAAATAAATTTTCATATATTAAGTGTTAAATATGCAAAGCAGTGGCATTTACAACTCTCTGCGGAGGCTGATGGTTTGCTGATAATGTTACTTTTTCTGTATTATCAAAATGAGTTAATTAAGAATTTCAAGTCTAGTGCTTGACATGACCTATGAATCAACTATATATTTAGCTTTAGGGCTCAGCCATTTGGGTCTAGAAGTGCTCACAAAGTGAAACTTACTGAGCTCCAGACAGTTTTAACTGGGAATACTAATAACATGAGCATAATTCAGATATTCACTGCTCTTCTACCTGGGAAACCATTTGCTCACCTTGTGTGAAACTTGACAGAGACTTCTATTTGATCTTCTCCTGGCATTTACCAGGCTTTGAAATTAGTAAGTTAATATGCCTTCAGTTATAGGTTCTGTTAATCATTGCATAAACTGCAATATTAAAAAAATCCTATCAAGTTGATGTGGTTGAAGTTTTGTTTGACTTCAGAAGAAATTCTGCTGGACTCCCTTTGACTGAGAGAACTTCTGCCCTCATTCAGGCTGTATAAAAATGAAGTGGCAAATCCACAGGGCAGAACCTCAGCTGACACAGCCTGACCCCAGTCCTCAGATTTTCTGCAGCTGGAGACAGAGCTCTCCTCTTCTCATGGAATTACTGGGACCAGGGTTATCCATCCACAAAAGAGGCAGAGATTTCCTGCTCAACTAAGCCATGTCTCAAAGACATGTGGAGGATTGTGTTTGATTCCTGCTGATCTCCAGCCAAATGTCAATGTCACCCCCATAACACCAGAGGAGAGAACTTACTGGTTGCTTCACTTGGGACTTTGATCTATAGAAAATCCCAAGACATTCAAAAGCCCTGGGCATTGATCCCATCCCTTTGTTTCAGTATGATTTGTTTGTTGCCAGTCCACTTGAAAAGTAGGCCTTAACTGAGGACGCTCAATTGCGGAAATAATGATCTTTGAAATTAAACCTTTGATGCCTCATTTTATTTCTGTAACTGCTTTTAACATCTTTGAACACTGAGATTACATTAAGTGTCTGCCTTTCAATTTTGTACATAGTAGCTCAAAAATTATGGTGATAGAAGTCTTATATTACATTGGACCTCTTCCAATATTAGTTATTTAACTTTGAGTATGCAGAGAGTGTAAATGGATGCATTTCATTATAGTGGTTTGGTTTTCATGTGAATCAAGAAAACATTGTTTAAATTGGGGAAATAGTTTAGAATTTAATTCGCCAGCATTCAGATAGTTGTGGATTTAAACAGAGAATAGGTCTCAGTGGACAACTTCTCTTCCAAAAAAGATTGCATGGCAAGGTCTGAATGCCACCAGTTTTCAGAATTCTGAGACACAGATGCCATACCAGAATTCAGCTGAATACAATATTGACATCCTCCAGTGTTATGCATTTAAATTAAGGTGTTTGATTAGGAATTAACTAATTTGTACAAGAAATAGCCAAAACCCACTAGTTTTAGTAAACTGAAAGCTCTGTTGTTGAATTAGGAAGCATAAACATCTCATTTAGATATCAAAACCAATGTAAGTTGTTAGATGCATCTGTATGAAAACATTCTGCCCCACCAGAAGCAGGTATGAGGTTCAGTTTGAGCTGTTTCAATATAAGTTTCTTTTTTTCACTCGTGAGCTAGAAATTGCCCATAACCTTTCAAAGAGGTTTATATTTCCATTTGTTTACTGAAGAAAAGATCTAAGATCTTTGAGGAACACCTTTGAATATTTGTTTATACAAAAGTTGTTCTAAAGTGCTAGTTATTAAATGCTTGCTGGGCTTAGTAAAACAAAGGTCTCTCAGAATTAAGTAGATACGCCACTAGCAAAAAGACATATTGAATAATAAACATGCTCAGTGTGCCTAGCATCATTTTGTGTTACTCTAAATTTATTTATAGATTTTGACTTTATAATAGGCTTCAGTGTATCTCTACTTTACAGTTTGCCAATGCACCCAGAGGGAAGGTTCATTCTAATCAAATTGGGTATCACAAAAATAAGCATGGGAACAAATCAACGAACCCCTGGCATTGTAAACATTGCAAAATAATAAATAATTGTGTTGCTAAGATTCTTCTACCTTGAAACTAATTCTGTAGTCCAGCTGTTGGTTCCCAAACCAGGTAGTGCTTCTAGTTTTGCTGCAGTGCTCCTCCAAGGCAGACAAGTCCTGAGTGTGGGCAGGAAACACAGCCAGCTGAGTCAGCTCTGTGCTCTGCTCATGTCTGGAGTAACTCAGCAGGAGACAGGCCAGTGAAATGCTTCATGTTAGGAGAAATAGCTCCCAGGAAGTTCTGGAAAATAAACTCTGCCTTCTTGAGGGGAAGGCTTTTGTAGATAAGGACGGGACATGGCATTTGTGGCTGCCTTTACTGGTCTCTTTGAACTGACTATCTCTCTTTCCTGTGGGAAGGACCATTTAATCCTCTCCAGGCTTTCCTAAGCTATAACAGCATTACAAATTATTTTCAGGAGTTTCTGTTTTCTCATATTTAGCAATATTGCTAAGTGATTGGGATCTGGGCACAGGGGGCTGCCTTTGCCATATGTCCTTGCCATGGGAAGCTGTGCTGTTGACACAGGGCCCCAAAAAAGGGACAGTCACCGTGCCACTGGGTTAAACACACTCTTATTGATTGAGGACTTTTGTATTTCCAGAAGGTGACTGTTTTTGGGACATATAAGCAACAGGAATTTGAGTGAAAAAAATATTATAACTAGGTCTAGGTTAATCATTAATTATAGAGTTATTTGGAAAGTATTTTCCATTTTATATTTATATTATAAATAAATATTTATAATATATTAATAAATACATACGTATATATTTTATAGTATTTTAATGATATATTTGTTTTAGAAACATAATTCCTCAGATTAAAAAGAAAGCCCTTTCAAGTAGTTGGCTCTCTTAAAAAAGCGAAGAATTGCAGAAAGTCAATATTACCTGCAAAAATATTAGTTTTAATCAAAACCCATTATCGATCGAATATTTTCAACAAAAACCATTTACCAGGAATCATAATTCATTTTCAGTGTTTTCTTGGCACCCTTCCCTGTTTGTTTTACGCTTTCATACCATATTCTCTCATTTGAGTGACAGACTTTATTAAATACTGTGGGACAGTGACTCTTCACTGTGCAACCAGCCAAGGCAGTCAGGCCTGAAGATCTCAAGAGGTCCTTTCCAATTTATCTATTCTGTGATTTGAGTACCTGTTCTGACGGGGAAGCCTCAATCTGTTTTGACAATTTCCCCAACTATTCCTCGTAAATGGTTTTGCACGAGGCTGCCAAAGGAGCAGGGCTTGGCAGACGAGCAGTGCTTGATTTAGGCAAATTTGCAGTCTTTTTTCTGTTATTCCCTGCTCTTGCACCTCAGTTTTCTGAGTTCTGAGCTGATCTTACATAACTGTAGCCCAAGAGGTGCCAGGTAACTACATTCATTTAAAACAGATTCACACAGGATTTATACCAGAGAATTTTGATGTACCTGACCTTTGGCTTTATGCATTACTGTCTAATTACAATCTCTTATGCTTCATTAATTAATATTCATTTAAGCAACACAGTCAACAAAAGCACACAAACAGGTTTTAGCTGTCTACAATCCAAGAGAGTCCTAAAGGAATAAAGTTATTCTTCAGTGTTCATTTGTTTGTTTTTAAAAGTTGACAACTAAATCTCCAGATCAGGAAACACATGCACAGTTACTGACATAAGACCAAATTGTTTTCCTGTAACATTTCAACATCTTGTTTATTTGCAGCTGCAAATTTCTCAGCTGAGAATCTGGACAGAAATACTACAAAATTTTATATACAGAAAAGGGAATTAATCTGCTAAAGAGAAAATGAAAATTAATGTGTTGTTGGAAAGGCTCATTATTTTTTCCTTCACAAAATAAAAAAACTACACATCTAATTTCATTATTTTTAAGTCTTTTGAGGCTACTTGATGTTTATTCAATAGGAGGACTTGCATCATCTCTCCTTAGGTGCATTAAGTGCATTTAGTGTTTCACTTTTTTGCGGCCAAAAATATGTCACTGGTGTGAGGAATAGCACAAACCCCATAAACTATAGACAAATTGAATTGTATTCTGTCATCTTCATGACCACAATCTCTATGCCTTAAAAAGTTGTAGCTGGCTCTATTTCACCCTGTGCTCGGTATTGATGAAGCAATAAAAGGTAGGTATTAACATCAAAGAACCAATAGTCAAATAATTGTTTAGCTGTGCGGGAGACATCGAGGCTGCAGTCAAAAGTAGATAAATTTGAAAACGGCATCCAAGTCCATGGCTGGAATCTGTGAAGAGTTGTCAGAAAGGGCAGGTTAGAACAAAATATCATATAGTGTAAACAATCAGAAACCATTATTCTTTCCCATGATTTATCTACTGTTAAAATTTTGTTCAGGGCTTTACAGGCAGGTCTGAAGACACAATAAGAAATCAAAGAGTGAAGAGATTTATGCAGTACTTAATAATGCAGACATCACCACCTAAGCAAGCTCAGTGGGAATATATTTTGCTTTTCAGTTTAGGTCGTGACACTCACAAACCACTGAAGGTGCACCTGAGTTTTCCAGGCAGGCTGTGAGCAGTGGTGTGGTAACTGATCCATTTAGAGCTAACAGCTTCTGCCTGCTGGCTGAGCAGGGAAGGTGCCTTTGTGCTCACCCATGGCTGTGAACTAGAGCAGATGAAATGTAGGCACATATTCTCCCTATCTGCTGCCTTTGCAGGGAACCAGGGAGCTGAGCCTGAATCTTCCACGTCCCAAGTCATTGCCCTGCCTCCAGGGAATACTTCACTAAATGCCATTCCACCATGGATAGAAAAGCAAGTGTTTCCTCACCCCTGCCTTGCAAGCTTGTCCAAAGCAAGCAAGGACTGTGACTTATGATAATTCTACAAAAATGTCATTTCACTGCATATCTGCTTCTGTGCCAGAATTACAGGCATTGACTCCAGCAGGCTTAGCCTGGGATTATTAAAAACAGCTTCCTGGAGGCAGCTGATTTCCCAGCAACTCAGTCTTCCTAGAGAAAATCTGGGAGCAGTGATTATTCCATCATTAGAAGTCAAAGCAAAGCAGATGAAGATACATCTCAGAAAACACACTGCCATGAAAGGGTGATAGGCTGAATGTGGCAGCAGGGACTTCCTTTCTGATTCCCTAACATGAAAGAAAGCATAGATTTGGAGTCCTGGCATTTCAGAATTACTTCCTTGGGACTACAGTTTGTCTGGGACACTTCAGACAGATTTAACACTGTGGACTAATATGCAGCAAGGTCCACATCACAGCACATAATTTCTCTAGCTACTATGAAACATCACAGGCTGTAGAAAGATGTTAACTTGTAGGGGTGTCCCATAATTCACAGAAGGATTCAGCTGTTCTGTCTAAGAGGGTCAATTCCTCTGTCTACAGCCTCATTTACAATAGCAATTCCAGCTTAGATATGGACACTTAATCTTTTTTTCATTATTATTACTCTTTCTGAACAATAGTAATTTCCAGGTTGAGGACACACCACTCTAATCCCTTTTTTTCTCAAAGGCTGTATAAATTGTTAAGCTTGTATCTTGTTTTGTAGCAGCCGCTACAGCTGACATTTGACTGTTTAAAAACAAAACAAAAAACAAACATACAATCTTTCAAACCAATTCCCCACGTTTTTACATCAGATTTAGGCCTCTATAAAATGGTATCAAGAGACAAAAAGGAATATATAAATAATTTCCCATTACACATTCAACTGTTCATTGGAGAATGACTAAAGGAAAAAATGCCTACTGTGACAAAATCTGATAACGAATATGTAGATTTATACCTTATTTTGATCTTTACAAAAATGTGATTTATTTTCTTTATTTCTAAGGCCATGGGCAGCTGAATAGATCAGCCTTACAAAGTCAAGCTATTCCAGTTTGAAAAACCTGCAGACATGTCTTGAATCCCTGAATAATGAGGTAATCTTACCACAAGAGTAGAAAATTTACATTAAGATTATTTGAGATTGACTTTGACTCTCTTTGGATTCCAAATCTTCCGAGCACTCAGTTTTCTTATCAGTAGAAGTGAATTTAACCACTTCAAAAGTGGAGGTGGGGTAACCTTCCTGCCGTGGGAGCGGGGAGGAAGAGGGAGAAGATTCTCATAAGACTGAGCCTGCTGTTGAGATTGTCTCTATTTCTCCTCTTCCATCTCATTTTATATGTGTGTCTCATCCTCATCCCTGATTCAATGACTGCAATATTGTAGAAATATTGTACCTCTAAGTGCGAGGTGCCACAGCCTCCCCCATACCTGGCCTGATGGACCTACACTGAACGTTGCAGATGGGAAGTGGGTACCATAAATATGCTGAAAATCTTCTCTTTTTTTGCCATCTCTTTGATGGAACTTTCTGGAGGCTATGGCTACTTACCTGGAGTCAGACTAAGTCTGATCCTCGTATGTACATCAAGCTGACAGCAGCTTGGTATTCCTGCTGTGAATTTTTCTGGGGCAAAGTTATGTACAAATGAATTGCATTAAAGATGCATTTGAAATGCAAGTCTCTGCAGATTGTGTAGGAGCAATAAGGCTTTAAAGAAGAAAAATGGATCTGGAAATGCCAAGGTTCAACGTTTGCAACAGTCCCAGCATGAGCACAAGAGGGATTCTTAATTAAAGGGGGATGAAGGGGGCAGGCAGCCTGCAATCACAGTGTGGGGTTGCAAGTACTCTGAAGATGGCACTTTATGATCATGAAATGTGCTTGTCTCACAATGATGCCTGCCTGCCTGCCTGGTTTAAGAGGTGATTATCTGGCTGGCAAAGGATCACATCAGCAAAACTCCTCAATCTGAATGTCACCCTCAGGTGAAGCCTGCCCTGGTCTCAGGGGGAGCACAAAAAGGTAACATAAAATGTGCAGCTCTTCCAGTTTGGGTGAAACAGCTCCCTGACATTGCATTTTGTATCACAGCTTACCCCATGCAGTTAACTTCTGAAACTACTGATATGAGAAAGGAACTTAAAGAGAGTAAAATTCAGGTATAAATAAGTTCCATTGCGCCATAAGCAGGCAGCAATAGCGCAGAGACTGGTCTGTCTTTTGAGATTGCATGTGTTGCAGTGTGGGACCTGGCAGATATTTTAGATATCTGTAATGGTTTTCAACTGTTCAGAGAGTAATATATTCAAACAGAGGCACTGGGGAGGTAACAACTTAATGAAAAAGAGCCCTGTGTGGGACAAGTTGTTGTCGCAGGCTCTTGGAAGTTGTGATGATAAAGAAGAGGCTTTGAAAGTCAGGTCATGAAAAACTTACCTGTTGCTGCTAAAGTAGACATTTCCAGAGCATATCAATACTCTTCTCTCTCAAGGCATGCTGTTACACCCACTCCCTTCTCAACACAGAGACTTCCCATCACTGTAATTTGCCTTTGCACATCTGGGAAAATTGTCCTTAGTGATCAGTTCCGTCAAAATACGAGGAGACCGGCAGACAGACAGATGTGTTTCTGGATCCACTTTTAAGAGGGAGGCTGAAAGACAAATTCCAAGGTTTTTGTTTTGCAATCAGAGCAGCAGTCCCAATTACACTCATTACACAAACCATGTGCAGAACAACTGTTTGGACCTTTGTAGGACTCTCTGCAGAAGTAAGAGGTGTAGGTGTAAGGACAGGAGTGTGTTTGTGTGAAAATCTGGGTGTTTATACAGGCTGCTAGTTGAAACTGAAAGCTTTGGAATAGCAGTAGGGTGTTTTTTTATTTTCTATTTCATAATTTTGTGTGTTATTTAGGCCATTCCAGTATGAAACTCTTGTTTGGGTTCCTCCCTGAAAACTGTTCATGAGGCCTGCAACCTCTTTATGCATGAAAGAAGCTACTATTCCCTCCTCTGCTACCCAGGTATCTGGCTCAGAGATGCTGTTTTCATTCTTCTCTGTGAAAAAAAAAAAAGAAATTATTCTTTTTATAAATACCATGAAATCAGTGCAATGACTCAAATAGTAATTTAAATGGGAAATTGGAAAGTTTGTTCTAAACACCGGAGTGAAAAATCTTTCAAAGGAGAGCATAACATTGGCTGGTGATGCACAAATAGATAAAGGTGTGGACGTAGAGAAAATATTTTGTGCAACTGTTTGGATACATCAATATATGAACAGATTGTGTTCAATCTGTCAAAACATGTTTTTCCTTTTTCTGATTATTTTTAGAAGAAATTTTTTGATGAAAAATGGAATTGTTGCAGGGTCCATGTGTTAATAAAACACTAAAACAGGTGTTTAAACTCTAAGAAACTAGAATCAGTAGAACAACTCACCTGTTTAATCCTAAGTACTTAAAGGGATTGATGGAGTAGGGTACCTTGTTATCCAAAGAACAGAACTCCTAATTTCTTTGTTAATTGGCGTTATCTCATTCGTTACAGTTATAATGAGTATTCACAAATAGCAAATCCTCTCTTTCTTATCTCTGTCAAAGCATATGGTCCTAGCAAAGGAACCAAGATAACAGTAGCCTAATGCAGATGTCCTCTAAATTCAGGATACTGAGTGATTATGTCCAAAGGAGCTGAAATGAGCCTTAACAAAACTTAACACTTTATGTACTTGGTATGGTCATGAGAAACGAATTTTAAAGCCCATCTTCTCACCCACCCTCAGATAAAATATGGGTAAGCATATAATGGCTTTAAAGCAAAAGACTCCATGTCCCGAGTAATGCCTTTATTCCAAAAGTCACAGCCTATAACAGAAAGTTAAACTTGTCAGGAATCTTCCAATAAAGTGTTTTTCACTGGAAAATGCCAGTTAGCAAGCAGCAGTACAGTTCATGAGTTTCTGTGGACCTCTTGATGAAATTAATTTTAAAACAAATCAAGATTTTCAAATATGAACATTTATTTTTGAAACAATTTCCAGATGACGTAACTCAATGCTTTTAAATATCGGCTAAAATACATCTCAGAAAGATAAAGATTATGAGAACTGCAAAATCATATAAGAGTAATATTTCATTTTTTGTTGGCTATATTTATGTTTATATTTACTCTTTTTTATGACATATACTAAGTATGACATAGAAAAATATTTCAGATTCTCAAAAATTTTAAATAGCAGGAGAATACTATTTTAGGATAAAAATTCATATGTTTTGTCAGTGATATCCTGGTGTACAGACAAGTCAAAACCTAGATCCCAAAAGATCAGTGGGTATGATCCTCTTGTTGATTTCATTGACACATTAAATGTTTGTCTTTGCTTGGTCATAGCATCTTCCTCCATAATAGTTTTATGTGGACCTGAGAGTCTAAATTCCTAATTTAAAGTTCCCTTGATCCTTGCACTTTGAACATTGTTAGTTGTGGTGCTATTTATCAAACATACAATTTTTGAAGTTCCTGCTGAAACTGCTTCCCAAGAGAAGTCTTTTCTTCTTCAGGCCTGACAGTACCATAAATTATTTTAAGATGTTATAACCTTCTGTATTTTCTAGTGAGTTATACTGCTAGTTAAAAAAGGCTCTATGTTTCTGAGGAGACTCCAATTTGATTGTTTGCTGGGAGCAACATTGTGAAGAGAAAATGCAGCCGTTGGTCTTGAGCTCTGATATTGTCTCATAACAAATGGTCTCAATTAAAGACAATTCAGGGAAGTCCATGGAAATGTAGTCAATTATCAAACCCTGAGAAAGAAATGCTTTGAGAACACTATTTGACTTCAGTTTGAAAGGTGTAAAAAAACCCCCATGCAATACAAATATGGCAGAAAAACAAAGTCACACCAGGCAGAAAACAACAAAAAACAATGACTAGAAGACATTTTTTCTGCACTTGAAATTTCTTTCCCCATTTCATTAGCAATTTGCAAACTCCTTACTTATAGTAAATGCTTGGATGAATGTTCATTTAGTTCTATATAGTTTGTTTTGTTTCTCTAAAATCTATCCTTGATGTCAGCTGAGTAAGAACTTACAGGCAAGGCAAAGAACCTGAAAAATTAAACAATTTTACATCATGAAGGGAAACGTCCCTCCTGTCAAAACTCTTCTGGTTTTTGAGGCATGGAAATTTATCATCAGTGCAATTATTATCATAGCTTCATTCAGCTCCTCCAGAATCATAAGAAAAGGGAGATGATGACATGATAAGAAGCAGTATTTGCTATAGTTATACTCATCCACAATATAATAGCAGTTGCAGAAAAGCTGCCTAAAAATCAATACATGTATTTTGGACAGAAATTAGCATGTTACATCAGAAGCATTCTTTTAAGTTATTATTATTGTAAGCTGGTTCACTGCTTCCTTCTTATTCACTGTGTTTCTGCTTTCAGAATTGCAGGTCCAAAGAGATATGAGGGCTGTGAATCCTAAAAAATGCATTAATGGTTTGTGGGGTCTTCTGTAAATGGATTGCAGACCAATGGTATACCTCAGACAGAGGAAGTTTTAACATTTCTAACTACTCAGGCTGAGAATAGAAGTAAATAAGTGTAAACACAATATCAAGATCCATCTGCTGGAAATGTTTCTATAGAGAAAGAATCTGTGAATCTCCTTCAAATTTTACTCCCGTTTTCAGTGCTGAGAGGAAAGAGCTTTGTTCAGTGAGAGGTGGGAGGATGCTTCCAGGCATGGGCCATTGGCATAATCCAGCAAAACTCCTCTTAGCTTCTTCCTTCCTCAGCCAATAACTCCAGCATGTGCTTAACACCCACCCTGTGGCATTTGGACACACGGTGACAAGGACTTCTGTTAATCAAGGCCAAAAAAGCTAATGCTGTATTTAATTGCCTCACTTTAAGGCAGGCTAGTTTAAAAATGTTTTTCTAGTTGTTCCCCAAGCTGCCTGGCAAGTTTTCACCTGCTAAAAGCCAATAAATAACAAAAGTAACAATCATAATAAGTAGTAAATATTTAATATTGTAAGAACAACATTGCTGAGTACACGGTATTTTGAGTGACAGATGCGTATTTGTTAGTGATATTAACTAAATAGAGAGTGCCTTGCAGTTTCTTTAATAGCCACAGAATTAATCACACAGATTAATAATGTTGCCATGCACAGCAGGAAAACTATTTTTTCTCAGCACTGGCTTTCTTTTTGCTAAGAATGTTTTCAGCCAAAATATGTGGTGACACATTAACAAGTTCCCAAGTTCCTTAAAACTGATTTTCAAAGATTTTACACATTCACTTCAGAGACTGAGTGTTCCCATTCAAGTGAGGATGTGGTCCTTCTGCTGAGAAGCCAAGAACTGTCACTCAGCCCCCTGCCTGGTGCAGTGGGGATTGCTCATCTGATGCTGGGGAATGGGAGTGGGAATTTCTCCAGCCAAACGCATCCTGCAGTGTGTGCAAAACACCACTTTGTGAGAAAGGATTAAATATTTTTTCTCTTGCTGAAGAGAAACACCTCTTGAATATGAAGGTGATTGAGATTTAGGAAGCAGAGCACAGAAGTGCCTTAACTAATTCTCCATGTAGAAGACAGAAAGGCAATTATCACAGCAGTGTGCCAAGGCCAAAATAACCTGTCCTTGGGAAGGAGCACTGCACACTCTCTCCTTCCCTGGCCAGACTATAAAGGAGACAAACTTAGCCTATACCAAAGTCAAGGGGTGTATTTTGTTGAACAAACTTTTACTTCTGTGCCATCCCTGCAATTGCAGCTGTTTTGATGTGAAGATGATGCAGACTGAATGGATGACTTGGTATCCAGTCAGGTTCTGAGCAATAGTGGCTTTGGCATGAGAAGCAGCAGTTTGAAAAGTCAGGTTGTGCTTTCAAACATCTGCATTTGATGCATCATTTTCTGGTCCATGTAAAAGCCAGTTGAAACTGTATCCAGTGCCAAGGTGTTATCCTGCAGGATCAAAGTGCCATGTAACACCAAGTACTAAATAAACTATGGCTGGGCTGCTGGGAGGGAAAGCAAGGTCACGAGCTTGCTATAAGAAATCTTTACTTTGGAGTTAATAGTCTGCAGTAGCTTGAAATGAGGCAAGCAACCAGCTAAATTGAAGGCAGGCTTTTGTGCATACATTAGGTGCCAGGAGAGTTTTACATACACTCAGAACCTTGACTTACCTTTTGGAATTGAGGAAAACAAAGTGGATTGCCTTTGAAAATGGAAAACAACCCAAACAAACAAACAAAAAAACCCGAAACCAAAAAACAAGCCTCTTGTGCTACAGGTATGCTATGATGCAATTGCTTTGCAGATAAGCTTCTAAAAAGCATATTGAATAGAAAGTCACACATCAGGCAGCTTTATATCAAAGTAAAATTCCAAAATACAGCGTAATTCAGCCAGAAGGGAGTGATACTGTAAAGATGGGATTTCATCAATGATGAAAGATTGCTTTATTTCTTTCAGGGAGTCCTATAATAAACCTTATTAAAAAAATTTAAAACAAACAAATAAATACAAGAATAAATGGATGGATGAATGAATGGTAGTATTTTGTATGTATTACTCTAATAAAAAATAATTTTTACCTAAAGTTAGTTCTTACAAAGTATTTTCAACCATAACTAAATTGGATTTCCATCACATGTAAAAACTCCTTCTTTTAAATTGCTTTTCCCTCACCAAAACATTCATTAAAAAAAAGAATAAAACAACAAACCTTTGCCAAAATTTGTATGCTTCCTAACAGAATTTGAGGATCTAAGGAGGGAAAGCAAACAGACAATACTTGTATTGAAATGAAAAGAAAGCATTTCAGTGGCTTCTCAGACAAAATGAAAATAGCCTGTTCTTCAGTTTCAAAAAGAGATTATTTGTCTGAAAGTTTCAAAGTTTGACCAACAGTAAGAGAGAAACTTTTCATTGCTTCCTGGGCTCCAGAGCATCATTTAAACTGGAGGAAGTCCTAAAATATCCCTTGATTATCATCATCAACCTCTATAAAGATCTTCATCAATGTTTTGTCCATTCTGGTGGCAGTGGGTGAAAAATCAGTGATTCATTAGTAGTATAGGCCCTAATATCCCTCCAGCCCTCTTCACCATTAATTTTCCATTATCTGTTGTTCTCTAAGCTCGATAAAGGGCAGCACTGAGCCCCATTAAGTGATGATGTTCTGCGGTGAATGGGCAGCAGAAAAGTAGATAAACGAAGAGCCTGATCAAAGATTATGGCAGTAAATCAGATTTCCTTTATCCCAAGGGCTGGCTGAAGCCTGTCTGTCCACTCCTGCATCACTCAGTCCCTGGCACACCTGGGCTGCTGCCACAGTGCATCAGTGCTGCTGTTGGAGCTCTGAACCAGCCTTTGAATCAGAGACCTTTGGAAAGAGCTGCAACATTTAAATTGGCTGATACACTTAAAGGAACATGGGAAAAATAGTTGAGAATTTGATTTCTACAGCTCCAGGAAAGTGTTTTCTTCTTTCACATAGTTGTGGAAAAGTCTAAGAATAAATCAAAGTATTGTTATTGTGGTGAGGAGAGCAGGCAAGTCTGCCTCTTTTCACAGGAAGAATGAATTTTAAACTATGCAGGTCAGACACTTAGATTGCTCAAATGTGATATCTCAATTTTTTTTCATCTTTTGGAGGAAGGAAACCTTGTTTCATCCCATTCAAAATCTAAAAGTTGCAATAAGTGCTTTGAATGTGGATGCACATTATTATTTTTTCATACTCCTGAAGAAAAAGGAAAGAATGACCAAAGACGGGACAGTGGAGCTGATGGTGTCCCTGGTCCTCACAGGCCGTCAGAGGGATCAGTGTGTGCTAAGTTCAGCCCTGTAAAGCTTTAGCATCTTGTCTCAGCTTGCCCTGTAGCCAATGAAGAGCACAGATTAATCACTCAGGTAGTGATTGTTCCTAACCAGACACCAGTGCATGTGCTGATTATAAAATAGGTACAGCAAAACCTTCAGGATTTCTCTTTCTTCTCTCCACTGAATATAGAGGAATACTAGAAAGCTACATTGACCTGGGCTGATTTAGATAGCAAATATGAAGTTGATGGGCTACTAAGTTTTTAATAAAATTATCCCTGTCACAAAATCTCAATGGCTACCCCCAGGTTTTCAGAATCCTGTAGCTGAGGTGAGAGACCAGCTGAGAGGCTGTCATGGTCATTACAAAACTGCTGAGGGGGTGTTCTAGGGAGATCTAAGTAATGCTGAAAACCAGCAAACTTCGTCATATTTTCTGCAAGAGTTATCTAGCCAGGAAAACCCCCAGTCATTCACTGCTCTGTAAGGGAGGATTTCTTTAAGTGATAACTACTGGGAGCAGAGCAAATATCCAGGACATCACTCGTGGAATATGTGGGAACACAGAAAAACTCATCAGAGTCTCATATGCTATGTAGAATGAGAAACTCAAAGTCAAAGAAGAAACAATAAAGCTCTTGGGAACTTGCTCAAAGTTATCTTATGGGGTCTGTGGCACCCAGGGTTACCAATAGAACTTTTTCATTTTGCACTGACCAAGCACTGGAACAGTTTGCCCAGAGAGGTGTGGACTTTCCCTCACTAGAGATGCTCAAGAACTGCCTGGATGCAATTCTGTGCCATGTGCTCTGGGATAATCCTGCTTGAGCAGGGAGTTTGGACCAGGTGACCACTACTGTGCTCCCTTCCAACCTGGCCCATTCTGTGATTCTGTCATCTGGGCATTCTCCTCCACCATTTAATGCTCTGTTAGCAAAACAGTGACAGAACTGTGGTGCAGTGGGAATCTACTGCCAGGTCTTCTGGCAGTTCATTACCAAGTTCTTCCTTGTCTTAGCTTGTCTGTTCTTGAGAAAGTTGTTGTTATCATCATTAGAGTTCTGCATGGATTCATGACCTCTACCACAAGTCCCTAAAAAAACAGATTAAGCAGCTGCAGAATTTCCCTAGGTAAGTGAAGAAGAAAGTGCCACAGACCTTTCCTGTTTCCTTGAGAACAGACAAACAATGTTTGTTTGGTACTTTCTCTTTGCTTGCTTCCAAAAATAATGAGCCCTTTCCTTGTAAGGTATTTTCCCAGATTATGCAGAGTGGTAGATTCCAAGCCCTTGTTCACATTTGTCCACAGAAACGAATGGATATGTGAAAATTTATGCAAAGATAGCTTCTGAGAGCATGGAGCTTTTTCCTCCCCACACTGACGTAGCTCAGTGGAATTAAACATGCTTTCTTTTATACAGATTTCATGCCAAGGCAACTCAATTTCAAACTTAAAATTCAAGGTGAGTCAGGGCAATCTACTTCAAAGGAGAGTTTTCTGGCTCACATAAGTTAAAGATATAACAGATCCATATGTTGTAGAAAGGTTTAAGTAAAGGGATCTTTGTGAACAGGATCAATTGCTCCTGGTTTTCAGAGCAGAAGTGTTTTGAAGGGACTGGTGAGGGTTTGTGCATTCCATACATAGCTCCAGATCAGGGCATACAGGTTGCACAAAACTCCCTGCCAGAGTGGGTTCAGAATAAACTGTATGCAATCCTCTCATCTGACACTGATCCACTTTTTTGGTTCATTCATATACCTGAGACATTGTTTTGATTTAGATGGGTAGAAAGAATGGAACTCACTTCCTATCCCTGCTCTCCAAAATGTTGATGGGCTTCACAGAAACAAACAGGCATCAGTGATGTTATCAAGAGCTTAAACTACAAGTTTCTTTGGAGCTTTTTTTTTTTTTTTT
>VWZP01001440.1:2612507-2674451 GCA_013396995.1 Dicaeum eximium | reverse complement strand
CTGCTCTGCTGCTGCTCTGCTGCTGCTCTGCTGTGCTCTGCTGCTGTGCTGTGCTGTGCTGCTGCTGCTGTGCTGCTGCTGTGCTGCTGTGCTGCTGTGCTGCTGCTGCTGTGCTGCTGCTGCTGTGCTGCTGTGCTGCTGCTGTGCTGCTGCTGTGCTGCTGCTGTGCTGCTGCTGTGCTGCTGCTGTTGCTGCTGCTGTGCTGCTGCTGTGCTGCTGTGCTGCTGCCACTGCTGCACTGTTGCTGCTGCAGGCACAGCTGGAGCCCTGCCGAGGCCAGCAGCAGCACAGACTGCTCTTTACAAGGGTGTACCTGGCACAAGGATGTGCTTCAACAGAATTACTCCCCCTAACTTGTTTTAAAACAAAGTTTATCACTGGGTTCTGCTGGGACATAGAGGTCCCTGCTTGATATAAATCAGTGTAGGAGTCTGTAAATCAATAGAGCTACATCAATATACACAAGCTGTGGGAGGCATTAGATTTACACCAGCATAAGATCTGCTCTGAACTGCTGCATTTTTTCTGCACATAAGCAAGATGAAACTTAACAGAGATCATAGAAGTTTTTTAAGACCTTAGAAATCCAAACTTTTTTATTGATGACTAGTTATTCTATTCTAGAGCTACTTTAAAGTGAAATTTCCCCGTAGACTTTGTTGGGACAAGTACTAACAGAACGGATAGAGAAAAGAAGGAGAAATGTGCAAAAGCACAGCCACTCATTCCATGCTATTTTCTGAGGAAAAACTGAAATGCCCAAAGTGCTCTAAAGCTGATAAAATGTAAATAATAGTTTTACTTTTGAGGAGTGACAAAAATAACTAGGACTCAGGCCTCAAAAAGAGGTACTGGTCGCAGGATTGTGAGTAGGTCAGGGAAAGTCAGTGAGAAATGATTGTTCACTGCTTTATAAAACACAAAATTTGGACAAACCTAATTAAATGCTTGAATGATGTGCTCTGAACAAAGAGCAGATAACATTTTGCAGGACGGGTTTGCACAGCTCATGCTGCAGAAGAATGTGCATCCCACAGCATGCTTTTGACAAATACAGGAACAAAAATCTGCACAAAGACTGTCAAACACCAAGACATTATCTCTGACTCAGGAAGTTCCTGAGATGCAGATTAGGTGAACTCTGGAAAGACACAGTGAGAAAATGTGGGAATTAGTAAAGGTAAGAAGGCTTCCAGAAAGCTGTAAAAGCAGAAACAGAAACAGAAAAGAACGGAAAACTTAGAGCTAAGCTGCAGCTGCAAAGTCTGAAAGTAGAAAAGTTACAATAGTATAGCAAACAGGGACATGAAACAATAGCTTGAGTCTTGGGCCTGGTTAAGATAGACCTTAAGACTGCAGAAAAATATGCTTAGGAAGACAGTAGAAGTTTTTAAGCTTAATAATGGAGTATTGTGTATTGTTAATAGCAAACATACAAACAAGCAGTGTGTGAAACAGGTGTACATGTGCTTTCAGTGACTGGATAGAACAACTGTCTGTAAGCTTTTGCAATATGCTATTGGCTAAAAAGTTTTTAAGATGCTCTGTAACAAAGAAATCTTTGGCTGCTGTTGGCAAGACGTGAGCTGTTGCCATCTTCCCATTGTCCCAACCATGTAGTGAGACTGATGCTGCAGTAAAAGCTCAAGGAATGTCTCCCAGCAGTCCTGTCCCATTAGTGAAAAACCATCAACACAAGAAAACATTACCCTTTTCCTGATGATATACTCTGTATCCTCTTCCTCAAGTATCTGTCGCAAGCCCTGCTGGGACAGTGGGTGCTGAGCTGAACAGAGCACTGTGGGGAGTCAAGAAGCCAGCTGGAATACAGACGAGATAATAAAAATCCCATATTTTAGTTAAGATTTTAAATAAGTTAGAAGTGTAGTTAGCAATGACCATGAACCCTAATTGAAATGTAGCAAGACATTAGACTAGAGTGGCAGGGGGTAGATGGAGGATTACAAGAAGGCAGGAACCATAAAATAACTGGTCTTAAGAACAATTGAACAGTCAAGTGAAAGATTATTCCAGGACCAATGGGTCAAGGAATGCTGCCAACTAGGCACAGGTGAAGAGTTCACTATGAGGAAGAGTACTTTCCTCCTCCAAACACCCACTCCTCTATTTCCAAACACCACCGACTCAATTAGAGGAAAACAATTGTGCAGCCATAATGAATATTCAGCTAATTATAATACAACGTGGGATAGCTAATGATTAAGTATTAGGTGTCCTTAGAAACTGCATGAATATGTAAATCCTTTCTAAGATAAATAGAGAGCCGGTCTCTGTGATTCTTTGCACAGGTTTTGGGAGAAATCCTGGCAAGTGCCCGGCGCTGTAATAAATGCACCCTCTTTTCAGCTTTAATTAGTTGGAGTTGTCTGCCCCTGCTACAGCGGGACTGGCTGTGCCTGTGCTGAGGTTCCTGGTGTTTATGGGCTCATGACCATTATATCAGACACTGCACTGATTCTGCACTTCACGTGCTTCAAGGCTGACAGGATTTACCCCTCTGACAGAAGCACACCACCCAATGAAAGGTGTCTGGAGGGTGTTCTGCAGTCCGTGAACACTAAACTCAAATTTCTCACAATTGTTACTCTGTAGAGAACTCTCCTTACTTCTGAAAATAGTTAAAAAATTTGCTACACTTGAGGTGACAATAATGGTGTAGCTCAATAGGCAAAAAGAACTGAATCCTCAGCACCATAAAAATAAGTAGTTTCATAAAATAACTTATATTAAGAACAAAAGCAAGCTATAAAAATAGATCATTAATGTTTCATGACTGAGGGACACTGCTAACAAGTACTAAATGTAGGAAAGTCAGGAAACAAATAATATTTTCTACATCAATATTTAATCAGAAAATTTGTCTTAGTTGTTGTTTCCTCCCATTATTTTTATTATTTGGGGTCAGTGCTTCTTGTGGGATATCTATTGAATTGAACATTTCTGTGGTACTGTGGTACTGATATGTAATGTCATAATAAACAGTGGTTTTAAGGGTAAGTAGGGTTAATTTTCACATATTCAATGATTTTTAAAGTGAAAGCAAGAAGAAAGGCCATATCTGTAGTGCTGACAGTTGTTTAAGGGCTACTTGTTTTGTAGCCTCTTATTATGTCTCATTTTGTTAAGGAACCCAGTAACAACCATAAAACAATAGTGAGTTGTTTGGGCTTTTTTTTTTTTGCCTTTTGCTACTGAGATACCACAGCTATTTATCTTCTCGCTTGTGAAAATCACAGTTTTTAATGGCTTTATGCTGGCAACATTATAAGGAAGAACTTTGAAGTATGTTTTGAAAATAGGAAAGGTCAAAGAGTAAACATTTCCAAAAGTATTGCAGTAATTAGGGGGCCTAACTTCCTTCAGCCTTTAATTAAATTCTTAGTTTTATCTTCAGAGTTTTCCCAAGATTAAATAAAAAATTATGGTTGAGTGGAGGCTTGAACCAGATCATCTGAACTCCTCTGTGTCTCATGGGACTCATGCTAAGCATTTGGGCCCTCCAAAGAATTAGAATTTCCATTACTGGAAACATCAAATTCCTGGGCAAAACCTCTTTTAAGTTAGATTGTGTTTTGAATTTGACTTTTTTAGCAGTTTCTGTTCTATCAGGAACATCTTTAATTCCCTCCATTTACCCCTTCTACTCCAGATCTATAAACAAAACAAACCATGTTCATTTGTGTGAATGCTTCACACGAGGGAGGATGGGCACAGCACTGGCCTTTCAGATGAACAGCATCAGAGCTGAGCTGTGATGTCCAGCTCTGACTGTCCTGCCCTGGTCACAGCTGTGGGATTGGCAGAGACCCCCAAAGGGAGTAGCAGGCCAGGACAGGAGGAATGCTGCGAGGGAATGGAGGAATGCACAGTCAGGTTTTGGTCCACTTGGATTCAGCAACAGGTTAAGAATCCCCTGAGCCATATTTATTTTTGTTAGCTGATCTATTGAATTGAAATGAAGGAGTCAGCTCGTTTCCCTCTGAACTTAGAAGCATTTGGAACATGATTCTTTTGTTCCCAATAATGAGCAGAGGAATGCACAGTACTTGGAGTGGGATCCTGCAAGGGAGGTTTTTCTCACCGAGATATTTTACTGTTGGTATAGACATTGCTGAAATGGAAGTGAAATGTAGTCAAGCCAAACAAGTGCAGGTTTTTTCACCTAATTCATAAACTTCCTGCATCTACAGTCACTCCTATCCTATCCTGAACTCAGGCTTCCCTGAGACTGGGCTGTTGGTAACTATACTGGCTGGTGATATTCATAGAATGATGATGTTGGTCATAAAATGAAAGAAATTACACATTTCTTTGCAGAAGGGTAATTCATAGGAGAGTAAGTGTGCTAGAATGAAAAAAAAAATACACCAAAAAACCCCCATTTCCTTTGCTTTCCTTGATGTCTTTGTTATATGCTAGTTTCAAAAGTGGTGAGTTGCCTGAAATGCAAACCCAGGCAAACACTAATTTTGCTGACTACAGCCATGTGTATTGTAATAAATTATGGCCTGTGCAACTAACAGCTGCTTCTACAGCTCCCAAATTGTGTTTATTTTTTAAACTTTAAAGCCCCTAGTTTTTTTTTTCCCTAATTTTCTTTTCTTCTGCTCTTGCAGAATAGCAGAGAGAAAATATTCCAGAGAAATTTGACAAGAGCTAACAAAAGGGAAAGGCAGAAAATAAATAAAGGGAGTCAGAAAGATAGCTGACAGCTCACTGCTCCTGTAGGGAAACTTCACTTTTTTATGTGTTCATGTACTTTATGGTCACTTGAGCTGAGTGCTGAATTAGTATCTGGACAGGAAAAAAAAAATATATGCATCACAAGACTTTCTGTTCTGGTGCTATGAATGGCTCCAAAATACTCTCAAGTGTTTTTCTTGAGTGTTTCACAGGGAGAGAGGCAACAGTTATCCCATAAGTCTTGGGTATTTCTAGTTAGGGATATTGTAAGGTGAGCCTGCTGTAGCAAGCAGTACTAATGATGCATTAAGCTTTCCAACTTGAAGACTGTTGGTAAGAAAGTATTACAAAAACACTGCTTAGTCAGTTTGGCTGTTTGATTAAAAATTAAATTTCTCTAGTAAAATAAACCCAGAAAAGTTAAAGATTTCTTTAAGCAACAGGTGCATATCTGGACATTATAACTGACACGACATGCGCCAGAGAATGCTGAAAAGCCTGTAGTCTTGAAGTACCAGAGAATGAGTGCTTCAAAATCAGAACTGAAAGGGAGCAATAAAAAATAAGAAGTTTGCACCTCACTTTGCACCTGATCAGCTTTCTGGAACTTTCTGCCTGCATTGACTGCTATCAGATATTACACAAGCACAAAACTTCCTTCCTAAGATCAAACAGAGCTCACCACCTGGGTTTTCTGACCAGAACTGCGCTGCCTGATTACTCAAAACCTGAAAAATGCTGCAAGGCACAAAGCTAGCTGGAAACTGGCTGGTGATGACAGAGCTGTTGTTCCTGCCTCTTCCCACCTCCCCTACATGTGGCTGAACGCTGTCTGCGAGCATCTTCTCCAAGCAAATCCTGGAGCTGCCTGTTCCACGGCGGGTGCCCAGGAGAGCAGAGGAGCAGCAGCCGCTCTCGGTAGGCAGAAGGATTCCGGCTGCTTGGCCTCGGGAGTGGGCGATGTTCTTCCTATACCCGCAGGGTGCCCCAGGGAGCAGCAATCCCAGCGTTTGACAGGTCGAAGAGCTGCGCTCGCAGCCGGGAAAGGGCAGGGAAGGGGAGCGGGCATTGAGCGCTCGCAGCCGGCGCTCGGCCGCACCCGCGGAGCATCAGCAGCGACGGGCGCTGAAAGCAGCGCAGGAAAAATGGGATGTGGGAGTGTCAAAGGCAATCACAGCGTCTGCTGCGGGCAGGCTCATGCAGGAGATTCAGTGCTCTCAGCCAGCCTGGGAAAATGTGCCTTAGGAAACACCCAGCTGCAGACAGGAACGCAGCCCCATCTGCAGAACATTATCCACAGCAGTGGCCGGTTCCAGGGAGCGAGGAAAGAACAAGCATGAAGCAGTAAAATGCATATAGTGCTACCGCCAGGTGATAGCACAAACCAGACAGGGACGAGAGCAGCAGCCGAGGCCCACAAAATGACAGAAAAAAGGCTTCATAACAATGTGGGAAGATTATTAGCATCCTGCAAATAACGGAAACGATTCACATCAAATTATGGGGGGTGGCAAAGAAGATAATAGCAGTTAGCTCAACAACTATCTGATAAGTGATCCGTAATAGGATGTTATTAGATGTCCCTGACACACTGTAAATTATGCAATGATAAAGGAGGCTGTTCTAAATATTTAATTGTGCAATTTGCATTTTGTTTTTACAATAGCTATGAACAAAAAAATGCAATCAACTGTAATAATCAGGATAAAAAAAGGAGAGGATATCTTCTTTTTTCCCCACTGGCTTTGCAGTATTAAGAAACTCCTGCCTTTTAAATCAGTATTTCCAGTTAAAATTACCTTTTAAAAATCTGTTTTAAAATGGTAGTAAAATAGTATTTCCCCACTAGAATAACTTTCAGCAAAGAAAAACAAAATATTTCAAAATTATTTGCATCTCCCATCTACTGCCTGTCTCTGCTTAACAGGGAAATCATCATTAGTTCTGTTGTACAAATGATTAAACTTCTAATCAGAAAAGGTTTGAGACTGGCCCCGAACAAAGAAGAGAAATTTCTCCAAGTTGCTGAATATCTGCAGTTATAGCAACTAGAGCTGGCATGAGGAGTGCTCAGTTTTTTTGGAAAATTGTGCCTGTCAGGAGTCAAAGGCAGAAGCTACAGTGAGCTGCTCTGACCTGTGGGTTCTTGCCTGCTGCTGACTCCTCCCATGGGCACCATCAGCCCCATGACCCCAAACAGGATTAGCTTGTGCTATCCTCTCCTTTCCAGATGCTGGTTGCACTTACTTTCCTTCTTCAGTATCTGCTGTAGATCTTAAGAGGCTTGAATTGACTTATGAGAGCATTTCCTGTCAAAAAAAAAATCTCACATTACTTCCTTCACACTCACTTGAAAAGAACATTCAAAAATTTAATAAAATTAGTTCAAGGGAAAGAAAATTGTTTTGAAGTAGCAAACTCCTCTGTGCAAAAGCATCCTCAAAAGTTTCCATATCAGTGTCATCAATTCAAAACTTTCCAATTTTCGTGTTGATACAAAAAATTAATTTTTAATTTTCCATTTTCCTGCAAATGGAAAGCAATAAAAATCATGACATTTTGTGCAGAAGGAACATTCTGGTTTGATTATTTTTAGAGCAACTCCTCTGTATATTTTAAACAGAAACCTAGAACAGCAAAGATTATTTTGAATCCTAACTACAAAAGGAATAGGCCTGACACTAAAGCTTATTTAAGAGCCCCAGGACAACTCTGTGTTCACAGTGAAGGTGCACTGTGTCTTGCTCTGGCAGGCTTATGCCTTCTGTGCAATTATTCATAGAAGTGTTTTGTTTGTTTGCCTTTTTTTTCTTTAGTGTTTCATAAAGCACTTCTTTGAGAATAAAACCTCTTAACTTTCTGGGAAGAAGCAGCTTCTCTAGAAGTGCTCAGGTTTTAAATAGGAGAAAGCCAGGGAGTGCTCTGAAGAAAGGGCTCCATCAGATCTTGCCATCCTCCCTGATGACAAAGCTTGTACCTATGTATATACATACACACAATCACACACAGAAAAATATATTATTTAGGCTTGCAAGAACTGTGATTCTTAATGGAAGTCAATGGAGGACAAGAAGTGCTTGTGAAGTAGCTCTTCACATTTTTGTGCTTGGTCAAAATTGGAGCATCTGAAGCACTCACATGCTGTTTTGAATGCTTGGTTTCCACTCTTCATAGAATCTTTTCTGCTTCTGAAAAAAGTATCACATCTCTCTCTCCTGATTTTCATCACTTTTGTACACTGAATCCCATCATTTGATGGTGAATGAACAGATTATTCTATGCCTACCCCACCGAAATTGCAGCACAGGCTTCCAGAGAAAAAGAAAAAGAAAAGACCCAGACCAGTTTCCAGTTCTGCCACAGAAACTGGTGAATGCTGATGCTGAGGTGTGATTTTCTATAAAGAAATTAATGGACATAAATATTTAGCCAAAACATATGAGCTTCTAGGACCCTTTCCATTACACAAACCATAGATCTTGTGAAGTGGCTTATGGCAAACTAGTGACTTCTGCTGGCATGGAATCCCTTCTGTTATAAGGGCACCAAATACAATCAGAAGACCACAAGTACAGTTCTACAGGAAGGTTGTTTCAGTGGCTTATTCTAAAGTAGAAGGAAATGTTCTCCCTTCTATTTCCAAGAAATGCTTTTGTTTTAGGTTAAAAAAATTTTTAAAAAGCACTCTCAGGAAAGCATGAATTGGCCTTGCTTTATGACTGTGCAAGCCTTGAAAAGTGTCCATCTAGACCCATTAAAAAGCTTAAATGGGCAGAATTGAACACGAGTTCTTCAGTCCTGTTGTGTTTCAAAAGTGCTTCTGATATTTAAAAAGTTTGTTATAGGTCCTATGAGGAGCAGCTGAGGGAAGTGGGATTATTTAGCCTGCAGAAAATGAGGCTCAGGGAGATCTTATCTCTCTCTACAACTACCTGAAAGGAGACTGTACTGGGGTGGGTGTTGGTCTCTTCTCTCAAGTAACAAACGTTAGAAGAAGAGGAAATGGTCTTAAGTTGCACCAGTGGAGGTTTTGATTGGATGCCAGGAAAAATTGCTTCACTGAAACTGTTCTTAAGCATTGGAATAGACTGTCCAGGGAGGTGGTTGAGTCATCATCCCTGGAGGAGTTTAAAAGAGGCAGAGATGTGGCACTTGGGGACATGGTTTAGTGGTGGACTTGGTGTACTGGGTTAACAGCTGGACTCAATGACCTCAAAGGTACTTTCCAGCCTTAACAATTCTATGAGTCAAAAAAAAAAAAAAAAAAGCAAGAATTCCTTAGATTTTTTTCCTTAATAAGAGCACATTATTTAAAAATACTATCTTCTTATCCATTCTTTCAGTTAGGCTTTGCTTTAAGTAGTTATTTTCACTTTTGTTCACACTTATTTTCAACACTGTGACAAATGGCAACATGACATGAAGACAGAGAATTACAATAATAAAAGATCCATACACAAAAGGCTTGAGCAAGGTGAGAGCTGGCACATAAAGTGCTGCTGCTTTGTGCTTTTCTCTAATGTCCTGCTCTATCCAGATCACATGAAGGAGAACTTTCGGCATCACTGAGTATCCTCAGGCTCCTCTCTGCCAAGAACTGTCTTGAGCCCATCCCTGAGGAGTTGTGTGCTTAGAGAGAGGCAGGAGAATTCTCACCCTCCCAGCCAGGCTAGGAAATACCTCCAGAACTGCTGTCCAGTAGCCAAGAAAAGCAGGAGATGATTTTTTGCTTTGGTTGTGTTGGGGTGGTTTGTGCTATCTGAACTGCGACACAGCCGGGGATCGGCCTCTGCATCTTCAAAGCACTGTGCCAGCATGATGTAATTAATTCTCACAGAACTCTTACCAGGATGATGGACTATATATGAATTGTTCCCTGCTAATCATAGAGGAGAGGAGGCTTTAAAGCACTTAAGCCTTGTACCTATTGATCTTTCTGCGTGAAACCTGTATTATCAGCGCAGTATCTGTATCACCGCGCTGCCAAAAAGCTCCAGCCAAGATCTCTGCTCTGTTGTGCCAAGCACAGCCTTGTGCAGTAGATTGGTCAGCTTCTCCCAAAAGACCTTTCAGGTTACAAAGAGCAGAGGGTGTGAGGAGGCCATCAGAGACAGAAAGGGAAAAAAAGGACACACCCTTCACCCAGCTGGCCACCAGGAGAGCCGTGGTTCTGCACAGGCACTGCTTTCTAACAGACCATGAGCCTCTTCCAGGGGTAGTTTCTGTCTAATATTCTGGCTGATGAAATGCAACAAGGACATCAACAGCAACCCCAGCCTGCACCCTAAGAAAAATAGACTTTCCTGCAGTATTAACATGATAGCCTGAGATATATCCTGATGCCTGTAAGTAGTAGTAGAATTGAGCTGTGTATCATTCTTGATAACAGAAAAAAAAACTCCAATAAAGTGTGAAAAGGCATTTTAAATATTAAAAAGCAAAATATTTTTAAAAGACAGAAAAAGACATGAGGAGAAAATGCCTTCAGGCTTTTTTAGTTTTTTTTCCCCAGATTGCAAATAATTGTTTTATGCAAAATCATAAATCTTGTTTCCATTGCTAACAGACTATTGTTATAATCTTGAATAATCCCTCAGAGAATCCCTGCTCAAGCCCCATTTAGTGTTTTTGGTTTTGCATACTGTTTCATCCTATGCACTATCACAGCACATATCATGCCTGTGATTTCAAGCCTTATTAAAATAATCATTTTTGTCCAGGACGGAGAGCTGTTACTCAGCACTGGAAATGCATGATTATCTCATCCTATCTAAATTGCTCATTCTTCACCAGTAGAAGTTGGACACCTGTCAACATTTCAGTATTACCTCTAACATTTAGAGACTCCCTCTAATTACACAAAATTTTTTTGGTAGCTTATTTTTAAGAAATAATAGGTGGAAATTTCTGTCTTGACTTTTTCAAGTGGGATATGAAGTCCATAAAGGAAGGAGGAAACATATATGGTAAAAAGGAGATATACTTCACATTCTAATTTATCCCTCAGTAATGTTTACGAGTTTTTTGTAAGATATAAATATGGGTAAAGACCTCATACTAATGAGTTTAATTCAGTGGAACTACAGTGGGTCTCAGATCTTTGAAGGAGGCACTGTGAAAACCATTTTGCCCCTGTAATAACAAATGTATGCCAGCCTCAATGCACACAGCAACACTACTCCAAAACAGACTATAAATGAATTCAGGAAAAACATTTAAGAGAAAAGGGGAAAAAAAGTGTTTCCAGTAGAAGAGTATGCAGAAGACCTGCAGAGCACAGAGTACTCAAGGTGAGGGTTGAGCTAACAAAACCCATGGAGAGGGATTTGGCAGTCCAGTCTGATCTCTATGAATGCAGTGTTTAACAGGGCTTTCTGATAAGGCTACATTTGATGTTTTATTTTGTTTTAATTATATTTTAACTTTTTCTATTTTTCTCTTTCATTACTATGCTTGACTCTGTATTTTCACTCAGAGGTATTAGCACTAGGAGAGAATTGCTCTGTGGTGTGGGTTTGTCTCCCACTTGCTATAATTTGTCTGTCTGTCTGGATTCTGCACAAATGTGACTCCTCTGCCTTCCTGAAAAGCTGCCAGAGGAAGCTTAAGATAACAAGATAAGATGAGAGATGCTGCCTTGCCTTGACAGCCATTTAATACTCAGTTGCAGAAGGGAAAAGCATCCCGCAGCAGTATGAGCCATCTGCAAGGAGCACACAACCTGGGACAGCCTCACACCCTTCTGGAGAGCTTTTCCTGGTAGCCAAACAGGAAACCCTGCAATGGTTAAAAGAACACTTTATGCCTGTACTCACACTGCTGAGTCCCACCCAAAGAGCCTTTCCAAGATGGCAAAAACACTTCATCAAATACAAAGGAGCGATAGCAAATACACAGAGCAAATAGCAAACACATTTCAACAGATACAGAGATGAAATATGAAAGCACTAGGCCAGATGAATCTAATCTGTGGTTGCTTCACTGTCATGAAACAGCCATAGATCAAGAAGACGAGGTTGCAGGGAAATTTTGCATAGAAAAGTTTGAGCATTTTAGCCATTGGCTTTGGCCCTCCAGCTTTCTATCAGCAGCATTTCCTCCGTGCAGCAAGATACACGGCCTGCCCTCCATTTTTTAAATCAAGGGCAGACAGTGGCAGGTGAAGATAGCTTTGTAAAGATAGTAACAACAAAGCAACATGAAAAGAAATGAAAAAGAGCAAATAGGGAAATTGCTGCTAGTGGGATAAAAGTGTTTCTCCCAAACTGGAGAACAGGAAGCCAAGCTAAAGATAGCAAAGCTCTCACTGGAGCTCTCTAAGCCTGGAGGAGCACTAATGGAAGAGTCAGAAAGCAGAGACAGAAACAATGCAGACAGTACAATGGACTTTCAGGGAAGAAGAAGCAATTAAAGGCAACACACCATTTATGGTTTTGAGAATCATAAGAGATCCAAAAAGGTCATAAGGAAGAGAATAACTTGCTGGCACATGACCTGGCTGGTCCATGAACTACTTGAGAAGAAAAAGGATGTGGATGGAGTGGTGAAAAGAAAGGGAATGAGAAAGAAAGCAGAGAAAACTATTCACACAGGAAGGAACCAGAAGGAACAGAGTAACACAAGAGAGTTGTTCAGCCATTTTCTGTCTAGACAAAGGGACAGCAATAACTTTCAGCAAGACATGACACCTCCCTGGGATGCAATTTCCATGACTGCATACCTTCACAACTGCAATTTCAGTCATAATTTCTTTACAAGTGGGAAAATGGCATGGAAGGGAGGCTCTTTACTGCTCCAGACTTCCTGTGCACCTCAGAAAAAAAAAGCACTGTGCTGAAAGCAGAAAAGTAACATTCAAAGTACATAACAAACATCACTATAACCTACCACTGAGATGCCTCACCACCCCCACAAAAAATGTACGTGCTATTTGAAATTAAATTCCCCTGATAATTGCAGCTTCTCTTCCAACAGACAAAGAATATATCTGCTTGTTCATTAAAAGACTGTTTTTAAAAGTCTCAACAAGACTTTGTTTTAAATATTGGCACAGTGGGGTATTTGGACCAAATACATTCCCTCCCCCCTGAAAAAAGAACTATCCCAGCATGGCACAGTGACAGAAATGACAGAACAGCAAAGCGTAATGTCAGGGAGATGGAAGGTTTCAAAAGGAAAAATATAAAGGTGCCTCCAGGTTTATCCAAGTCTATTTTTTTCCTTGAGAATTGTAATTACTCAAGAGTACAAGATTTCTTCTTGATTGTCTGCAGGGGGTTTTAAGGGGTTTTTTTCCTTGCCCTTCTTGACAGCACCTCCCGCTGACATCAGAGCGACAGTCATTACACCTTCCTGGTAATGTCAATGGAAAACTTACCAAATGCATTTTTACATTGTATAACTCACCTGGACTTTAACAGAGAAATCTGCAGCCAGCGGAAAGCTCAAGGACTTCACCATGATTATGCAATCTCCTGTTCCATTAAAATAACTATTTATCTTCAGAAAAGTATTTAATAGAGAAGGAAGTGTGTAGTTTAGTCTTTCAGCAGACTGAAAGTCAAACAGTAGAGAGCTCGTGGCCAGATGTTGACCTTTTTTTGCATTCAGGGTACTCTGGAATTGAGGGATGTTTGTTGCCCATCACTCTGGTGTAAGAAAATTGAGCCCCCTTCTTGGGGTCAGAGAAAAGCTCACTAAACAAGATGGCCAAAAAGCCATTGAAGTCACAGCAATGATTTTCAATGCTTTTGTTGGAGTCTAGTTGAGACTCTTTCAAGACCCCTCTGACATTCAGGGGATCCCTTGTTCAACACTTACTGAGAATGTCATATGATGCCCTCTCACCCTAAACCTCTTGCTATCAAAAAGACAAAACTTTTCTCAGTGTCTTTCTCATCTCTGCTTTACAGTTTATGTTTCATGATATGACATCACACGTACAGATTATGGGATGCAATAAATTGGAGTTCTCTTTTGGGCTAGATAGTGAGATATCACTCTTTGTTTTCAAATGTTGGTGTCCCTGTAGCATGCAATCTATGGAGAGATGGATGTGTACAACACTATCCTCCTAACAGGATTATTCCCAGTAAATAACCTATCATCTACACTTTAGGAAGAGTTTATGAAAAAAAAAAACAAAAAAAACCGAAAAACACAAAACCCCCCAAAAAACCTGTGAAGATTAGCACAGAATTAAAAAAATCCATTTGCTCCATGTCCTCTTCTTGGTGTTATCTTCCCTTGTATCAGTATGGCAACACAAGGTAACACAAAATTCCCAGAGCTAAACACTCCCAATTTCTTCAAGTAGCTTAAAATTATATAAAATCTTATATAAAACCCTTAGAATTTGGATACTGCATTTCATTTTAGCACCATATGACATCCAGCTGCTGTAAGTGAGCATTAAAATTAGGTGGAGCTACAGACAGTTCCATTAGGGGATGCCTAACCCAGAAAGTTTAAGGAGTAGTTTTCAAAATAGCAGTTCCCAAGGGCAATAGGCCAATAGGGTATATTCAGCAGATTTGAGAATTAAACAGTTCTCAGAAAAAAGAAATCTTAGAAAGCACAAACTAAAGTAATGGGATATCACCTAACAACCTCAAAATCACAGATTTAACCTTGACCTTTCATTTCAATCATCTTTAAGGTGATAGAGAAAGATTTCACCTAGGTATAGCCAGGTATCTGATCTTTCATTAAGCATCCCTTTTTCTCCTGAAACCTACCAATAATACAATTATTAACAAACACATTTTCTAATTCAGAACCAAAATGATTGTTACACGGTCTATTCTTTAATTTCAAAATACTCAAAATCTTAAAAGCTGGGTTGTAGTTTTGCTAAAATCCCTAATGGGAGCTGGTATCAGTTTTTGTGAGATACCTCAATAATACAATCATCTCAAGTGAAGCAGTGTCAGCAGACAACTGTATCCACTTAGCAAAATGGATGTATCAGTGATGTTAATCCACAGAATGCATCTCCAGTGGCATGGGTTTGTGGTAAATGAATTAACCCTTCATCCTCCTACGCTCTTGGTGATTATTTCCTTTTTTGGTGTTGTGACTTTTGCTCACTGCCGTGCTGGCAGGGCGTTAATTGTTTGTGTAATCCTTGACCTGTGGTAATACTGTGATTCTACAACCTTCTCAGTGGGGTCAGAACTACAGCATGTGTAGTTGGATAGGGAGGAAGGTGGCTTTTTCTCAAAGGCTCATGATCTAAATGGACAAAAAAGTGGATTAAAAAAGAATGAAAGTGGAGGATAATGATTATAGCTGGTTGCAGTCACTGCTCTGCCTTTGTCAAGGAGAACCTGGTGGACAGAATAGATCATGTTCATCCCCAATACAGCTTCCCTAGATTTTATACTGGGGAGTAATTTCACTCATATCACACATTCATATATCTTTGTCTGACAGCCTTTCAAAGCTTTATTAATCAGTGTTTCATGCAAACAGTAAAAGCATTGAAGCTGGAATTATGTGATCATTGTCATAAAGTGAACAATATATTGCATCTTGTTTATCCATCTGTTATAATTGCACTATGGGAATTAAGTTGCTTATAATAAATTCAATTACATAAGTGGTACTAACACACGGAGATGTCAATATATACTCCTCATTTCCACATTTGATCCTTCATATCAGACAATGCTAAAGGTTTGTACAGAGCACAGCTGCAGGCTTGTGACCTTCCTGTCACTGCTGAGATTCTCTGCTGCCTGGATCTGCCTGCAATGAACATCTTAACCCCTAAGATGGAGAAACAAAGTCATGTATCTCTGCTGTGCTTTGCTGCCTATTCAGATAGGATAAGAGTTGTATGCTGCTGCCACAGATGGCTATAATTCTCTTGAGTTGTTGCATTTATGAAACTGATTTTCAGACTGGATTGATAATATGGGACAATGAATCCAATTAAGAAAACAAAGAGAACCTGGGCTAGCCACACTTTCTGTGGCTTGATCCTGCCTTTTGACTTTGGATACATCTCTGCAACCCTTGAAAGTGAGTCTGAATCCAGTCTCAAGCTCCAGCTTAGCTCTGTGTGGATGACAGGTTAAAGTCTGGGGTTTTGGTGAACTCCAGGGCACAGTTTATTGCACTTCACCCCTTGGTCTTCAGCCCTGCACACAGCCAAGAATACTCCTTCATGCAGGCTCAGTGAAATCTGGGCTATTTGTGCACATTTTCTGCCTGAACCTCAACTGATTCAACACACAACTAGGAAGTGAAGAGAAGTTTTGCCTCCTGAGATCCCTCCTCCTTAATGGGAATATGGTGGGACCTGTTTGCTCTAGTTTAAATCCTGAGCATAAAAATTCTCCACGGTGAGTTTGATTTTCTTCCTTACCTTGGAATTTTCAACACTATCCACTATAACTGCCCTTATAACAAGCAAAAAACAGACCCTGANAAAAAAAGTAGGACTTCTAATTTTGGATTCGTTTTGATAGTGGTTGCTCAAATCAGTAATGATTTTTTTAATAACTAAAGCAAAATTCATCGATTGCTAGAGGAACCCTGAATATCCACCTTATACTTGGTTACAATATGTTAATATTCTCGTGTTGTCAGCAGATCTTTAGCGAGTAGGAAGGATTCATTAACTCCAGTGCAATCTGCAATCCAGACTGGCAGAAAGCAGAGGCTTCCTCTGCCTCAAGCTGGCTGCAGCCAGAAGTAAGATGAGCGTGTCTGACTCAGGCCTACACATTACTGAATAATCATCTCTCTCTCACCGAGTTAAAATCACTTTGCTTTGAGAAGACAGTGGTAGGTCTACATGGAACTGTTTCATTTTGATGCAAATGCATTAACTTCCTAGAGGAAATAAACATTTTTAGTCAGTAGGTAGGAAATAAATGGATCTCCTAGTGAGGGGTGAGTTTATCTTGTTTGATTTCATGTTTTACACAGATTTCTGTGTGTCTGTATATACTTATGTACAAATATATGTGTACATATGCATGTGTGTATACAGATACACACACACATACACAACATAAATAAATGGGAATTTTTAGGCCAGATTAACTTTCAGCTCAGCCCTCAGCAAGTACTTTGTCTAGAAGCAGGTCAGTGGTACTGTGACTAAAGAACCTCTATTAATCTCATTTTCTGTTCCATGGCCTTTAATGTCTGCATCAAAGAAATTACAGCATCAGCCTTTAGAAAGACAGGTTTCTGCAAAAACATGGGCCCAAGATGCTGAATATCCTGTGCCTATGCTGAGAAGGGAGCAACACAGGAGTGCTCAGGCGCTGCTCATTCCCACAGGATTGAATTTAGAAATCCTGATGGCTTTTGAGAAAAGGTGTATTCATTTCTTCCTCTTTTTCAAGGGAGTCTAAATTACCATCTTGTCTTTCATTATTCTCAGTTGACTCCTTCTGTATGATAATTGCAGCAAGGTTAAAAATGACCTAATGATTGCATTAGCTACCACACAACTTTCTTTTCACTCCTCTCTGACCTCTATCCACAATGAGAGATTAGTGAAGGACAGGCAGAAAAGTAAAGAGAATGTCTGAATATAGGTTGTCATACCCAGCCCAGCTGTTGCTAATAATAATTTTCTGAGTGCAAGCACTGGATGAGCCATTTGTCACAAATGATTTATTTGATGAAATTAGCTCTCTTTTTCACTCCTTGCAAACTTCCTCAGTCAAATCATGGAGACATTCAAAGTTGTTTGTTATGTATATAGGCCCAGGTGATTGTTTCTCTCCTAGAGCATGAGACTATGGATTAGTGGGTAGATTGAGGTGCAAATGTTCAATGGAGGCTAATGATTTTGGATGCCTCTCCTTTCAGCTGTCTTTTTTGAACAGGCAGATCATGAAACTGAGCAAGTAAAGGCCCAAATCATTCTGAAAAAAATGCCCCTTAAGGGATACCTTGGTTGTTCATGCAAATTTGCTAATTTCTTCTGAAAATCTATCCCAGTGTCTATTCATTATCTGTCATTACTCACATCATGACATGGCAGACACTATAATTCCATGACTGAATGTCTGGATCTCTGCAAAATGGAGACTTGATAACCACCAATGAGTGACAAGTAAAGCTGTCTTTTTACGTATGAAAAAAGGCATTCATACAGAAAACATTCCTCCCTTCCAACTCTGTAGTCTGAACTGGGGTGCCTATCAAATAGGGATTTTTGCTAAATGCTTCCCCAGCTTCTTTAATTTCTTTTGGTCTTGTTTGCCTTGAAGTTTCTAAGTATTGTGAGACAGATGCTGGGCTTTGACCTCGGCTGGGAGACTCATGGACCTTGTTCCACTATGTTCCCATTAGTTAGCCAGCTGTACTCCAAGGACTACATCCATCCTCTGACACCTGGCTGTCAAGGGACTTTTTAGGGGTTTCTTCATTCTGAACAAGGGGAAAAATTGTGTTACTTAGTTTGTGTATGAATTCTCTCGTCAGGGCTGATCGTGGTTGATGAGACCACAGGAATGGGGTTTGCAGTTATGCCTCATGAAGTCCATCTCTTCACTGGACACTGGTGGAAAGCTGGTTCTGGGACAATAACTGCATCAGGATTATGCTGCATTTCAGTAAAAAGCAGTGTTGCTCAGGGAGGCAACAGTGACTGGCCCAGCTGGAGCTGACCTCTGTGTTTGGTAGGGAACCAGCCAAACTGGCCCAGGCTGTGTCCTCTGTGACTCCTTCCAGCACAATGTCACTGGAATCACACCAGGGAGGAGAGTGTCCCAAATAAGGCCTATTTCAGTCCCTGGGTAATTTGTAGCCATAGTCATTTGTACTATTATTTACTCAGGTTATTGATCTTTTAAGACCGGTAGCTGTATCTGGCCATGATTGACACAAGTGTCTTCATAGGCAGACAAGATAATGTAATGAAAGCAATAATACCAGCAGACAGTGGTAAAATAATGGGGGGGAAGGCGAGGGGGAGGAAGTGGTGATTTTAGTTCTTTGACTTCCAATAAGCACTGCCCAGCTTGACATCTGATTTCTTTTAGCTAATCTCAGCATGCATGTCAAAAATGCTACTGGCCATCAGATTATCCCAGCAGATCATTACATTTTCCTATCCTCTGGACTTAGGTATGCTGTGGATCTATCCAAGGATAATGAGCAGCCTGCTGTTGCACTCACCTGGTTGGGGTCGGCGTGTTTTATGAAAGCTTCCCACACATTCTCTTTAATGAATGAGTCCTTTCTATTTATAGGGGAATACTCAAAGGGAAAAAGAAATAAATGACCTTTAGGGGTCTTTTAATGTGGCCTTTAGGCTTTTCGATGGGAAACATATTCTTCAGACAAATTCTTAGTTATCAACAGGAAACTGCAATATGTGATCCTAAAGCCATGTACAATTAAGCTTTCATGTATGTAATGCTATTTTCCTTCCATGAATGCTGTACTGTCGGGGTCAGAGATAAAGCTTCCAGCTGCAATTAGCCAAACAGCTGGATTGTTTGTATTCATGGGCTAAACTGCTATTGCTGCTATGGCAAACTCAACATGGGTTATAGCAGTACTAATGCTATTTACTGACTCTAGGAAAGAAAACAAGTTTATCTGATCACAGATAAACTTACCTCCTCAGAGAAACGTTTAAATAAAAAAGCTTTCTCCTTCAAAATGCAAAAATACATTCCCTAACTTCCCTGGTGGCAGCCAGCTTTTCCTGCTCTTCCTTATGTGTTCATGTCCTTCCTTTGTTCTCCTATTCATTAATTCCCACAAAAGGTTCCTTCAGCTCAAATAACAAGGCTCCAGACTGGTAGAATAGACTTGAAGACACCGAGGCTAAAAAACTTAAATGCTCAATTTCAGCAATTTGTGGCTTGCATTGCAGAGCCAGCAAGGCTGTGATGGGACCAGCTCTTGGTGTAACGCTGCTCATCTTCCTCTTCCCATCACACAGGTCATGCACTGCCTGTGTCTGGGCAGCATTAACAGGGACACTCAGCTGCCATCAGGGTGCAGAGAGCAGGCACCTGATTTCTTTTCCCATGTTAGGCTTTCTCACCAAGAACTAACACAGCCATTTCAGTACGGCCCCTCATGACCCAATGATGATTGACAGTGTCTCCGAATTATGCACCGTGACTGCAGGTTCTGAACAGGTGACAGACATCTGGATATTTCTCCTCCTGCCACAAGAACAAGAACAATCTCCATATTGCTGTGTTCCCCTTGTTTAACAAACAGGAGTGAACATCCAGTGACTGGCAAAAGGGTATAAATGAAATTCACCAAAGAAGAGGCAGACACGAAAAGGAATTGGGGTCTTCACTGTTAAGGTCAGTTTTGCTTTCATTGAGGAGAAGAAAATGAAGGAGGAGGAGGAGGAGGAGGAGAAGAAAATGCCACAGCGAATGCAAGTGTTAGAAAAGAGTTAGAAAACTGGTGAGTTAGGGAGAACTAATAACTATAGGTGTAATAAAATCTCCACTCATAGCCAAGGCTTTGAAACACCTTCAGTGGCAACCATCATGGTGATTTTGAATAACGACCAGATACACTAAAACTAAATAAACAACTGAGTTTTCCCAAAATCCAGGGTACTCAGATCTGTAATTGATGATGAGCCACAGTTTTTGTCTGAACAGCTTTAATAGTAATTAATAAATTTACTCTAATAAAAATCTTGCTGGCAAAAAGCCCTTAAACATAACATTATTTACATAATTTCCTGCAACAAACAGCTGTGTAGCCCTCCACTCCAGTAATAACTTCTCAGTTGTAGTGCTCCTGAACCCAAATGTTCACAAATCTTAAGGCAATGCCTGGCATTTATGATACAAAGGAGATTATGGAAGAGGTGTGTCTCACAAGGGTGATCTGAAAACCAATATTATAACTGGGGTCCAGATTCTGCAGTCAGATTCATATTGGTGACCACTGGGGTGCATTGCAGGATGGGGCTCGTATTTACTGATAGCTTTTAATTAGTCTGCATAATTCATTTCCACATCTGTTTTCCTATAAACAAGCCACTAATTAGTTCTGTGAGTCAGTTAAAAAGTGTACCAATGTGCCAGAGAGTTTAAAGAGACACTGAAAATATTTGAAACACAGTCAATTTAATTTTAAATTATTTTTTAAAAGGAAAGCATGAAACACCCCTCCCCATTTATAACTTCTTTCTTTTGAAACCACTAATTTCAGAATACTTAGCTACAAGGTTGTGAGTGTGTCAAGGACTTGTGTCTCCAGAGAAAACCCACTCTGGCTTAAGATTTCTGATATATTCTACTGCTTAGCTTTACTCAAGTGGTAGCTCTGGAAGCACTGCTAGCACTTATAAAATTTGATCACCCACCTGAAAAAAATCAAGTTAATAGCATAATTTTATCAGTACTCCAGCCTCCTGGCCTAATGAGCAAAGCAACACAGTTCTTAGTTCCTGGGCCAGAGTCATAAATATGATTGGTATGGAGAAGATGAGATGTTTCTGACCAGGATCAGAAAACATGAATAGGAGACCTCTCTCTCCCCATCCACTGAGGGAAATGTGCAGAGCTCACTCCCTTCAGAAATGGGCCTGCTCAGGCACAAGGGGGTCTGTGCCCTTGCACAAAGCTCTCCTGGGTGATCAGGTTAATACCTCCACCAGGACCTGTGTAAGGGAAAGCAGACACTTCATGTAGATGAGTTAGCCTTGGTCTGTCTGCCACCCCTAATTTCCAAAATGTCATTCTGCTCAGACACAAGAGTAGAGCAACTGGGTCAGGTATGTGCATGAGCAAAGATGAAACCTTGGTGAGTTCAGATGTGTTAGAAGTCAAAAATTAAACACTTGTAGAGCTCATTAAGCTTTTAAGTTTCTCCTAAGTCTTAGTTTTGTCTGACTAAATCCTTTATTGACTCTGACTGAAAGCCTTGGTGCTAGGCAGCTATCCTTCCTCTTTAACCTTGTGTCACTTGTGTCACTTGTAACAACAGAAACTGAAATAATTAGGTCAATTTTTAAATGTGGACTTTTGCTTTCCAAGCTGGCTATCCCTTTAAAGATAAGGTGTCCCCCTGACACCTCTCTGATACAGTTAGTGCCTAATAGCTGAGCACAATGTCTTTTCTCCACCGTCGTTGCTTTTTAAAATGAGGCTTACAGCACGCCAGCAATTCAAACTTCCGCTCTCCCTTGGCAGGTCGGGATGGTTTTGGTGAACAGTCTATTTCTTCTGATTATTCCTTGCCACTGTGAGGGATTATGGCTGAGCACCAGCGGCTTTCGAGCACCAGCGCCTGCCCCCTCCCCACCCCCAGAGACGACCCAAACACACTCTCCTTGCAGATTACAGTGGAATCGCTAATGCAGTTTTGGCCTGACTTTGATGCAGCACTCTATTGATGTGGGGTGACGCCGCAGCAAAGCAGCAAGGTTAGAGCTCAGCACTGATTGAGCCGGAGTCCCTGGGCTCAGGTGCGCCTTCCCCGCCGTGCGGCTGCGGGCCCGGCTCCGAGCGGAGGGCAGGATGCGTGTTCAGCTCCAGCTCCCTCTACGCCCCTCGGGAAGGTAATCCCGGCCCGTTCAGCTGCTGAGCACTCGGGTAATCAATCAATCAATCAATCAATCAGTCAATCAATCAATCAGTCAATCAGTCAGGAAATCTGATTTTTGCAAGCATCACCCTCGCCCGCCGGGAGAGGGGCGCAGACCGTGGGTGCTGGTCCGGGTCCGCTATCCCGGGGGCCGCCTTCCTCTGCAGGCCGGGGGCGCTAACGAGAGCCCCCCGTGTCCCTCCTGGAAGCCCTGGGGCCACCTCTGATTGCCTTCCGGGACCGACAGGCAGGGCAGCTCTGGATCAGGCTTGATAGAAAAGCGGATGGAGCATCAGTCCCGTCCGAGGCTCATCCCCCCTCCCCGGACGTGAGGCTCAGCTCAGACCCCTTGTCGGGCTCTGTGGGCTCTGAACATGCCAGGATATCGTGTATATTTTATGTATGTGTATGTAACATATGTATTCATAAACAAACAAGGATCTATGCCGGGGGATCTTTAAAATGCTCCAGCCACAGCGGTACCCAAAGGAGAGGAAAAGGAAGAATTAATTTTTTTTTTTTTTTTCCTCCAGGCATCTGATTTACTCCGTGACTCTGATGCTTATCAACAACGCGTGAAGATTGCAGTAAGGATCCTCCCTGGAAGGCGAGGAGGAGCAACTTCCAGGGGGCTGGGAGGAGGTGGAGTGCAGCGCGGCTCTCGCCTATAAGGAGGTGCCCAGCGAGCGGCTGGTGCTTCCCACCCAGCGCTGCTCGCAAGGTGAATCGCGGCGGCGGCAGTCGGGGCAGCGGGCTCGGCTCGGGCACTGCCGCTGGCGTCGGGAGCGGCTCCTCCAAGGGCTGCGAGGAGTCAGTGCCACGGCCGGCCCCGGCTTCCCTTCACCCGGAGTGCTTGGATGCTGCATGGAGTAAATGAGCGGAGGCAGAGCGAGCGCACAGAGGCTGAGAGGCGCTCGGAGAGCGGGACCGGGGGAGACAGGCGGGCGGCTGGCTTCCCCCTCCGGGGCTGAAGATGGATTCCCGAGCCCTCGGGGGCTTCACTCTGCTGCTCTGCACTTTATGGCATCTGGGATTAACTGCAACAAATTGTGAGTAACGGGAGTGCAAGGAGTTGCCTGGGGTTGGGTCGGGGGCGGGAGGAAGAGACGGGGAGTAACTCCCGGAAAAAGAGGTTTATTGCGCCATGACCGCTGAGAAACTTAGCTCGGCTCCGCTTTGCTAATGGAGCTCAGAAATGCAAAGTTGGGGGCAGATGGAGGGACTGCTCTCCACCGTCCTGCCGGTGTGGATGTGGCAGTGAACGGGAGATGCTGGAGCCTGCGAGGAGCCGCTCGGGGTTTTCCGCATGGTTTGTTGGCTTTCCGCTGGCCGCATCTTTTTGCGGGCAGTGGCCGCTGTCGCCCTTCCTCGGCTGCGGGCCACCGGCCGGGACGGGGCCGGGGTCGCGCCTCTGCCTGGCGGGGAGGGTCGGTCCTTCCCGCAGGGGCCAGAGGATGCCGCGATTTTGCGGGCGCAGCTTGGCTCAAGCCTGGCGGAGCAGCGCCGCTGGCACCGAGCATCTTCTCCTGGCTCGGCCGTACCGTCGGTTCCCTGGGCGCTTCCCACGGGCGCGGCTGTGTCCCGGGGCGTGGTGCTCGCCGTCCCTGCTGCCCCAGCATTTTCTGGCTGGAAAATCGCCGTTCGTTCTTTTTTTATATTTTTTTTCCCCCGGGAGATCCGCTCGTAAATTCGCCACATATCTCCGCCGGCCCTGCGGGTCGGTCCCCGCGGACAGGAACATCCCCGGGCCGCCGCGCTTTGCGGTGCTCCGGCGGGCGGGCAGCGGCGGCGGCTCTACGGGCGCGCTTGGGCGAGCCCGGTGCAGCCGGGTACGGGCGGTGCGGCGAGTCCTGGAGCCCCGAGCGGGCGGAGATGCTCCGTGGGCTGCCGGCGGGGCCGGGCTCGGGGCTCCCGCTGCGGCCTCGCCCGGGGCCCGTCGGGCGGCGCGGCGGCCGCGAGAGGGCGCTGTTGTCCCGCCGGTGGCGCTGCCCCGGCCGAGCCCCTCGGGCAGCGCTGTCCGTCCGTCCGTGTGTCCGTCCGTCCGTGTGTCCGTCCGTCCGTGTGTCCGTCTGTCCGTGTGTCCGTCTGTCCGTGTGTCCGTCTGTCCGTGTGTCCGTCCGCCCCCTCCCAACAGCCCGGCCCAGCCTCTTTCTTCTCGTCTCCTATATATGTATTTTCCTCCTCTATCGCCTTTAATCCCCAGCCAATTAAATCACGGTCAATATGTTTTAATACCGCTCGCGAATACTAAATGGCAGGCGATTTAAGGCTGAGGCTTGCCATTACGGATGCGCCGTAAAGTTAATTCCTAACACTTAAAAAGAAACTCCGCGTTAATGAGTTTTACTATTTCACGGGTGACAGTTTAATTTCACAGTGCCAATAAACATTTCCATTGAATAGGCGCTGCTTCCTAAATATTTAGGAGTCAATCTTAAAGCATGATGATCAATGGTTTTATTATACTGTACAGATTTTACTTATTCATTGAGCAATGAATTAGCATGGAATCAGCTGTAAGTGCTTTCCCAGGAGCTGAGTGAAGGAGCCTGTGAATCTGTAATAGCTGCAAGTTCCCTAGAAACCTCGTTAGATTCGTGTGTGAAGATCTATGTGTGCTTGCACGGACCTCAATAATTGCACCCAGTATGAAAATTCATCACCTGCTTAAATAAATCATCTCCTTATGTTGGACCTCGGGGAGGCTGTGGGCTCTTGCTCAGTTTTGGGCCAGGAAAGCTTATACGTGGGCTAAAATATTGGAGCAGTATCCTGAAATATATTCAAGTAGCTGTATGAAAATGCTATTGCTTTAAAGCGTTACTGAGCTTCCAGGTACCCAGTAACCAAAAGAAATATCCGAATTCCGCGTATGGGAAGCTCCGGTGCAGGCGACTGTCAGAAGCTTCTACTTGAAAGCCCAAGTGCAAATGGGGAAGGATTGGTTCTGCACCTCCTCAATTTGAATACTTTGGCTGAAGGAGTTGCGTTCAGATGCCAGTACTGGTATGCTCACAGTGACTTCAGCTGGTTTGTTTCTGACAGATTTTGTGAACAAGAACAAAACTGGGGACAGTATTTATAGTTGAAAAGGACTACGCTTGGGGGTGGGGGGAGAGTGCAGCTCATTTAATTTTCTTCCTAATATCTAATAGGTCTTTAATCTAATTTGTTTTTTTTTTCTTGCTTCTAAATTATAAAACTCTTTAAAATTATTTTCTCACTTATTTAATTTACTGTAAAATTAAAGTCCTGAGTAAGTAAAAATCTTCTCTGCCACTGAGATATTTGATTCTAATTTTCTCTTTGGTAATAGTTTTTAATTAAAGAAAGAATTGGTGAAGAAACTGCTTTGAAACACAGCTACAGGCTAGGGGTCAGTAGACATCATTAGAAAGATCAGAATTGCCAAATGCTAATAAAACATTAGAAATTCCTCCCACTTTGCATTTTGCAATATTTTATTAAATTAGGTAAATAGAGTCGCAATCTAATTTCTCCCCAGGATACTAATTACTAGAAAATGAATAAATAGCCATGTATGTTACACTGAAAATGTGTTACATATGATGTCTGGGAGAACTGAAACTTCAACATTTATCAGATAGACAAGGAGGCACAAAGCCTTGCCTGCTATATAACAAATTAGTTGCCCTTTAGCAGCATATTCTGTGATCTGAAAACATTAATAGCTTTGGTGAGTCTAGACTTGTTGAGCCTTTTTTTTTTTTTTTTCCCCCCTACCTTTTTCATTTTAAAGTTGGAAGGAGGGAGCAGTAGTAAAAAAATAAAAGGAGATAGGAGCTCACGTTTTTCTTAAGCACTTTGCTATATCAGTTCAGGACTAGTCTGCAGCTGCAGAAAAGAATTGCAGGAGCCATTAGTGATCTTCCACCCAGTTTAGTGTTGTGTATCCCTGTTGCTATTTTACACCTTATGCCTCCCTCCCCCTTACAGGTATCTTTCTTGACTGACTTTTTCACACATGGCCTGAAAAGATGTAGCAGATTAAAACGCCTCCCGGTCAAGTGGCACCTTTTAACTCCATTGTGGAAGTTATTCTCAAGTTATTACATGTTTCTGTTCCAGAACACAGCCGCCTCTGCCCCTACAGCATCACTAACATTTATTATCCCTTTTAACCAGCACTTATTAGCTGATCAGGAGACTTTCAAACCATTCACTTAAACACAGTTCATAAGTTCAAAGCTTCAGAAATGCAATGTGTAGTAGAATGAGATCTTCTATGGAAGTTCTTGCAGAAATAGAAGGTCAATGTACAGTCTATTACTCTGCAGTAGATGTCCATGTAGTCTTACAGGACACATCTGTCTTTAATAATTCTGTTCAGTTAAAAATAGGCAGTGTGTGTCCTTTTTTTTATTTATTTTGAAAAAAAAGTACTGAAAACTTTTTTTTTTGACATGTAAATTATATAATTTATTTATTTAATTTAGGCAAGCAGTGTTCACTCAGATTTTAGCCTTCCTTTCTCTGCAGTGGTGGTAATTGCACAGAAGTCAGACAAGTGGAAGTGAAAACTTACAGGAGCAAATCTGACTCTGGATATCTGAGGCCATCAAGATCAGGAGGGCGTGTTTGGGATTTGTGTAACAGCATAAATAAGACCTGTTGAGTCAACTGTGGCAAAAGTGACCTTTCTATCCGTGTGGTCAGAAATGCTAAGTTTGAAAAGCTGTGCTGAAATAAGGCAGAATATTGATCGTTGGTTTGTGGCTCGTGTGCTTGCAGGCTGAGTGAAGAGCATCAGACAAATCCCAGGCTTTTCCTCTCCCTCCAGTACTTAAATATTCTCAACAAGAGAATAATATTCAGACATCCTTTCCTCCTCTTAGTTTCCTACGGGGGAGAACACAAATGTTAGCTTTTTCACGCCCTCAGATGTATCAATGGAGAAATGGTCCAAAACAATGAGATTTCCTGAGAGAAAAGCTGTGGATGACCCACAGCTGATGGGAGCCTCCTCTGCATATCTGTCAGTAGTGTAGCTTTCAATCCCTTTGACTCAACCAGCACTCACTGGCTGTGAATCAGTCTCAAGATGGTCATTCCACGGACTACAGTGGTCTTTGGATTCTGCTTCTCCCAGGCAGATGGCATTGCCAGCTACAGGAATCCATCCAGGGTTATTATCTCAGCATCCAATACATCATCTGCTTGGACATCTTCCTTTTCTTTTTTATTTCTTTTCTATTTTTTTTTTATCTTAATGTCATGCAAATACAGCAGGTTTTTCCTTATAAATTAACAGCAAGAACAAATTGTTTTCAAATGTGCTTGGTACATTTGTACAAAGTATAAGATTCAAGTGTAAAATATGGTGGGTAGAACAACCTACTTGTGAAGCTCTCCCTGCACATGGTACATACAGGCTTCTGCCAGCACTCCAGTCCGTGTAGCACTGGTGAAGTTCTTTTTACTGTAATCATTCTTTTGCCAATGGGAAACTGAAAGGTGTGTGTATATAAACAAGACATGAATGTACAATCAACGTGAGAATCTAAGTAGATTAAATAAAGCCTGAGGGGTCAATTGAGTTGATCCCATATGGCATGGTCGTGTCCCATTCTCTGTTGTTAATTCATATTCATATTTGCTATATGTAGTAGTTTCTAAATCCATAGACTACTCCTCATTTCCTCTTCCCCTCCTTCTCTTCTCCTTTCTCTGCTGCTATTTGAAGCAAGTGGAGTTTGGATATCTGAATATTGAAATGAATAGGAATCTGAAGGCAGTGGGAGTGTGAGGTAGCATTTATTTATTTTTAGCCCCCAAAATGGATTTTCTGTAGATGTGATAGGTTTCAGCTCTATTGGGAAACTTGAAGTACAGTCTTACCTACCCCCTGCTCTGAAAGAGACACAAGAAGGGGAGGAACAGAGGACTGAAGGTGTATCTGCCAGCTCACATGTGTCAGGCTCTCTGTCCATCTCCTTCCCCTTTGCCTGCCAGCCTCCAGAATCCTACAATCCTACCAAGTGTTCCAAGCCACCAGGTAACCTGNTTTTTTTTTTTTTTTTGATAGTAAAGAACTCTGCCGTGTTTTTCCACTCTCAGAATTAGGAGAATGATATTCTGGTCCTGTAGCATCTGCTTTTTCGGTCTGCTGTGGCCTTACTGGTACAAGTATTGTCTCTGTAGGATGTGGTTCCTGCTGGACTCATCTCTTCTGGGTCTGTGCAAAAGAGAAAAGAACTGGTAGATCTGTATGAACATTTTCCTTCTGCTTTCAGTAAAATCTTCAAGAGACATGAACTGTTTTCTTTTTGCTTTTAACTAAGCTCCTCTACTCAAACTAAGAGAAAGGGGAAGACAATAATATAATAATGATATAATAAAGGTTTAAAATCACAGGCAATTCTTGAAGGCTTTTAAAGCATCACTTGGTAAGGCAGGAAGCATCAGCAGACATTTTGTCATGTCTGTAGAGTTAGAGAAAAACAAGATTTTAATTTTTTTTTAGTACACAGTGCTGGGCTGATATAATTGATTATTAATTTCCTTGTATTAATGTTGTCACTGATTTTTTTTTTAATTGCCCTGTGCAGGTTCTCTTGGGCTAGCCATTTGTTCACTAGATAAGTGCAGCTGATGTTTTAAATGACGAAAACAATTCAATATGGAACTTAGAGGGAGAAAAAAGGATGGCAAAGCATATAATTACTTATTTTTAATTATCTGCTCTGTTAAGCAGTTGAAAAATATTGGTAGTTCATAGTGTGGTGATCTAACTGCCCTTCTACACAGATATACTTTTATATATGCAGAAAATATTTAATACTTTAGCTGGTATTTTCTCCAAAATCAAAGGAAGGTAGCTTAGTAAAAGAGAGGGTATGCAGCCATTTGTAAATGTCATGAAAGATCTTGCTAGGTCTGTATTCCAAGGGAGAAATCTCATTTTTTTGGCTGTGTTTTTCCTTTGCACAATGCTAGCTCTCTCTCTACATTCTTACAAACATATGCTGGAACTTGGATAACTTGGTCCATGTCCTGCAGAACTTTGTGCCCAGAGATTATCAGTACAAGTCCAGAATAAAGCAGTGGAAGTCTGGATGAGCCTACCTAACTACAATACTAAATAGGCATCAGAGTACTGGCCCATTCTTACTGTGTTGTAGTTTGTAACCTGTGAAGTAGAGGCCTGCAGAGTTGATCTTTTGGGTTTTTTTTCTTTTGAATGTACAATTGTGGTACTTAAACTGAAAATAAGGTACAGAGCACAAAGTGGCAATGGCAGGTTTTGTTTTATCCAGTGTTTCTCTACCAAAATAAAGACCTCACCAATCTCTAACTTTGCATTCTCTAGTGCAACACCAGGGATCTCAGCTTGTGCAGTCCTTGAATAATCCAGTTACCATGAGTGTGCTGCAGCCAGGACAACAGAATGTGATGAGTTCATGGACATCTGTGATAAAAATTTCTTTCTTCTATGGCAGGAGTTGTCTGTGGACATAATTTTGGAAGAGAGATGCTTGTCTACTCTTTTTCAAACACTGTATATGGAGTTGGAGACTTTTTCCTGGTTGAGAAGAAGGTTTTAGTGTTAGGAAGAAAAGTCAAGAAATTGTTCAGGTCACAAAAGCAGAACTAGGCCCTTAGTGCCTTCTATCAGTGGCAACCCACCATTTGTGCTCATTTTCACATGCCAGGTGAGAGAGGAGTCAGGCTTGGAACCAGACCCTGTGTGCTGTGTGTAGCAGGTAGGAGGAAGCTCCTGGTGAACCTCAGTTTGAGCCTGGTTCAAACAGGCTTTGGGTAACAGCAGCTCAGCAATTAGTTTTTTATGAATGGAGATTGTCCAAGTAACTAAATTTAAAGTAGCATCCAGCACTGCTGTGACTGGTGATCTGGAGGGTATTTCAGCTCCAGGGTTGTGCTGGTGTGTTTGTATTGGAACAGGGTAGTCCAGATTCCTGATAGAGATTGCATTATCCATGAGCTGGATGTAGGTGCTGGAGGTTTGCTGGGAAGTGTCTGACTCTCTCCTGTCTTAGCCAGCATCAAACACCTTACACCACTGATAAATTTGTAAAATGCCTTCACTGGTCCCATGCTGGACAAGACAACTCCCAATTAGAGGTTAAGGGGTATTTTCAATGAGCATCACTCTTAGGTGAATTCCTAAGAGCAATAACAAGAAAAAGCTAACTTTGTAATTGCTCAGTGAATATCATTCAAGACTATAAAAGGCTTTTAGTAGCTGGTGTTAATGTACTCTTTTCCAAACTGTTAATTGCCTGGGACCTGTGATATCTTTATGGCATAAAGAGCATTGAGTTGCAGTGGGACACATGGCACTCTGTTCAGCTTGGTACTTGGAAATACTCAATAGATATTCAGCAACAACCAGAGCAATGGAAGCTGCAAAGAATAACTGGCATCATTCTGAGGAGTGTTTCTCTTTTGACATTGGTAATTAGGGCTCAGCACAGAGCCCCAGCACATGAAACACAGGAAACAGAATGGTGTTCAATGCTAAGCACCGTGGCACTGCAGCAATTGGACTGGGAAGGAAACAAATGTGTTTTCCTGCTCTCTTTTATTGTGTGTATTGAGAAAGATTGAGTGTTGACCCTTAGGAATTCTGGGGCATAAATTTTTCTTCTAAAACTATTCAGTGCACTGTGTTGCCAATAAAGTAGTAAATAATAATAATAATTTTCAAATGGGTAGAATCCTCTCTTTGTTCCCAGCTGGGCAATAAGGAGTTGATAAATGCTGTACTGCCTGGATAAGAATTGGCTTATTCCATTTACTGCTCTAAATGGTGAAGCATTGTTCCTCGATGACAATGGTTCTTCACTGATGACAGCTCGTCAGCACTTCAGGAACAGAGACAAATGCCTTGTGATCTGTGCCACCAGTGACACATCTGTAGTCGTTCCCCTAACAATTCAGTGATGTCTTTATGTTTGGGCATCAGTTGCCCCCACTTAGGATGTAGATACTGAGCCATTGCTCTCTGTCCTCCTCCTAGGTCATAAAAGCAACCTGCTGGGCATTAATATATCATTTTCTGCCTTTCCTTCATGCAAATTTGTCACTGGAGCAGGAGGGGAGATGGAATGTTATAACTGGAGAATGTGTGTTGTGTCTATAAAATTATACACAAGGAATGGAGCAGGAGAAGGGGTCTGGGGTGTGCAGGCAAAGAGACGAGGTCACAAGGAATGTTCTTCCAGTTTCCTATTACCAGGGGCAGCTTCCTAATGCACTCAGTGAAGAGGTCGAAATTAATGGTCCAAGTGAGTCATCAGTGAACCCTTAGTGGGAACACGTTCATTTGTAGTAATCAGGATTGATTTATGAATAGGACAAAAGGGACCAAATAAGCTATGAAAATGCATGTTGTAGATGTTTTTTTCCCTTGATGAATAATTCATCCTCTTCTAGTATCCATGAAAACAAAAACACAGTGCACATAAAAACCCATTAAAAAAGTTAATCCCACAAATGGCTGAACATGGAGAAAATCAGCTTTTCTTTTAAAAGGTAGATTTTCTCAAATCTTCTCTAATTTGATTTGCCAGTGGGGTATAATTTAAGTCAAACAAGTTAGTAGCATTACTTGCTATATAAAGGTCTAAATATTTAATGGATTTTGATAAATGCCTGCCCCCCAGGATAAAGAGCTAAGGAATGCTCATTTTCCACAGTGCAGAGGGTAAGCTAAACCAAATAGAAATGGCAAACATGATGGAGAGGGAGCTTCTGTTCACAGGATATGGTCCTCCAAACCTGGCCTTGGGAGAACTTGCAGTGCAGCTACATAATCCTATAAATAATCCTAAATCTATGTAATCCTGCACAAACGACCTCAAATGAAAATGATGGAGGCTTTTTAGTGACTGTGAAGTCTCATGGTCTCCCCACACCTGTGAAAATGCCTACCCCGAGCCTCTCCTAGGCAGAGCACATGCTCTGGAGCATGCAGGATGATGTGGATTCACATAATCCTGGTGGCCATCTGCCCATCTCCTCCTGGATGGATGTGTCAGTGGGAAGGGGAAGGGGAGCATCAGTGTCCCTACAGGGACTGGTGCTCCAGAGGAGCTCAGGTGCTCTGTGTAAAGCTACATAGGAAGTCTCTGAAAAAACAGAATATGAACTTGAGTGGGTTGGATTCTAGGTGGGCTCTTTACTCCTAAGCTGCCCAACTCTTGGTGCACCTCCTATGTCAGCACTAAACAGAGCATCAGAAAGAAGGGAGAAACCTTACGCAGAAAGAGCAGTGCCACTGGATCACTTCCTAACTGCCCCCAAAAGTTCAGAGGGGTTGTTTGTGTTGTTTTACTATTTTTTAATTTTGTAAAAGAATAGTTTGCATTTTAATTTTAGAGGAAGAACCTCCTTTAGCAACCCTGAGGAAGATTAAACATCTATGGCATTTTTCACAGAGACTGTTTGTTTGGAAAAGAAAATGAAAATTTGATGAATTTCAATCAGATGTAGCTTGCAGCATTCAAATATTTATGGATTATCAAATTCTCTTTTCCCAGCTCTGCTTCTTAAGTACAGAGCTCATCTTATATGTAATATTAAGTCTCATTATTCTTGGACAGATATTCACCAAATTCTTTGCAGACTCGGTTCATCTAGGACCTGGTCTACATTTCAAGAAAATTAAGGGAATTACTTGTACTTGAATTTCAGATCATCTTTTCCTCAGAAGCCCGTTCATCCAGCATGCAGATCATTGTTATTGCTCTCCTGCAGAGTTTATTTTCCTTAAAATCTGTCTGGCAATGTAGGCAATACAAGTTGTGTTTATACCTGCCAGCAGTGGGAAAAACTGTCCTTTTTCCTAATGGTTGCTGTTAGTTTTGAGCACCTCATTTGAGGGTGAGTTGACCTCTACTGTTGTCTTATTCTGTGCCACCCTTGTATCCAACTTACTGGCAATACAATTAGTTAAAGTTGCACATCCTTTTGCACACTTCTTTGCATTTTTTTATCAACAGTTTCATTTTCTGAACCCTCCTGTTCTGTTGAGTTTAGTACACTCCACTGTAATACATAGGATTACACTGTGATAACAGCATTTTACAAGCATTACAGAAAACATCTTAGGTGTTCAGAAAAGCTGATAGACCAAGGGTATTTCTTCCAGGCAAATATGAGCTCACGGTGCTGATGCTCCTGGGTCCACAGATGAGAATTTGTTCCTAGAAAACATAGCTAGCTTTTTGTTAGTAACATTAGGTACATGTGCTTGCTAAATTACTAACATTAAACATTTTAACTATAATTTTTTTTTTTTTTTTTGTAAATTATAAACTATTTTCGTTTTGAAACCTACGCTTGGTAGCTGGTCCTGTTTCCTGGGGCCTCCTCCAGAGAGACTGCACATGAGTCAAAGCAGTCTCTTCACTGCTCCATTAGGAGTTGAGATTACAAACTCCTTTACACGCCCACGTTCACAACCAAGTGTTTGCAAAAGCCCAGATTGTTTTTCAGACAAGCAGTGGAGATGTACTTTTCATCTCTGCTTTTGCTTGGGAGCTGTGGCTGGCTTTGTCAGATGAGGCCAACCTGTGTAAAGGAAGTTGCCTCCTTTCTTGAGCCTCAGCAGAAGAGATAAAGACCTGCTCATTAAACACAAGTCATTTTTCCATTTAAACTTGTAAGGAGATGGTGTCAACTGCCATGACTCACCCCATTTCACCACAAATATGTGTTATTTCACTTGCCTTGATCCAAACATCACTGGCTCTGCCATTGGGTCCAGGCATTAATGGCTTCTGTGAATTAAATAAGGACATCCTGATTTGAAAACCTTTCTCTGATAGCAAGCAGACAATGAGTCAGAGCTATAAGAGAACAGATTTTCCTCCTACCCTCTCCATCTTGCACCCATCCTAACCTTAGCAGAATCTGATTTATAGAGCTTGGGCTTTTTTTCAATTTCATCTAATTAGCACAGACACTGAGGTCAGCATTCTAACACCTGACAGACTTCACCAGGGTACACCACAATTACAAGTGAAATTAGCTGTTTTTCTGCTGCACTGAAAAATGTAGCATGTGAAAATTAACATGAACCTCCTAACTTTGTTAGGATGAAAGTGTGGGTGTTAGGGAAGGGGCACCTTCTTCAAATTTGAAAGGCCTGGGCTTGGTACTTGACTTCTTGAAAGCTTTCCCAGGCATCATTAGCTCATGTGCTTAATTGTTTTGAGCTTGAGTTTACCTGTTCTATTTCATTAGGGCTAAATGTTCATGTCTATGCAGACTTTCACCTGCCAACAGGGTTTGGAGAAAGAGGTTCTTATGCTAGGCATTAACTTAATATAAGCAATAATGCTTCTTTTAGAATTGCCAACTGCATCCATAAATAATGGAGTCTCTGAACCATTGTGATTGTGTTGGCCCTCTCCAGTGGGGTCAGTAGGCAGCAACTTTTACAGGGTCTTGATGTAAATCTGCAGTTATGAACTCTTCAGTGGGAGAGCTATGGGCTCACTGGCTGACAACCAGGAAAACAAAACATCTTTTTTGAGCAGTGTGTCCTTCCAGTCATTTCCATGTGGCGTGCAGGTAGACCTGACTTGCATCTCCCTACAAGAGTGTGTAAGTTTGCACCAGGTTGCTTGCCTGGGTACTAAACTATAAAATTGTGTGATGAAAATGATGCATTCATTTAAACTGAAAAACAGTATCAGTTAAATATAATTAAGTACTGTCCTAAGATAGTCAGAAGACCTGCACAAGAGAAGGGCTCTCCCTTTTATTTCTTACATTAAGGGAAACTATAATCTTAGTTTAGAGGAAATCCAGAGCAAATCTATAAAGTCATGTTCAAGCTAAGCTTTGTAAATTCAAAGACAGGCACTTATTTCAGTGTTCAGGCAGGGAGAAAAACAGTTCACAGCTGGAAGTGCCTGTTCTTCTCTTCCACAAGATGCACAGAGAAGGGTAATTGATTTAGACTCCTTCAGGACAGGAATGGGCTTTCTGTGTTACTAAGTGTGAAGCACAAGGTCTTTATCCTAGTGGGGGGATCTCTTTATGCCAGTGGTAACAGCAGAGCCTCTGCTCTGAAGGCTCTGTAGGAATGCAAATGTATTTTCTGCTTCTTTGGCAAATTTGTATGTCACTGACTGGTGGAAGTCTTTAATAGCTAGTTTGAGGAGCACATCCAGACCTTTGTAGCCTGGGTAGTAAACTAAACCTTCAACTCTCAAGGAATGAGAAGGTTTTTTGGAATAGTCCTTAACTAAGAAACAGGAAAGTCACTAAGCTGATATTGAAGGTGAGAGTTCGGTTCTTAGATATCCACCATCCACATATTTGTATTTTCTTCAGCTAGGAGATAATGGTGGTGGAAAAGCCCTCCTCCTTTCCATGCCTGTAACCTACTTTTGAGCTTCTTTTATAAACATATGAAAGAAGGCAGGAGTAATTAATGATACTCCAAAGCATTACATTAATCAGTAAGTTCATATATTTCATGGAGGCCATTTCTGTATGAAGCACAGTACCAAAAAGGGTCTGAGGTTAGCACCAGAATGTTTAAAGCCAAATGCAGCCATGTGATTATCCCACTCCATGATAGCTTTGTCCAGATTATTAAAAAATGCTTCCTGTAATATTCTTACATATAAGAACAAATACATCTTGTGCTTGTACATAGTGTGTTACAGATAAATAGCACATAACTCACTGCCTCACTTCATTCACTGAAGTGACCAAGAAGATCAGAACAAAGTGAAACAGTCCTGAGTTATGCAAATAAACCAGGGTTAGAGGGAATTTGCCTATATTAAGTCAGAAATCTGATTTTTTTTTTTTTATATATATTAGCTTCCCTGGGGGAAGGAAAAGTTTAATTAAAAAGAGACTCAATGAGAATTCAGAATAATAAGTCACATCTATTTTTCCTCTGCCAGAGCCTTGGAAAAGTGGTGGTTTCTGAAGGAACATATTGGGGTGCAAATAGGAAAGAAATAGGACCACCTCCTTCATGAGTTTGGACCTTCCCATCTGTTTTCAATATTCTCCCTCCTGATAGCAAGAGACTCAGCAATGACTCCTCTTCCCCTGCTTTGTCCTGTATTTATTTCTTCTGGGTAAAGCAATTTTAATTATACCACCTTGTCAAAGACCCCAGATCTGGCACCATCCAGCTGCTTGGGCTGTGGTATCATTTCAGGTAGGTTAACAGCTGAGTCCCTCAAACACTGAAATTCTGGTAGAATCAAGTGTGGCAAATCAGCGAGGTAAGAGAAAAGACCTCCCTGTAAACAGAAAAGCACAGCCTTAAGTTTTAAGGTCAGTAAAGGATTTGTCTCAGATGGATGTCTTCTAGAAATGGCTGAATGGTTTTCTAAGGTTGTTGGTCAGTTTTTATGGAATAACAAGTGAAAAAGCACTTCAAGAGCTATTTCTAAGAATCTTTGGGGAAATTATCTTCATTTTTCAGGTCACATTTTCTGTGCTTTGTTTTTTAACATTTAAATACCTGCCTTTGTAGTTTGAAAATTAAATGGCTACAGAATCTCATTAGGACTATTGAGGTTATGTTTTATAATATAAACATGTTTCAGTTCAGTCCAGAGGATTTCATTCTTAGCTTAGCATTTAGAAAAGCAGTAACACAGTCAAGCAATGGTAAACTGAACTGAGTACTCTGTGTGCTCACTGAAGTCCAGTGTTTCAGTAAACAGGATCAGAAGCCAGAATGGTTCAAATGTAAGAAAAGTATTTATAATTCCTAATTGACTCTGAATATTAAAAAGTATGTAGAGCTGGTGAATGTAAGTTCTCTCTCTTCCCCTTATTTTAAAGGAATTTAACTTATTTTTATTTATTTCAATGTATCGTCTAAATGTTAGTTCCTCCATCTTGGAATCAAATAATGAATGCTCAGCCCTGACAATGAGATATCAAATCCTCAAAAGATGCTGTTCCTAAATTCTGCCAACTGTTTAGTTCACTGGAAATTTGATCTTGAATAATACCTCCAGATCCTTCTACTGACTTCTGTGTGTGCACTTACCTGTATATGACATTTTAACAGAAAAGCTGTAGGTGTGCATGCTGTCAGCTCTTCATATACAGCAGGATAATATCTTAGATGTTGCTGCTTTTATAGAAATCCATTTTGTTACAATTACTAAAATAAAACAAAAAAAAAGAGGTGGTGTATTGAAAAGGTTTTCTGATTAAATCCATTAATTTCAATTTTTATATTTTATTATTGCCTTTGTTGTACTCTTTTTCTTTTGAGACAAGAGTAATTTTCTAAGACCGAGTAGCTTCAATATCCTGGTTAATTAGACATTTACAGTTTTTTTGAAGATGAGTCATTAGGAATTTGACTTGTGTGCAATCCTTTCCAAAAATTACTTTAATTTTTGAATTGCTATAATTTCTCATTTAATGATGGCTAGTGAGGTTGTGGTGCTCTGCATTACCAAGAAAAAGACATTGGGATGAGCTAAAGGAGTCTCTATGATTAAACTTCCCCTGTTTCACTGTACAGTTCATGCACAGAAATATTTCTGTGGTGTCAGAGGTGGACTCTTTGTACAGATTACATCTGATTTTAAGAATACCAAAGAAGTTGCCTCGAAAGGGGCATCATTAGTTACCCTTACACCCTCAAGCTCTCTGCTCAAGAGCCTGCTGCTGTTTCTGATAAGAAGAAAGAGTACATGCAGAAGGACCTTTATGCAGGCGAGGTGCTCTGATTTCTGTCTCTGCCATTCAGTCTGTTCTCTCACTGGCTTTCAACATGTCTTCAGTCACGCTGCAAGTGCTTGACCTCTTCTTTTTCCTCCCTTTTTTCTTTTACTTTTGCTTATTCCGCTCAGCCCTCTGATTCAATGACTAATCTGTGTCTCAAAGTCAAAAAAACCAAAGGGTGTGTTGCTTTTTCTCCTGTGATGGCTCTAATTCTCTCCACTTTTAAGTTCAGGATCACTGTCCTCCCTGTCCTTCAGCCTTACCACTCCAGACTCCCCTGGCTTTCTGAAGTCCAGCCTGTGTCCAGATCTTGGTACTTCTTCCTCAAGATTAAATGCATTTTTCTACAACTCTGTGTCAGGCTGATAGATGCAAACCTGCCTCTCTTCTACTAAAAGTTGTAAATAATCTGGGAAGTGTTCTTTTATGGTGAACGTGTACATAAAGTAGAAAGAAGAGGAAAACCAAAGGTAATTTAATACAATAATAATAACAATACTGAAAAACACTAGGAATACTTCTGATTTCAGGAAAATCACCTTCCAAGCAAAGAGACAGGAAGCAGGAAAACACACAATTTTATCTGAAACTGCAGATATAGTTTGTGCATGTTCAGGCTGAATGGGCAGCTCAGAGACAGCAGCATCTGCTTTATCTGCTCCAGCCTAGCACCTCCTCTCTTTATTGCTTCTTTGGCTCTGGAAAGGTCTTTCTTCCAAGTCTTGAGGTCCAAACTTTTGTGGAACCTGGCATTCAAATTTCATTCCTGTTTCCTTTTAATGCTGTTGTATTTGCACCAAAGTATGTTTATGTATAGAGACATTCAAAGGTAATTAACTATACTTGGTGTATATATGTGTATATATATATATATATATATATATGTATATATATATATATGTATGTTAATATATACAAATATGTAGCCAAAAGTAAATAAGCAAACACATACATATAGTTTTTATAGCAGTTTTCAAATGTTGATGCTCAAAAATGATCAAAAGCCTGTGCAGAGCTGTACAGAATAATATAATGTGATTCTTTGGAGACCAGGAGAGTTTCTTTATATCTCATCTGCTGCCTCTATATGAAGCAGGCCTGAGCATTTCTGTAGGATGCATTTAGCATCTCATCTGAAAAATAAATCAGATACTAAATTTTGAATTAATGGGATTGGAATGGTTTAAAAGGTTTTGCAGGCATAAATATCTCTATATATATCAAGTCTAGTTAAGCCTACAGACTTGTCCTCTCTAAAAACTATATGCTTTTTTAATGCAGAAATAAGAGTTGTAAATTATTGTACCAGTTAGCCAGCTGGGCATCATCATTAAGAGGAAAGGTTTCTTGTGTGGGCTTGAACAAACTACCAACTTTAAACCCCACATTTTGCTGGATCTTGCATACTCTGCAGAAGTAGAGGGAATGGACTGGTAGTGCTTTAATTTTATTGTTCTCTCCTCAAAAATGCTGAGTCAGTTAAACCACAGAATACTTACCAGGGGATGTTTTGTCGTATTAAAGATACTCAATTTATTTAATTGGTCTTTTTATTGTTCGATTTATCTTCCAATGATCTGAACCAAATCCTGTCTTACTGTGCATACAGTTTTTATTATTTCAATTTATGTTCTGTTTTAGAGTGAAGTGGGAGGAAAATTGAATGACCACAACTAAGAATTGAAGTTTAAAATTTTCACAAGATAAGAGGGCGTGGTTTTTGGTTCTCTGATGTGGCTACCTTGTTTTATGAAACATGCTAGTTTCCTTGGTTTTAAGGTGCAATTGTTTCAAGATTAAAGTATTAGATGTATTTTATAATATTTATAAAGACAAATATAAGGATAATTTTTCTGATCATGAAGCATAGTTAGTTAGAAATAGGAGATTGCCTAGAATACAATTAAGGTTTACTGTTAAGGAAGATAAACAGATAAAAACTAACATGAAAACTTTTGAACTATCATGTTCAAAAATCCACATAAATTTCCTCTTGCATGATGGAAGGCAGTTACTAAAGCAGAACAGTGAAAATGCAAGATGAAATAGGCAGATTCCCATGAATATTCATAAGCACACATGTGCCTAGAGCAGCACATTGATCCGCTCTGTATCAGGGGACAAGCAGGTGCCCCAAAACAGCCCCGTGGGTGCTCTGTGCCAGGGCCCCTCTGTGTGCTGTGTCCATGGCTGTATTGGTTGTGAATATCCCATGGCCTGCTTTGCTCATTCTTGCTGGCAAACACAAGGATTAAGTGCAATGGTGCACAGCTAACCTCGGGTGTCTGTCATGCTTGCTTTTCTGGCTTTGTACAGTGTCTTATTTTTCATCACTAATCTGATTAACTTGCATTCTCCCTAGGGAGCTGCAGCAGACTCCTCTCTGCCAATAACACAAACTCACTTGTGCTATTTTGATTTTGCTTGTAGCATCTCTCTCTGCAGTGGTTTGTGTACATATGTGTCATCCAGAAAAATACTGGTAAAGGATGAACTGGGACATACTTCTCAACTGGTAGTGCCATAAATCTTTTTGTATCACAGTCATCTTTTTAAAAGCATGCCTTTTTTAGCATTTCTAATGTGGCCTTGGTCTTATTTTCAGTCCCATGTCATGTGTCTTGATAGATTGACCATGTCAAGGATGACATACAAGTGTGATATTTGGGCAGTGATGGCAGCTTTTTTGGTTTATTTTTAAGTGTCTAGGAAGGAGAAAACAGCATTGTGGCAGGATTTTCAAAACATTTTGTCTGTTAAGTCAGCAGTTCTCACAGAGCAACTAGACTGTTTGCCTTCTGAATTAGAGAAAACAATCTATTGAACATGGAATATTTTTTCCCTGTACAATATTTAACCTCTGTTTTCAGCACAAAACTCAGACTCTTTGAGACTTGAGGGATGGGAGTTAGCAAGTTCAAGTGAGTAGAGCTTTAGGAATGGGAGCTATTACTCCATGGGTTCTAGTTTGAGTCTGTGACTGTACCCAGAAATGATGGGTCTCAAAGCATTATTTATCATGGTAGAAAACTGAGGAGAAGGATGAAGTTTACAGTGAAAGTTAAATTTTGTTTAAAAATGAAGTGTGGATTTTTGTACCTCTGTGTTGAGAATTCCCGGAGGTAATCTGAGACACGAAGAAGAAAGAGTTTTAAATCCCCTTTTACCCTTTCATAGGGACATGGACTCCAAAATCCATTAACAGAGGGGAAGTATGCAGAGAAAAAACTGCAGAGAAATAATGATCTATGCAGTGCACAGAATCCCACTGGAGAAATGGGCTAAGGATATTCAAAGTGTTTCTATATGCAAAAGCTCGACAGTTGGAATGAAAAGTTTTGTTACTCAGAAATGGGTTTGATTTGTTAATAAAAAGGGGGCTTCTCATTTAGTTTTATTATTGGTTCAAGGAGACAGGCTTCCTCTTCTACCCCCTTTTATTTCCCTGCTTTTTCTCCCTTCTTCCTTCCCCTATTTAATTTCTTATCTTCGTAATTTTTTTCAGAGCTGGTGTAGTTTAGAAAGAAAATGAGTCCCTCCATTTGGAGAGAGAGAATAAAGAAGCAGGAAGCAGAGACTTGATAATTGTTTTTCTCTCCAAAAACAGTTTCCTTATTTTTAACATAAAAATGAAATTTCAATGCAAATGGAAATGTATGAGTCAAAAAACTGGGGATGTGTGTCAGACTCTTTTCTTGCTCTTTTCTTTAACAGTTCTTTTATTGTCTCTGCAATGAATCCCACTAGGAATCTCTGCCATTTATCCTGCAGTGGACTCAACCCTTTTTTATCAAATAGTGGGTTCAATCCTGTGTCACCAAAGTGACTGGAAACTTGTCAGCATCATTTTAGCAGGCTGGCTTGCTCAGGTGATGCTATAAAGATTCCTGTTGCTGCTCTACATTACCTTTCATGTCTTGCAATTTGTGCTGTTCGTACAGATTGCTCCCAGTGATGGTATTCAAAGCCAAATTTAAACATACTGCTAAACCATGGGAACATAGCATCTAACAAGCCGCAAGGAAATCCAAGAAGTGTTGGATCTTATTATCATCTCTGGCTCAGAAATACCTAATGAATGGTAAATGCAGTTCAGTTCAGCTAATGTTGAATAATTAGCTCAGAAACAATGGTGAAAGAGAGCTGGGCTGATGAAAGGGTGGTACCACAGTAAGTGAGGAATAAATGTGGGAGTTATTAAAGGCACATCTCCTGAAACTTTGAAGCAACAATTTAGGCTTACAGCAAAGGAACATGAGAGGCAAAAGAAATATGTAGCCAGAGAAAAACAAGCCACTGGATGGAAGATGTTTGCTTGGACTTCTGCATGGTGAACTGAGGCAATTTCCCTTTACAGATTGGAAAAAAAGGTTCAAGTGTGAGCCATAGGTTAACCTCATATTTTCCTCACAAATTTTATTTAAATCAAAAGGGAGAAGGAGACCTGTCAGTCAGATTAATGAAGAGTTATAACACCTGCCTTGAAAGGGAGAGTAGACTCATCATTAATTGTAGGCTGAGTGGGTCTCAGTCCTTCCACCTGTGCTCCCAGCCCAGGTCATGTATAGCTCCAGTTTGCCCTTTTTCTAACCAAGTGGTGTGGGCAGCACCCTCAGTGTTCCCCATCTTCAGTGCCCAACCCTCTCCCAGTAGGAAGCTTCCTTTCCTGTCACAGAGACTCTCAGCCTCCCCCCAACACCAAAAACCAGAGACGTTCCCAGGTGCAGAATCCTTCCAAAATTCTGGATCCTAAAGCTGAAGCACAGCTTGTTCCATTATACAGAATAACTCCCTCAGAGCAGGGATTGGTGTCTCACTGCTTGTTCAGCGGGTTGGAAAAGCTGGGGGGAAAGGGCAATAAGTTCTCCCACCTGATGGCAAGAAAAAAATCGTGTTTTGTGCATATATTCACAATAAGATGGCTTCATTTATACATCCAAATGAATTGGACCCAGTACACCTGTGACACTTTGTTCTCTGAATACAGAAAACAGGTTACAGTTTCTCCCCATTTGTTCCTTCTTTCTTTTCTTTCTTTTCTTTCTTTTCTTTCTTTTCTTTCTTTTCTTTCTTTTCTTTCTTTTCTTTCTTTTCTTTCTTTTCTTTCTTTTCTTTCTTTTCTTTCTTTTCTTTCTTTTCTTTCTTTTTTCTCTTTCTCAGAAGGGAGAAAGAAGAAGCTTTTGAATCTGTAGAAAGTTTTGATAATTCAGTTTGGGGTGAGATGTAGCACCAATTTTTAAAAATAGTTTGTTGTTTCTTTGGCATGCCTAAATGGTTAAAATGAATATTTTTGTGAAAGGCCTTTTGAGAGGTAAAGAATGTTTGCTATGTTTCCTTCCTTATACTGTGAACTAGCAGTGTCTTTATGAGAGAATCATTTATGTAAAACCACATTTGCTGTATGATCTGATTATTGCTGCTTCAGCCTTGCTTTCCCTGAGAAATAAGCATTTCCATTTAGTCTGTTTGAAGCTTCAACCTCTTAGGTAACATGCTCTTGGCAAGGGTTAAATAGACACGAGCAGGGTAGCACTCAGTTTGTCAGCCCAGCCTACTTCATAAGCAGTTTCTTTAGAAGTTTTAAATTGAGAAAAACACAGCTCTGTGTTAGTGATGCTTTCCTTCTCCTTCTTTCACTGCAGTCCTTTGCTTGTCCTGTAAGTGGATGAATTGCAAGCAAAATTGCTGTCCACCTGAAATATAATTTGCTCTGCATGGTGCTGAACGAATAATTTATTGAGCTAACTGAGTATAGCATGTCTTAGCACTCGATTAGATATCCTTGACTGCTTGCATGGGTGTTGGAAAAAAGTTCATTCAGCTTTTGTTGAGGTATAAACCTAAAAATAGTGAATCCATTAGGTCTTCTATCTCTGCACAGTCTCTTGGTAAGCCAAGACACAGAGAAAATGACAATGTTTGGCAAACCATTTACGCAATCAGTCTTCTGATAACATTATTTTAAGTATTTTTTTTTGGCCTTGATATACTTAACGCTGCTTGCTGCACATGGGATTGCAGGTAGTTATTGAATATTTTTTTAAATGTTTTGTAGAAACTTCTGACATTCTTTGATGTGTTATATTTATCAGTGCAGTGACAGCGCTCGTGTCAGCGATGCGATGTATTCTAAAATGCACGGCACACAAAAATTATTGATCCTTTCAAGAAGCCCAAATGATTTTTAGCTTTGCCTCAGGCTCCATTAGCAATGTGGAAAATTGAAAAGGGCTCTCAGGAAAACTAGCACAAGATTGAAACTGCAACTGAAGAGCTGTCAAGTGGAGAAGTGCTTATGAATTATAATGAGCATGATCTAAAGATGACATTATCCTTTAGGAGTTTGGTTAAATCTTCCCTCCTGTCATATGACTCACAGAGGTCCCTTAGAGCAAACAAAAACACAAAGTAAGAGTGGTTTTAGGAAGTGTATTTGGGGTGGTGAAATACAAAGGAATTACAAGAATGATGGGTGGCAGGGACAGGGTTTGAGGAGCTACAAAGGAAAGCTCCAAACTGGCTGTCCCAGGGGTCCAGGGTATTTTCAGAAGGAATTCTTTTATATGTCTACAAAAAGATTCCTATATTTTTTTTCCCCTTACACTTTAGGTATTTTGGAACTTGTCTCCAAAACATCACAAGACTTTTCACGTTACACATTTCCATGTATTTCTATCTGTGTTGACATTTATTACTAATTCACATTTTTGATGGAAGGGGAGACCATTTCTGTCAGTGTCTGGCACTGGTTGTGCAGTGAGCTCTGGGTTGCACCATCTGGGCTGGAAGGAAACCTGTTCCTTTCTGAAGGTTTCTCAAACACGTTTCACAGGGCACATTAAGAGATATGTTAGCATTCCTTGGCAATAATGTGATGGAAAATAATCTTTCTGTGAACTGCATGACTGGAATAAAGGGCCACAGTTGATCCACAGGCCACTGCTTCTAGGAACTGGCCATAAATACCAGTCAGCAGTATTTCAGATTAAGGGAATTTTTTTTTTTCCTCCAGACTGCAGATATTTTTCCTATTTATTCTATATTTGTCACATAGCTTTTACTTCCAAAAGAAAAAAAAAAAATCACAACCCTAAACTCTGGCAAATGTTTTAGGATACAGATTTTAATTTACCTTGATACTTGGAAGGAATGCTCTCACCTTTGGGAAAACAAGCAGATTTTTTTTTGATTGCTCCCATGTTAACAGAACAAATGAGAAATGCAATGAACAGCAGGTTCAAAAGCATTTCTAGGATCAGAAGAATGATTCCATCAGAGCTGTACTTTGGTGCTACTAATATCACTTTCCTGGATATCTTCCAGGTTATATCTGTTAAGATTTGCTGCCAAGGAGAGTATTTGGTTTTACTGTTGCCAGCACTGTGCAGACAGTGTGGATGCAGAAAGGTGCCTGGGTTTTTCTCAGCTTCCATGCATTTCAGAGTAAATATACATGGGGAAACTGTTAGCAGTGGGCTGTGTGAAGGAAGAGGGGTCTTGCCTTTTCCAGATTCCAAATCACTATGTGAACAGCCAGTTAGAAAAATGTTAACTTGAAAGTTACCATGCAAGCCACTGAGGAAAAATAAATGCAGAAAATGGGGCAGCCTTTACAGCCACTTCTGAATGCATCTCAAGTGCTGATACATCCTTCTAACAAAGTTTACAGTGATGTTTCCTCCCCTCACATAAATGTACACTTCATTCATGGCTAATACATGAACTCATGAAGGACCCGTGTTCAGACAGCTATAAACTGAATTACAAAACATAAAATTGACAAAATCTTGCCCAGAGAGATGATATCACTAATTAAACTGTGGTGCATTAGAAATACTGCAGATCAGTTTCATTTTACATCATGAAGTGTCTGAGTCAAAACACTGAGTAGGGACTGATTGGAGCTGGGGTTCCTGACAGTCTCTGACTTTGCTTTTATGTGGAAGAGGGTTGGGGTCTGACCAGGAGTGTGTGCCTGGAAGGGAGACTTGGGAGGAGGGATTTGGTGCTTGGTTTTTCCCATGCCATGTTAAGTTATTTGACATTGTTTGCCATATGGAGACCAAGAGGTGCCCTAAGGAGGGGCCAGGCAGCCTGGAGCAGCAGTCAGGCACCTTTCCCTTCTCTGGAGGACACTGAGCCTTGTGTCTCCCTCTGCATGTACGGACAGAGCAGCCTTAGGGTGCTCTCTGAGCACACACAAATATGTGTCATTATCAAAATAAATACTTGTGTCTGAATTTTACAATCGATGTCCTAGTAGGTGTGAAGAATACTAATTGCTTCCTCTTCAGCTCTCTTTGAAGAGGATCTTCAAAGAGAAGACCTTGTGTTTCCATCTTTTTTGTTAGATGTTTGTCTGGCTAGCACTATTTGACATGTTATAATACTGAAGAAATGTGGTCGAGAGCTGGCATTTGTCTAACCAAAACTTGGGTACTTTATTTAAGAAACTTTTTTAGATGGCTGAGATCATATGAATGCAGGGTTTGTTTTTTTTTTTGTGGTTTTGTTGTTGTTTTTTGGTGTGGTTTTTTTTTTTTTACTTTTAATTATTGTAACTACGTTTAAAGTACATGTTCCCACAAACTTGATTACAAGGTATTTGAGATAAAGCATTTAACTTCGTTAAGATAAGAAATTTTCTTAGTACTGGCTGCCTGCACAAAACACAGTGTGTTCCCCCTCATATGATTCTTCATCCCTAAAGCACCTTTTTTATGCATTAAATTCCACATAGAATGGTTTGGGTTGGAAGATCCTCTAGTTCTAATTCCCCTACCATTGGTCTTGCACTAGACTTGGTTACTCAGAGCCCCATCCAATCTGGCCTTGACCACCTGCAGAGATGGGGCATCCACAGCTCCTCTGGTCAGCCTATTCCAGTGCCTCACCACCCTTATAGTGAGAAACTACTTTGTTGTATATAACCTCAACATGCCTGTTTTCAGTCTGAAGCCATTGCCCCTTGTTCTGTCACTCCATGCCCTTGTAAAAAGTCTCTCTCCAGCTCTACTGTAATTCCTTTCACGTACTGGAATGTACTCTAAGGTCTCCCCAGAGCCTTCACTTCTCCAGGTTGAACAAACTGAGCTTTCTCAGTTTATAGCAGAGGGGTTCCAGTCCTCTGATCATCTTTGTGGCCCTCTGGATTCTCTCCAACAAGCCTACATTATGATAATCTCAAGCTCAGGGAAAAACGAGGTTGTCTTGGCCAGGTTGTATCTTATTGCTTGGGAAGCCTTTATCAGGGTAAATGGATAGTGTGGTGATTACATTTCTGAAACCTTTCCCCGACAGAAAATTATTCTTCCCTGATTAAAAACTGGTTCTTCTGATACAGGCTTGCTGCTTGGAAAACAATTTTGAAACAGCTGTCAGCTGTTACATCATTTAATCTTTCATTTTCAAAGCCACTTTAAAACATGGTCATTGTTAGAACTTTTTCAAACCCTACTCTGCCTGAGAACAATGAACTTTCAAATCTTATAGAAGGATTGTGCATGATTTTCTGATGGTCCCTGAAGTGTGACTTGACAGCAGTGTTGAAGGCTGCTTCTTGTCCTGACTGCACTTCAGAAGAGGACAGAGAGAGGGGGTGGAACTTCCCTTCAGCACATCTGGACCAGCTGGAGGAAAAGAAAGGAGGGAGATGAGCAGCTAGGCAGCTTGAGAGGGAAGCAGAGTCGCATACCTGCAAATGTCACAGGGCCCCAGAAGAGCACTTATCAGATACACAGCCATGCCCTGGTGGGAATATGGGTTAGTATTTCTAGGGACCTGAGGCAGACAGTGAAGAAATGTTTGTAAGATTTAGACTGCTTATCTTTTAATATCTTATAAATATCTTTAATCTTTTAAATATATGCTGGACTGACAACAGGCCTAGGGAAATAACCTGCCATTCGGGACACTGGAAACTTGGGGGGATTTGTTAGTCACTATCTCTTAAGTTGCCTTTACTTTAAAATGCTCTTTCTTCTAATTTATCTGCTGGGAGAAAGGTTTTTTTTCTGGTTGGAAGCACATTTAGAATTGTGGAATTACTTTAGTGAGACAAGGCAGGCACTCCACCAGGTCCACCTCTGGTTTTCATCCTGGTGGGATCCTCTCAGAGTTGCTTTACCAAGGCTGTGCAAGAAGATTTTGACCTTGTGTGGATTGAAAAGTCTCATGGGGCCTATCTATGTCTTTTTACAATGAATTCCTGTGTGTTTCATCCTTGTGTTGCACCTTTTCAATAGTCAGGACTGCACTTCTGGAGATGGGCCCTGCCCTTGTCTTTAGGGACTGGCACAGAGGGATGGAAATGCAAAAGGGCTGGAGGCAGGGGGTCTGGCAGCTGTCACACTGATCCCTGGTAATCTCCTTGTGGAAAAGTCCATGCTTCATGAAAATCAACTTCAGTGGTGCCCCAGGGAAACCCTTGTTATCTTGTCTTCCCTGCCAAAGTGAAGTTTGTTCTTTCTCACTGCAGAAACTACTTCAGGATAAAAACTTCCTTTTAAGCAGCTCTGCTGCTAATGGGTGTTGAACACACATACCCCAGGAATGGTTGGAGAAGTATAAAGGGGTTTCTGCTGTCAGAATAAATGTTCTTGTATTTTAAGGTACATTCCCCAAATCTTGACCCCTGTTCATATCTATTTTTCACACATCTACTTTAGTATTAGTGTAAACAATGCAGTATGAATATTCATAATATGAACAGGTGTAATCAGAGATACTACACATTGTTTCCCTCAGCATTAGAGAAAAGCTGAAGCATTATTAAATTTTAAAGGAATTTTTGGGTCAGAGTTTGGGCTTTAGCTAGAAGATGGAGTCATTGCATTTTCTGTGATTCACTGAAATTCACCCAGCAAAGTGTATGGGCAAAAAACACCAGGTGGTTCAGATTTCTTGGATCACTCTGTAAGACAGACTCCTACTTCAAGGTCAGTATACTATGACTGATCTTTCCAATGGCTTGATTTTCAGATCAGGAAAGCAGAATTTTTTGTTTTGACAGCTACTGAATCACACATATTTATGTAGATTTCCAGTGCAAATTAAAGTTTCTGCCCTAATGTTAACTACTAACAAGGGCACAAGTTCCACTGCTATAGAACTCATCACATTCATAGCCCTGCTCTTAGCCTCTGCTTTTGTGGGTATATGGGAAAAACTATCCTTAAAAATAAATAAAGAAAATGGAATGGCATGAAGATACTTAATGCATAATTTTAGTTTGTTGTGGTTTAAAATCTTTGATTGAGGGCTCTTAAAACATGAAGGGTGAAAAGGATGCTCTTTAGCAGACAACAGATACCAGGCTTTGATGCAGTTGCTCATGGGACTGTTTTGTTCTCCACATCCTGTATTTCAAAATGTGGTGGGAAAATGAAGGGGGGAAGTTTTCATGTTGAATTTTTTCTAATTTGTAAAGGCCAAAGCCTAACTAATGTACATTTCTCACTACAATGCCTTAGCAAGTTCACAGGGCTGTTGGTTTGAAGGCTCATTAGGGACCTAATCCATCTCATGCTGCTGTTGTAATGAAAGTAAGAATTACAAGGACAATGAGATTTTCTTCATTTAGGGGAAAGAGGTGCAGAGCTACTAAAACTCTCACTATCCCAATTAAGTTGTGGGAGAAAAATGAGTAGAATCTTCATGGCATTTACATTAATTGCACTTAGGCTGTGGCTAGTAATAATGTTTTCATTAATACAGAAGTAGTTTGAGAACAATGTATAGGAAGCTTTCATTACATGGAAGACTACTGCATTGAATTTATTTATTTATTAGCTGGCTAGCCATAAAATGAATCTTATAATGATGGCACAGAGACAAAAGATGACTTTAGACAAGTTCAGCAACATTTTGTACAATACAAAATTAAAGTCCTCCATTTGTGTGTGTATGTGTGTGTGTAAAAAAAAATAAAAAAACCAAACACTTACCAAGTGAAATATATGAGACATACAGAAGGAAAAAAAAACAAACCTCTATCTCCAGTTGGAGACACTTAATGGAGACATTCTTTCTTTTTGCTCAGTATTATGGCACACCAGCAAATTCCATGAAAATCTATAATTCCTGCATGAATGTATCAAGCTTTGCAACAGTGCCTGTATTTGGGCTCTTTGCATGTCTGCCAGTAAGTGCTTTTCAAGAATCCATCTGTGTTCCTCTGGACAAATGGGAGTGATTTATGAAGGAAGCTTTAAAATGTTAAATACATAATTCACACATTACAGGTGGGTGTGTGCTGCCTCTTGATGGAGGTGGGAAGCATACTTAATCTTTATTGCCCATTTGACATATTCATATTACCACACAGATATTAACTAATCTTTTCTGTAACTCTAAGATAAATTAATAAATGTTAAGGTATCCAAATTTTATACAGGGGGAAATGGATGGATTGCCTTGACCCATGTGGAAAAGAAGGGGCAGAGCCAGGAACAGAATCTCAGTTATTACTCATACTCCCTATCAGTTTTTTCAGTTCATCACTGCCATTTTTAAGGTAAACATCTGTGCCAGCTGGTGACATCAGCACCTTTCTTTTCTTTTGAGTCCCTATGCTGGATGCTCCCAGTTCAGTTGTGCTGCTGGAGGGATTTGAGTGAATTTTTCTCCCACACTGGGAGAACCTGTCTGGGGATGTACATTAAAACTGCATAAAGATCCTATACAAGGGGGGGGGGAAATACCATAATTACCACACTGGCTAAATGTCATAGGATTGCTTATCTCTGAGGATAAGATATCTCTGTGAGATGTTCACAGCTTATCCTGAGGGACCTGCTGTGAAGCACAGCCCTGGTACCCCTGCATAGGGGAGCCTCATTTCTAAGTAGGTCTTTTACATGTGCTCTGCTGTAGCCAAGCAATAAATATAAGCTTTTTTCCATGAATGTTTAACTTCAGCTTATATTTGAGTACACATTGAGCAGATTCAAGTTGTAAGGTCATGAGTGTAATTATTTTCTAGTGAGTTCTTAACAACTTCACCAGTAAATAACAAACCTATTAAGAAATACTGGTTTTCCAACGCTGATCTATCAGGTGTGAAAAGTAGCAGTGCACTAAGCATCTGTTTTATTTCCTCTTGCTAGTTTTGTGTTTTACACAACCTCCCCCATTTGCTTCAGCGGGAACTTGTTTGGCTTTAACTACGTTACAGTGAGTTACTATTAAAATTCCTAGGAGGAACAGATGGCATTATTTTAAGACTTACAACAGTTCAGTAGAGGTGAGTTTTATGGAGATAGAGAGATTAACTTCTGCTCCATTTATGTCCATCTTTAGGTTCAGAGCAAGCTCACTTACTTGGAAAGTTGTGATGATTTACCAAGTTTAGTGTGAAAAACGTAGTGCAAATGAGACATTCAATCTGGAAAAATTTAGTGCAAATGAGACATTCAGTCTGGAGACACTACAAGGCAGCCACACCTGGCACCACTAAACTTCTGAGTTTAGGCTTTCAGGATAGGCTGTGTAAAGGCAGTTTGATTGAGAAAATCCCTGTGTAAAATCCCAATAAATTACTCAATTTTCAGTGAACAGTGGGATAGAATCTGTTCTGCCAGCCCCTAGAAAAGTCCCTCCTTAGAGTGGTTCTGTATTTACTGATAGGGAGGCCTTTGGGGGGTCTTACTACCTGTTGTTAATAATCTCACATGTTTTGCTTTTGTAATGCCACCAAAGGCAAGGAGAGATCAAACAATGCCAAACATCTCTTTTCTGTTATTCAAGTCTTTTATACCTGTGATTACCTCTCTTCAGTTGTTTTGATGTTTTGGAGTAGATGTCTGAAGCAGCTACAGTAATGTCTGGAATTGACTACAAAATGTTCACTTGAAGTACATTTATTTGAGACACCTTGCACATTTGAGACACCTTGCACAAATGTGCAAGGTGTCTCAAATCCCTTCTCATTCTGCTCTAACTGTAAATAGAGAAATGCATTCTAGGACTTCTGTATTTGCTTTTGGATTTCTACTGTAAATGTGGATCTACAAACCCACTTCAACAGAGCACAGAACTATTTGCTTTCTGCTGCCTTTGTTCCCTTTCTATTTTTCTTAGCTCCCTCTTGGTACTCCTCTACAGCTCATAATTTTCTGACGTAACTATACTAAAAGGCAGCAAGTTTATTTTACCAACTATCAGTAAGGACATAAACTAGTTGAAAAATGGAGGTACTTAAGAAATACATATCTCCTAATCAATTGGATAATTATCTATTAGCTGTTGGTGTTTTTAAGACCCCAGAATTCCTGCTGCCTAGTTCGGGGCTGGTTCAGATCAAGGGATCAGCTGTGCTGTTGGAGTGTCCAGAGACACCGAGGGCTTCAGCAAACCGGGGGAGATTCTTTCAGAATCAGTCTCAGTTTTTTCCCTGTGTTTCCTCCTACACTTGAATCTCACAATGATTACATCCTCTGCATCATTTCAGGGGTTTTCGGGTCACGCACGTTTCAGGGAAGTGTGATTTTGAGATAGACAAAGGACTGACAACAAGTGCATGTGGGTGTGTGAGTGTGGGCGTTGCTTTTCATCCCTAATCTCATTTGCTCTTTCCTGAATGCAGTTATTCAAACTGCATTGCAAGGATTAAATTTATCTTTTTGATATTTTCATGTCCTACAGCAACATAATTAAGATGGTATTGCTATATTCATGGTTTCTTCAGTGGAAAACTCACCATGATCATGAACAGTATGTGTGGGTTGACTTCATTCAGAGAATTTAAATTGGATCCATTTCACGTAACTGCATATGGCAAATAATTCAATGTAAAAATAAACATCTTGTCCATGTAAATACTACTCATTTTAACTTACTCTTTTTTTCCCCCATGTTTCTTTAGAGCAATTACTGCCTGTCAACTTGTTGTACATATATTTCCTGCTGTCTTGGAAAAAAAGCCCTGTGTATTTCTTAGCTTTAGTTTCTGTTGCACTTTTAGCAGGGAGGAGTCTCTGTACATTGCAGTAGTAGAGAAGGGGTAGCAATCAAATGAAAATATATTCTATAATTCAGACTCATTAATAAAGTCAGATTGGAAGTATGCAGTGCTCATTGGAAAACTGAAAGTTTTGAAATTTAATAGGGAGTTATTAACCAGTATTGTTCCTTCTTCAAAACATCAGAGAAATGCACACCAAGGAAAATAATTGCAGAATCCACGTGAATAACTGTACACTATGAAAATAACTAGTATGAAACAGACACCCAGGGCTTGTCAGTAGGAAATATTGCCAAAAATTCAGAAGTAGGTGCAAAACCAAACAAAACACCACAACCTTCTGAAATTGCTACTTTGTTCTCTTTTGTAGAAGTTTTGCCACTGCCTAACTACTAATGATCGTCCTGGGTTATAAATATAGAAACTGTCTTTTGACTCTGCAAGAATCCTGATTAATGGAGCAGACAGAACCACAGGTGGACAGCAGAGCCACATTTGTGGTTTAAGCTGTGCTCTTGCCATGTGTCAATAGGATAGTTCCTTTTTCCTCCCCTGGTTATTTTTTTCTTTGTGAGTATCACAACTGAGAATTAATTCAGCATGGCTATATTTTGTCTGTATTTTTGATGGAAATGACGCTTTGTGAATTAGGAAAAAATTATCTTTTTGAGTGCACTGCCTAATAGTTTTTAAAAAATGGACACTTCTTCCTTATGCTGTTACATCTCCCCACCGTGATTTCCTGAGTGAGTGTAAAATAGATTTATTCCACTTGTCAGTTAAGATCCAAAACTAGAGAGCTGTTGATAAATTCCAGTGTTGTTCATATTCTACTATGGTCTTAATAAATATGAATCTGTAGAATCCTGTGTGAGATCAAAGATGGATCTCCTGAAAGAGCTGATCATCACAAAGTAGGCACAACTTTGTAGCTCTTAGAACATATGGACAAATCTGAGTAGAGACATCTTTGTCCTATTTAGCTATCACATATAAAATGTCTGAGACACTGTAATTAAAGCCCTGAGGAGAGAAAACAGATCTAGAATAGCAAGGTCTGCAGAATTCAGAGTCCCATAGTGAGCGAGAAATGACCAGGAAGATTATTTTCTGGTTATAAAGAAAGTAATTTACAAGAGTTGCAGGCCATATGATAATTTCTATTGTGTCTACATGATTAGGTACACATTCCAACACATCATGAAAGCATCTAGCAGTGTCACCAAGGAGTACATAACATATTTTTACAGTGAAATGTATAAATTTATAGCTAGTCAGGCAGTGACTTCAATGGAGCTGAAGGAAAAACTCCTGTTTGGAATGTGATCAGTTTGCTCTGTAAATAAACAAACCATATTTCACAGCTGAAACAGATCACTGCAGGAGTGTGAAAATTTTTCCCCACTTATATTAATGCATGCGTGTTTCAGGGGCATTACTCAGACAATTAGGACACATTCTGGAGCTACAACAATCAGTAGCTCAACCTAACAAAGCACATCAGAACGATCTGCTAACTGAAGATGACTTCATTCACTTGCAGGCCTAAAACTGCATGACTGCTTGTAATTAGGAAAGGAAGGCAGGGAAAGGAAAAAGTCAAGAATAGAAAAACCTGAGTTTTACAATGAACAAATACAACTGAAAGAAAAATAAAGTTCTAAGCTAAAAAAAAAAATTCTGAAAGTCTATAGCCAAGAGTAGTCTCCTCAAAAAGCTCTCAGTTAAAGAGAAGAGAGCAAGAATTCAGTGCTGTAGGAAGAAGAGGGGATAAGAATCTGCAGAATAAGACACGGTGTGAATATTTACAGTTAAAATTTTTCTTACAGGAAAACTATGTTGTAGCCATCTCAAGCTGCATATGTCTTTTCCCTTTTGCCTCCATTCTATCTCATAAGTATCAGATGTAAATTTGGGAGCCAAGCCAGTTACAAAGTACATGTATGTGTCATGGGGTTAATTGCCATAACTGATGTATGTAAATCAGGTAAAACCAAGGTTCTTATAGCACACATATAGCACAAGCTGGGTGCAGCCAAACATACTAATAAATACATACTAATATACATATACTAATATACAAATAAAATGCATTTTACCTGTTGCTGGAGCCTTTTGACAATATCACTAAGTTTCCTGGCTTTTGTGTTTCATGGAAGTGAATTAATTTTTTCTCATCTGTTTAATTCTCCTAAAGATTGACTGGGATGTGCTGGGGTTTTTTTAATATATATTTTGTATGTTTACAGTATTTTCAGACTGAAACATCCTTGTCTGAGACTTTTTTTCAATGTAAAATAAAATTTCCCAGAAGCTCATCTTTATGATTTTCTTTCTGCAGGAACACTTAGTGAACCATTTCATTCCAAATGTTTTAGATCTATTAAATACTTATATAGGAGATGGTTTGGTGCTTCAAAAACCTGGGTTTTTCATGGTTTTGGTGTGCCGGTTCTCTTACCTAAATCAGGCTTTCTGGCTCAGTTATGTCACACATGATGTATTACAGTCTGCATCCTTTCTCATCCCACCACAGAGCATCACAAAAGTGGAACTTTGAACAGGGATTATATCTCTGAGAAGAAAAGGGGCCAAGAAAGAATCTGACAAGAACTCAAGTGGTACATCTTGATTTAGAGGAGAGAAAATAAGCCAGATTTTCTGCTTTCCTCTAAGTTAGATGTTGTGTCAGAAAGCTTCATCTTGTGTCATATTTATTTGGAAAGGAATAACAACATTTTAGAATTTCAAGAATGTCCAAAGTTTTCATTTTGCTTTAAAATTTAATAAAATAAATGGGAAAACGATGGGACTTTGCTGGACAGCTGGTGTTATGAAAATTAGGTGTATGCTCTGTTTCACTGACTACAATTGAACCACTTGTGTCCTTCACGTTCCAAGCATGCCTAAGTGTGTTTTTGGATTGAATCCAGGGGTAAATGTTCTTTCTCAAATCTTGTAAGAGGTAATGCACAAATAAGAAAAGTCTAGTTAATTTGATTATGGCTGCATGGGGAAAAAGGAAGCCAAGAGAACTGTTGTAAAATCTCACTGAGTGTGCAGAGACACGGAGACCCAGCAGAAACATTCCTCTGGAATAGGTTTCATGCTATTGCATGACCCAGATTTCTGTTCTCTCCTGGCACAGGAGGTGTTTGATTCTATATTAAAGGTTTAAATTTGCTGTTGAAATGTTGGCTTGCAGACAGGACACTGCAAGGTAAAGATTGCTTCTCTCTAGTGCTGCATTGTAGTCCAGAGCACAGGATTTTATTTTCAGGTACGTTTGCTGGAATCATTTGGAGGAATGCACGTGGTTAGTGCTGCCCAGTGCTTGAGGATGATAGATTGCTAACAAGTTTTCTTCAGCTGTACTTTTTCACTTGATTCCTCAAGTGTCTAGCTGTCCAGGACTCCCCCGACTGTCCCTAGGAGCTCCTATTTGCATTCCATTTCTGCAGTAGTGGTGTAGTTAGTAATGGAGTGCTTAGCTCACAGCCTTGTAGCTCACAGCCTTGTAACTCACAACCTTGGGCAGCACTTGGCCTGGGAAAAGCCTCAGAGAGAAAGCTGCTGAGATGCAGCAGTGAAACTCAGACTGAGAAACCAGAACATGGAGTAATCTGTCCATGTACAGGACAAGAAGAGGCTTGAACCTGTACAAGATCAGTAATGTGCTGCTTCTCCTTTGAGTGGGGCACCTGGTGGGAAAGGTGGTGGTTTTCAGAAGTAAGGAGCCCCAGGTTCCAGCAATCACTGTTTGGAAAGTGTTTTATGTCTCAGTGCAGTCTTGTGGCATCTTGGAAATGCTCTCTTATCTTGGGATGATTTAGACTTTAAGTTTAAAAGGTTAAACTGTTGTGGTGGCTTTTAGGCTGTTCTTCAGCAGTTGGTTATTTAGCCATTGTCTGAAGCTTTGAACTTGCTTCTGTGTGGAGTCACATTATGAAGTTTGTGGAGCTTGTGCAGCTGCTGGGAAGTGTTGGTCTCTGACTAATAACATACAGTAACTGTGGGTCTGGAGGGGATCTGCCAGGGAAATAAAGCTCATCTAACTACGGGTGTCTTATTAAGCACATCTTGCATGAATGCTTAGTGCTGTAACTTTTAATGGGATCTGTGTGAAACCAAATCAAGATAGGTGTATAATAGCTACAGATAAAGCCATTGTGGTGCTCAGAAAGCAATGAGGGAGGCTGTTCACTTCTATGTTCTTGTCTTCAGCTTCAATTAGGTTACCAGCCTAATTTTGCCAAAGATTAGAAGGTCAAAAGAACTCTAGAATTTTAAAAGCCTTTTTCAGGAGGAGGGAAGGGGAACTGACACTTCTTCTATGGTGTGTAAAGGAAAGTATATTTGTAATGAAGTAATTTGGAAATTGTGGCCCTTATCAAACAGTAGGAAAGATTTTTGACCAAAATTAATCTGTGAACAGGCCAGGTAACAGAGTTTCATTTGGGTTAGGGAAGCCAAAGCAGGACTGAAATCACTATGGGGATCCACCAAAATGTGTATGAGCAATCTTGTTTGTCTCTGCCCTTTTGTTGCTCTTGCTGCTCTTAAGGCAGGCAGCAGCATTTTGAGAGCAGTGCCACCATAGCAGCTCTCAAGGAATGAGGCACAGCTTCAGTAATGTACATTTCAAGAAACAAATGCTTCTGTCCTGGTGCTGTAGCTTTGTCCCATCATTAAAAGATGGTGTTCTTTAGTCATAAAGTGGCACTTGGTGTTTGTGTGCATGTGAATGTCTGGGGGAATCAAGGAGGTTGGATGCTCATCTGGGTCTGTCTTGCCCTCAATCCTTTCTTCTCATCTCTCATCTCAAAAAAAGCCAGTACAAGCAACAACTCCTAAACCAAACTGCTGCTTTTCATCCCAAGCTGCTGTGTTAGTGACACAGTTACTCAAGGCAATACACACCAAGGCTTAGCTGAGGTGGGGAAGATACACTTGCTTATTTTGTAAAATAATCCAAAATTCCTGACTGATCTGAGTTTGAACATAATGGTACCTCAGTAGACACTGGCAGTGAATTTATGATGGCTACAAAGAAGAGAGTTCACAAGCTGTGACCAAAGCTTTGTTACAGAGCCCTGTGCTTAAGGTCAACATGAGGCAATTTCCCTCTTTGTGCTGCAGGGTTTGTAAATTTATATTGTACCAAATACAGGAAAGTTCTGTTTCTTTTTGACAGCATACTATGCACTTGGAATTCCGACTGTACCTTGATTTTGTCTGCTGCAGTGATTCTATGCTCCTCTTATGAAATGCTTAAATAATAAAATGCATTTTTAATATTTAAATTGTTCAAGCTGTCTTCATAATTCCTTGGGAGCTAGGGGCTTTTTGAATGTTTGCAACAAGTTGGACAAACAGCAGATACTCCTTTGCCCATGTGTATACTTTTTTTTTTTTAAATGAATTTTTCAGAGATTGCAGTGCACGTACCAGAGTCCAAAGAGGCTTCAAATGTATAGTGCAGCAAACAAATCCAGCATGGACTTGCAGAGTGTGTTACTGGAAAAGATGGGTGTCAAAAATAATGAGGCAAGCTAAGAAGATATTCTGTTTGCTGCCCCAAGAAAAGGGGAAATTATGCCTATTAGCTAGAGGAACCAGGAGTAAAAATAAAGTGAATTATGGAAGTCTCAGCTGTAATAAAAGTTAGTAAGGCAATAAGTGAGCTGCATCAGTAGAGAGAAATTTTGTAGTATTTATTAGTAAAAGAGAAGTCACAAAGATTAAAAGATAAATGACTAGTTTAGGGAGGAAGAAGCATCTGAATTTGTTTTTTGCAGTAGAATGTCATTAAGCAATGCAAAAAAAATTTTATCTATGAAACAAGTTGTTTATGAGGTGAGTTTTTTCCCTTTTTTTTTTTTTATTTTTCCTCTTATTATTTCAGCTGAAATGTCACAGTGTAATTAGGTTAGTTTTCTTCTGAGAAGTCAAGGTAAAGACTGATTTATGTAGCTGTTGCTGCACTTGGAGCCTAAAGTGAGTGCTTGTTAGACCAGTCCTTGCTGGATAATTTGTGAGTTGAAGATAATGTGGTGGAAATGTAGAAAAATATCTGCCTGGCTCCTATAGCTGTTGAGCTGGGCAAGAGGAAAACCAAGTAGCTACTAATAATCCTTCCTTAAGTTTTCACTTAAATTGTTCTTATGCTATCAGTAACTTCTTTAGCTTCAGTAGGATTGCTCATTGCTAAGTGTTTTTTATTGGTGCCCCAAGGGAAGATATTTCTGAAGGGCCATGTGTGCTGTCTAGGGGAGAAGTTACGTAGAACTTGCAGTTACACAGGTGTGTGCCTGGTCACAGATGCGCCATCCCTGGATCTCATGCTGCTTTAGGCGTGTCTGTGACCTCCTGCAGCTGCACTTGGGTCCCAAAGCAGCCACCCAAGCTGGAGAGCTGTACCTGATGGTGTTGGACCATGGTTAGTGAAGCAGTGGCTGAAAGGAATCCCAACCACAGAGTGAGGAAGTAGCAGGTGGGCATGGAAATATAGGAAATGTGTTAAAAGGGATAGAACAATGGTGTTTCCTGCCTCCAATACAGCTTCTCACAAAAGTATTTATTGCTTCTTGAACCTGTTGCTTTAAACAACATGCAGCCCTTTCAATGCTTGCTTGTTGAAAGAAGCCATTGGTTATTGTGTGTTTTGAGTGCTTGTGCTAAGCAAGAAGTCTGTTCCTTCACCCAAATTAATCCAGGATACGCTGGGAAAGAAAGTCACCAGCTAATCTTCCAAAGTAAAAGACAGATGTTATGTGGAGCAGCATCTTCTTTGTTACACTTGAAGGTGTGTGCTTCCCTCCCTCCCCTTCACACTTTGGATCTGGTTGAGGTATAACTTACATTTATTACTTCCAGATTGGGTTACAACAGCAAGCCAGGCCCTCAGCTCAGTGAATTGTTGTGTACATCCTATTACTGTTTCATATATTTCAACTCCTTCAGTCTCAAAGCGTGTTGATGGGACCAGGGATTCACAGTAAAGCCTGGCTTCATTTGTGCCTGACTGACAATCTCCTATTCCAAGCAAGCTTAAGGATGATCATCAAAAGATCTACAGAGAATACAATCTTTTTGTGACAAAAGGTAGGATGGGATCAAACCCCATCACACTGATAGGGAATTATCAACTTGCAAAATGAAAGGAGATGCAAAGGAGAAAATCACTTGTGAAATCCTCAAAGCACAATAGTCTATAATTCTGAACAGCTGTAGTTAGGGCTTAGATGCTGTATGTGAGATGCTCTGAAATACAGAGGATGCAACACAGGACTTGCAAAAAAATATTAAGTGAATTTTGTTGTACTCCATGTTTAAACATTTAAAATGATAGTAACTGACTCTTAACAGGAGGTCTTTATTCCAAAGAATTTAAACATGTATCACTTCTTTAATGCTTCTCTTCTTTGATGAAGCATGGTTATCACTCTTCCTTTGTATTATGCAGGGCAATGCCTTAACAGCAAATGCAAAATTTTAATATACATAAAAACTGCATTCTCCCTCTACTACAGAGAAGAACCCACCCGTTTTTAGTGTGTTCAAGAGTGTCTGGGCTGTCTCAGAAGCTGTTACAAGTGTTACCTTATTGTGTGTGCTTTAAACTTCTTATTTAAAGTGCTTTTGAACCAGTTTCAAATTGGTGACAGTCTCCACAGTGAAGTTGTGAGGTTTCAGTTTGTGATTTTTTAACCAAATCTAGAGAAAGGCAAAGGTTTTTTTCTGTTTGGTTGATAAATAATTTCCATTATAATTACTAGGGAGTTGGCAGTGAGGAGAAAAAGTTTTGTTTCCTATGTCAATAACAACTGTGAGTGTTGTACCAGTGGCTTTCATATCTTACAAAATGAAACTAAACCCTTTGGAAAACAGTTTTCTTGGTCATACAGAGAAAACAACTTCTTCCCAACATTAAATATTCCAGTATCATGTTTCTCATGTATGTTGTTGTTTATGTGCTTCATCTGGAAATAAGATCCTCTTAAAAAAGGGTGTTTTATTATGGAACTGCCTGTGCATCTTCCCCACCTTCCAGTCCTGGGTGATGTCTTTTTGCAGTTTCTTTCCCAGAGGCTGGGTGCAGGAAGAGGATACAGTGTTCAGTCAGTCTGGGGCCTTAGGTGTGGGAGGATAAAGCTCAGATGGTTCCTATTTCACTTGTTCCTTATTGCCCTGCCCTTGTCAAAGGAGGTTTAGATGCTCCAAAAGGTGGAAGTCAAGTAGTGAAGGAAAGCTCAGATTATTTTTGTTGCCAGTTACTTGTGGTAGAGTTGACTGCATGCAAGCCTCGAAGGTGGAAATTGTGTTTGAGGGGAAAACCAAAAGAACTGGTTCCCTTGAATTCTATTTTCTGCTCATAGATTTTTAACAGAAAATGCTTGCTCTCTAAATTATGCAGAAGAAAATCTGTTGTGCTGGACACCAAGAACTGATATGTCAAAATCAAGCCTCTGAAAGATAATGGTATTTTTTTTGCCAGATTCATTATTGCTTCTTCAAAATCATTCACGTAAATGAATTTTGTATTTTTAGTTCTATTTCTCCTACAAATTCAACTTTCTCCACCTTAGGTTTCAGGTTTCCTTTCCAATTAAAACAATTTAGACTAACATGGGGAAAAAAAAATCATAATGAACCTGCTGGGTTTGGGTGGTATGTATGTAGATGCCATCTTGGAAAGGTGTGTAGGAATGGGAAGGCAGGGCAGAAACATTGAAAAACTTCTCCTGAATTTCAGCCATGGTGGACTGCAAAATATTTTTTTTCCTCTTACTCTTTCTAGTTTTTAGACATGTTAGAAATTAGAATTGAAGGGATATAAGAAAGCATTTAGTCATATAAAAATGTTTCATCCTTTTAAAGAAATATTTTAATCCTGAAAACACAAAAAAAACCCCAAAAAAAAACCCTCTTAGATTTTCATATTTTATCTGACAGTTAACCTAGGAGAGAAATGTCCATCATTCCTCTTATGTATTTGTGGGAATAGGCTTTTTTTTTTT